>JBAMHV010000016.1:2884611-2925057 GCA_037177535.1 Pseudomugil gertrudae | reverse complement strand
TCCATCCATCCATCCATCCATCCATCCATCCATCCATCCATCCATCCATCCATCCATCCATCCATCCATCCATCATTGTGAGTCTGATATGTAGATTTTTTGTAAACAAAAAAACAAAGAAAGCATCAGATCTTTGGAGAGTTAAGCTGAAAATGGCAGAGACAACACTACACACTATATGTACAAGTTACATGTTACTGTTTTCTGTACGCTCTTTGTCTTCTTTAGCAGTTTATCCACAGCATTATGCAAAAATGAAATAAAATGCAATGCAAGGAAAAATGCTACTCTGATGTGCAGAAAGGTCAAATTGTTGCAATGTTTGAACTAATACTTAAGAAAAAGATCATTCTGTTGTGAGAAATGCATCAAAGTCACTGAGAAAAACTATATTGTCATGTTATTGGTCAAAAATATTGTACTATTCTTGAAAGGAGACCAGTTTATGTTGTACAGCAGGGTTTTGAGCAGTTTGTACCGTAAAGAGATCTCAGAAACTGTTACTGAGTAGATTAAGTATTACCCTATTTGTGTAAGTATTGCTATTTGGACCAAAATGTCACATTGAAAATGTGAAATAATGTCCTCTGAAATGTAATTCAGTAAATGTTCTTTTGTGGTTGCCATTGTTGGATTATTTGGTTATAAATGTCCAAAAATACAGGAAAGATGTGACGTGCAAGCAAAATAAATGACCCATCTAGTGCTTTGTTTCCCCTCTTCTCCCTATAGTCCACCTGCAGGTTTGAACTTCATTGATCACATTGTGGGAAACCAGCCAGATGATGAAATGGTGCCAATTTCAGACTGGTAAGATTCCTGTCAGAGTGCACGTACACCCATTCAGGGTACAGCAGTCATATGAGGCAAATGGGAAAAGCAAATACTGCAATGCTGCCACTAGGTGACACAGTAAAGACGCCATAGACGATCTTTATTGCAAAATGATAAATTCACTGAGCTAAAAGTGCAAAAATCTATTTAAAATACATTAATTAATTAATATGACTTGATTACTAATATGGTTGTTCATTGTTAATAATACTTTATCATTAATAAAGAAAAGTTAGTTATTATATAATCTGTTTCCAGGTATCAGAAGTGTCTGTTGTTCCACCGGTTCTGGTCAATAGACGACAAGCAGATCCATACACAGTACAGTGCGCTGAGGTCCATTGTGGTCACAAACTACGAGGAAACAATTAAGATGCCAATCAATGAACCCGCCGTGGGGAAAAAGAAGTCACAGATCCAGGTGGGATGAACTTTCTGTCAATGTTTTTCTTTTTGTTTATTTAGATCTGCACACAGCAGCCAGTGTTTGTGCATCCACAGGAATATGTGGACTATAACGGAGGACCGGGAGTCCAGCACATCGCCCTGAACACGACAAACATTATTCAGGCCGTGAGTCTCTCATGATAGGCAGCGAAATTCCACAATATTCCCCAGCTCTGAGGCAAATTAAAAAAGAAAAATTTTACACCATTAAACAGATTGTTAACCTGCGTGAACGAGGGATGGAGTTCCTCTCAGCACCTGATACATACTACAAAACCCTGCGGGAGAAACTCAAAACTGCCAAAATTACTGTGAAAGAGGACCTGGACCGCTTGCAGGTGAGCAAACTTTCCTCGACCTTAAACTTCAAGCTGCATCTTTTTATATAAATGCTGAAATTCGTGTCCCCATTTTAGGAGCTGAAGATTTTAGTTGATTTTGATGACAAGGGTTACCTCCTTCAGATCTTCACCAAGCCCATGCAGGACAGACCAACACTTTTCTTGGAGGTCATACAGAGGAATAACCACTTTGTAAGTGACTCTATATGAAAGACCAGCTCCTGTGAAGACCATAAACAAAGATTTAGCTAATTCCCCCACCCCTTGCCCAACCAGTGTGATTGACCAGTACTCTTTATCTTACTGGTATAGTCATTACAATGCGAGATAACCCTGTAAAAATAAAGCAACCCTTTCTCCCTTTGAAATTGTGCACATTTTCAGCAGGTTAGCTGCAAATAATTCTGCCTTAGCCTTCAGTTGTCCAGTTTGCCTGCTTGATTTACTGGAGTTACAGCCCTGTGATCTTTTTTTTATATATATATACTTTTATCTCCCTTAAAAAAAAGAGAGAGTTGCCTGAACACCTGTTTACAGCTCCCACCCAGTGTGAACAGTATAAGACAAGCCCACTTGTAAAAGCTCAGTAAATCTATCACACATGCAGATTAAAAGGCTTGCTGCTTCACAGCAAGGGGATCTTTGGATTGAGTTGCACCCTGTGGCACTTAATTTATGACACCCAGCACCCGCTCTGCTTGTCAGAACAGGCAGATTTTGTCACTCCACAGCAGATGTAGATAAAATACACGAAAGTGAATTTGAACCGATTTTCTCAGATTCACCACTGATTCCTGATCTTTTCTGATTATCTGTGATTAATCTGCGAACTCTGTCAGAGCAGAGGCGATGTTTGAACCTCTTCTGTTTGTGATCTGATATCAAAGTGTTGCACACCCAAAGCGTTGTGTGTGAGAAAACACCCAGAGCCATGACAAATGACACAGGAGGAAGATCTTTGGGTAGTTAGCTATCTTAGTGTCTGTTCTCTTTCCAGGGCTTTGGGGCAGGAAACTTCAAGTCTCTCTTTGAGGCCATTGAGAAGGACCAAGACGCCAGGGGCAACCTCACTGTGCTGACACCCAAAGGGAAGACCCAAGCATTCTAGTGATCTTCCGATTACTGCCAAACCACACTGAGACTTTGCAAGGCTATATGTCTGTGGGCTACGCTTCAGAGGCAATCAACAACACCCAGTGCTACAGTCAGAGCTCTGTCAAACACATAAAAGTGTTAAACATCTTCATGTGACAAGCTGCGAGGGTTGTGAGGCAAACAGATTGTACCGTGTCTGGTTGAATAAAGGAAATAATGCTCATCTGTACTGACATGTTTGAAGAAAAGTTTAGATATCAAAAGAATAATAATTGGCACTTGTTTGATTTCTTCTGAGAAGATTTACACCAGACCTATGGGATTACCCTGAAGCTGCTGTGAGACGAGCCAACATCAATACAGAGGGAGATCATTTATTTGTGTAATCAAATAACAACAAGAAAAACCTGTTTGGAATAAAGTTTTAATAACACTATATTGCTTATACTATGTTTAATACATATTCTTCTCTTAAGTTGGTTGAACAGTTAGTGGGGACGTTAGATATTGACGTTTTTTACAGATTTCTGATACACCGATATATATTGATTTCCTAATTTCCAATACCAATATATTTTTTATCCCCCTCAAGGAAAAAAACCCAAAATATTTTTAAAACATATACCCTCCGTCTGCAGACATTTTGAAATTATTCCAAAACATGTGGACGAGTCCACGTCCAAACTCCTTATGCTGCAAGTGATGACGTGTTTTAATGATGTCACAGCCATAATTATGACAACTGGGAGTTGTGCTAAACAAAAAATCAAACGTATTTGGAAAACTATACATGGCATCTCTTTATTTTGTCATTTTGAGTCTGAGGAGACTTAGCAGTTAGCTTTAGGAGCTAACAGTTTAAAAGCTGTTAAGCTGTGGAGAAAGCCAACAGCTTAGTCTACCGGGAGGGCTTCATGACATCTTAGCCTACCAGTATGTTTACATGTTGATGTTTTGACATACTGTTCATATAATTGATGTATTTTTAAAACATATTCTAGAATTTTAATCGTGTTATAAGGTAATTATACTTTAAATAAATCTTTAGGCTAAATCTCATTTCAGGCTGTTTGGGCTAACTAAATTATCTCATTTAGTGCAGAGAATGCTTTATGTGTTTGTTTGTTTAAAAGAAGATAAGAATGAACTTATTTCAAAATAATTTATTTGCTTATAATTGGAATGAAGACAGGTTGATACATTTGCCATGGCACCAGTCAGTTTCCATACAGAAACATTCAGTCTATACAGAAACCATTCTTTCAAACCTGGACAAAATGGATAAATATATTAGTAAATAAATATATTAGTGACATGTCACTATATTGAAATGTTCTATTATATATAAAATACAACACTATTTCATTTCTGTTTTTGTTGCTCTCTCTTTATACACAAAGTATCCAAAATATACTGATAGATCCCTTACAGTTCTGCAGGGATTTTATTTAATCTTTACTCTGTTAGAAAAGGCAGTTTCAGCTTGTAATTCTTGGAAAAACAAAAACAAACACATAAACAACACAAAGAGGAAGATCTTGAACAGGATGAAATCATACCAGAGATTCTGCAGCATCTTCTAAAATGCTACTTTCACGTGTTGATGGTTCCGGGCGTGTTTACATTAATACTGAGTTTTGACTTTTTTTTCTGTGTAAAACGTGCTAAAGCCAAAGTGCTGCTAATAATTCAGTCATTTTAACTCAGTCTCTGGGACCGTTTGGCCAGGAAAAGGAAACCCTGATATTTATGCCAAGAGCAACTCTGTGTTAACACATTCAAAGTGAAGTATTAGTAAGAGAGACCACAAGATTCTGCATGATTTAAAAAAGTTATTTCCACTTTTAGTCGAACATGTTCTCTCTTGTCAGTGATGGGGCACGGTGAGATCTATAAGGCATTAACACGAACGACAAAATGATCTGTGTTCAGGATTTGGGCTCTTTGGTGCGACAGGTAAGAGCTGTGTGTTGGGAGCGTCCTGTATTAGTCTGAATAAGGCACATGTGAGCGTTTAGTAAGTGCTACTTCTCATGCTGCAAACATTGGCAAGCCCTTTCTCTGATGCAGTTTGACTGCCAAAAACAAAAAGAAAAATCCCTTCACGTTTTTACTGAGAGAGAATCTAAGCTGAAACAGAATTATTGGGAATTTGATCTCAGCTTATTTAGTTCTGGTTATCTTAAGGCACACTGAGGCCGACTGAGGCACAGCTGAACGTTTCCAGTTGCAGATAAGTGGTAAATCCAGATAACTAACTTACTCGTCTTGGTGGGTTTGGACATATGCAGATACTTTAAAATTGCATATGCACAAATTCTTTTAAAGGCTTTCTTCCACCTCTGATTCAAAGCGTGCATGCTTTCAGGAACTGGCAACGTATCCTCCTTCTACCACAACAAAGAACTTTTCATATGATGTGGAGTTATTACTCTGTGATGAAGTGTTCCCATTTTTCCAGTGTTTGATTGTTCCTGAGACGTTTCTCAGATTTAAAACCACCAGCAACAAGCCGTTTCAGGAAAAACTGTTGCTGTGGCAACAGACTGAGTTAATGTCTGTGACCGGTACTGTTCTAGCTCATCTTTATTCTACCTAACACTCGTTTTCTTTCAATGCTTGCAACGCAGTACATTTTGCTTCAGTTTCAGATTGTGGAAGACAAAGGCGACGGCGGTGTTGGTGGGGTGGGGTTATGTTTCTGTGGAGCATAATAAAAGGTCATGATGAATGACAGAAACAGTATAAGGAGGCTACAGTCTGAGCTCAAACATCTGAGGAAAAAGGACAAAAAACACGACAATAGCTTGTTATGACGATAACATGATTCAGTCAAACCGGTCTGCTTTTACAGGTGAAACGTGTACAAACTCATAAAAAAAAAGAAAAGAAAACAAACAGCTGCCATTACTGATAAAAATGAAACCAAAGCCCATCCGAAGCTCTGCAATCTCACCATATAAGGCGCTGAGCTTAAACATCTACCTCCACTTGGACAAGCCAGACTGCCAAGAGGGCAACTTTTCAGTTTGTTGGAGCTACATTGTTATGAGAAGGAAAATGAACAAAAAGAAATCACTACAGCAGTACCTTAAAAGAGCCTCTGTGTGTGAGGCGTGTTAAGAAATCTGAGCTGAGGTAGGCTGGAGAGAAAAGCACCTCTCAGCTGAGGCTGGACTCAGCGATGGAAGGCGAAGATTGAGCTAGAGAAAGTTTAAGTACCTCTACAGTTAATCAAGTTAAATTGTAATAAAGCGACTGATGCAGACATGGTTTCTCACTTCATGCGGGCTCATTACCCCCCCCCCCTGGTTGTCAAGGAGCACGGAAACTCGTGAGCCCCCAAATATTCTTCCTGCAGCTGATGTATCAAAAATTTCCCCCCTTTGAGCAACACCCCGACTTCACATATACAAATCATTAAGTATATTTATATTAAATATAAAGAAGTAAGCATGATTCTGAAATAAGGACACTTTCATTATGGGCGGTGGGGGTAGCCGGGTGATCGGCTGGATGACGGCATTGCTGGTGGATTTTTTGCGGAAGACATTAAGAGCCAATGAGAGGCTGATCTTTTCTGGCTCCTGTGTAGCAGTTCTCACACCCCAGACTCCTCTTCTGATCCTGCAGACACAAAAACAGCCTGAATCATATTTAAAACATGATGTAAGGGTTAATAAAGACAAATGCAGTGGAAATAATTTTTACTGTAACTGTGATCCAAATTATTATGCATGTGGCAAATGACATTCAATATGATTGATTTATTAATAAAAAAAAATCATATTAGGTTGTAATAATCTGGATTTTATTCACCAAAATACTGCAAATGTTAAAAAATTGTGTTTTGTCAATCATTTAAAATCCAGTGTTATAATGCACAAGCTTCAAAACATAACATTGGTTGTGAAGACGGGAAAATGTGTGGAAGTTTACTGCTGTACACCCTGGTAAAGCAACAAAAGGTGGATTGTTTTGCATGAATATGATGTTACTGCAGAAGTCATCATTTATCATTTTGTACTGTGAGGAAATGTATTTTGCAGAGGTCATTTTGACACCATATGGCAGCTGTTCCCAACCATATTTATTGAAGAACCCTTCATGCAACCACATGAAAGCTGTGGCCCCCACCTGCCTCATGCTGAAACCATGCCTGGTTTTATTAGCTAGCTTCTCACCACAAATGGTGTCTAGCTGACTCCTTTATTAACCATTTGGACCCATAAGCTTATTTTGATAGAAACTGCATTCCTTTAGGAAAATGACTATCTCTGCAACCGAAAGGTGCGTTTCAAGATTTTTGATGTCACATTAAAGGGAAAACTTTGTAAAATACGGTATAGATGTTACTGGTGAAGACCAGTAAGGTATTGCATATTTATGTCTTTTTATTCCCTTTGTGGCCTGATTTGAAATGTTTGTTTTTAGGCTTTTAAAGTGCACTTTTCATGTCCATTTGGACAATGCATCCATGTCCATAATCCAAATCATATGAAATAATCCCACAGTTTAAGTTTATACACCTCAACTTGTCTGTGTGGACGGAGGCTTAATTAACAATCACAGGATTTATCAGAGAAAAAAAGAAAAAGAGTCTTTCTGTTTCTCTCTGTGAGCTGAAACACATGTTCATGCAAACCTGCAGGTTCTGGAGTTCACTGCATTGAGACGTTTTTGGGAAGCCAGTGGCTTTTAACAGCTGCGCTCTGAGTACAATGTATTTGTACATGTTCCTGCTTAAGTGTTTGTGATTATCTAATGTTTTCAATTCTACTGTAAGCCAATGCACTCGGTAAGTTTTTTATTTTTTCCGTCTTGGACAATGCGACTTCCATAATAATGTGGAACAACCTCCAGAAGTAGTTTCCCTGTAATAAAACATGTCTTGATGACTGAAATTGTTCTGAAGAGATAAATCTTGGGCAGGAAAACTGCAAACTAAATATTAAATGAACTGTAATCCTACATCAGGATCATTTGGAGCACAGTGTACTAATTATTGCCTGACAGAAAGCCATGTCATGTCATTAAAACAGAAAACTAATACCCACCCTGATTGTGTTGAAATGACTGGCAGTATAAACAAATATCCTTGTTGCGGTCCCCGGAAGGCCCTTGGTGGAACCTGCAAGGTGGCCTGTCCATAGAGGTCCCAGGCCCCATGAGCTGAGGCTCTGAGCGGGCCTGCTGCACCCGTTTCTGCCACACCACCCGTGCCCCGGCACAGCAAGGCCAGTCCTCCATCCCTCCAGAGTCCAGAATGAGAGGCACGGGGAGCAAAGCAGGGTGCAGCTCTTGGGGGGAGCAGCAGAAGCCCGGGCCCTGACCGTAATGGATGTGGATGCTGTGGTCGTCCTGCAGATCCAGGCTCTGGTGAAAGCGAACTGAAGGGCCGTCGAGCAGACAGCCTCCCATTCGCCCAAGAGGAGCAGGAGCATGTCCGTGTCCTTGGTGGCAGCAGTGGGACTGGAGCTGTAAGGGGATGGGGGACACGAGGACAGGGGATCCGGAGGGGTTGCTGGGGTCACAGTCCTGACACTCTGTCCCAGGGCTCGGCCGATCAGTAGGCTCTGGCTTGGGGCAGTTACAAGGGCCGTGCTTCGGGGGGCACACAGGTGAGTCTTTGTTAAGGAAAGGACTAGAGGGTGCAGCTGCTGCAGCGCCAGCCCCCTGCTCCTCATCCGAGCCTCTGTTCAGACCTTGGCTGTGCTCCCCCTCCTCATAGTGGTGGTGTCTGTGGCGATGGTAGTGGATGTGGCTAAAAACAGTCTGTGGCTGTTCTTCAGGACAGCCTGCTTTGTTCACAACAGAATCCAGAGATCTGGGCCGGGCCTGGACACCAGCCCCCAGGCTGTCTCTGCGGGGAGCGCAGCCAGGACCTGGCCCGTAATACACAAATGGATCATAGTCACTACTCAGAGAGCTACGAAAGGTGGACCAGCTGCCATAAACTCCCTGCAGGGACACATCAGTACAGTTAAGGACCGAGTCACTGGAGGAGCCGTGACAGGGTCCTGAGCTGGAGTCACTTGCTGGCCCATCAGCCAGGTACCCACTGCGTTCTGTGTGGTAGCTGCCACCGGAGCAGCTCCCGTCATCCTGCCGGCTGAGGGCTGCTGCTCCACGAGTCTGCGGTGTGACAGAGACGGTGCGTTGCAGTCTTGAGCTAGATCCGCTTCGCTGGGCTGGACAGGAAGAGCGGTAGTTGTGGCAGGTTCGACGGGGGGAGTAGTGGTGGGTGGGCGTTCTGTAGTTACCTCCCATCCAGTGGGACCTGCCGGGACCTTCTGCAGACAGGTGATACCCACAGCCACCACCTGGCTGCCTACTGTTGAGGAAATGTTGAGTCTGAGTGTCCACGGGAGACGAGATGCTGTAGTGGCCCAAGTTAGGATAGGCTCCAGAGGGCCCACGGGGATAGTGGGGCCTCATAGAGAAGGGAATCGCATGCTGTGGAAAAGGGTGGTTGTGAGGGCTGCTGTACGTTTGAGGATGCAGGAAACTCTGGTTTTGCTCCGCACTCTGCTGGGATCTGCTCCTCTGATGCTGCCGCTCAGTCCCTGTGCGACACAGCAGCGTTGTCATTACAAATCAGAGACATGTCTTTGCTCAAACTGTTAGCATATGTCAGCTTCCATCAAACAACAACAAACTCTTGATGTAGCCCATAAAGGCAGTTATCCTCACCCATGATGTTGTGCATGCAGAGAGGACAGGTGCGGTGCTGCAGCAGCCAGGGGTCCACACAGTCTTTGTGGAACTCATGAGCACATGAAATTATCCTCAGGTGCTGGGATGAAGATAAGAAGCTGATTTGTCTCTTTATAAGCACTAAAGACAAGCCAAACACACAGATACATCACAGCCCTCCTACCTGCCCATCCTGGAACTCCTCTAGACAAATAGCACAGACGGGACTTGAGTTGGAGCTGCTGGCTGAGTTCCAGGCCCCACGACGGTGCTGGGAGCCCAAACAGCTTTGGGAGCTGTAAGTTTTAGTCTCCAGTTGACTAATGGCCTGCATGGTCTGCTGATGGACAGAGTCCTGGGTACACAAGAAGCAGAGTCATATAAACCAGTTAAAAAATCTCTATTTGACTTGTAAATCTACTCACCCAGGTCCTGTTGGACTTGCATTTGTAGCGGAAAGCAAAGATTAGGACGATGGTGAGAATGACCAAGACGATAGTGAGCAGGATGCTCACATCGTAATGTGGCTGAAAAACAAAAGAAAGATGTTACAACATATTTTCTCTACGTCAGAGTTTCCCAGCAGCTTCTTAGAGGTTTTTTTAATACCCATGAGGAATACTGAGTGTTTGGTGTTTGCATTCGTATCAGTTCTTACCAACTTAGGCTCCATCTTTCTCTCAATAAGAACTTTGGCTTCCTCGTTCTTGTTAACCAGATCCATCAGTTCTTCAGCATACTGAGCCTCTACCAGCACGACGGGCCGTGGAAGGGAATCTATTTCTCGCAGCTGGGTGTGTGTGTTTGTGGATCACATTGAGACAGTAACAGAAACAAAAGAGCAAATACAAGATAAACAACTATAGGTGACATTTTTATTTTTCATCCAGCGTTTATTAGAAAAGGAGAGAGCTAGTGGTGCACATCTCACCTCAGCAGCAGCATTGGCGTCATCACTGACATCGAAGATAACTGCCTTAGCTCCTTTATCCAGTGCCATGCGAGCCTGAAGGGGCAGAAGAGAAAGCATGGAGTTGAAAGAGAAAGCACGCAGATGACCTCAAATTTAAAGCGATTATTTAAAAAACACAATCTGATATGAAGGGTCATTTTAAAGTGGTTTATGTGCACGTGTGCTGAACCATCACTAGATGGCAGTCATATTATAACTCTCAGACCTCAGGGGCCACAGCTCCTTCATGCTGGAGCCAAACTCCAGACCAGAAAGTGCTTTAAAGCACTGTGAAATCCATCGCCGGATCCAAACTTTCTCCGGTTTTTCTAGAGACTGTAGTGACATGAAACCGGGAACAATGACTTGATAGTGTGAAAACAAAAGGGGGGAAATGCCAAATGATGAAAAATAAGGTCTATATCTGCCTTCCAGTCAAATGAGAGCAATTTTGTATTCAAACTAGGCTCTGAAAATCTACTGCAGCTCTACCCCCGTTTCTTTCAGGTTACCATTGAACTGTGTGATTTTGCAGTTGGAAGACTGTGTAGCAAGCACGGTGGCAGATGTTTTCTGTCCTTAGTAACTTTCATACATTCGTTTATATCCAGTCGCTAAACTACCTTTAATTTTACGCTGAACTGGAATAAAAGCAGCTCAGTGCACGAGTCACCCTGTCTGCCACTAGTGTGTTGAGCAGAGAGATGTGCATCCTCTAAACAACTGGAAACAGCACACAGAGGTAACCAGGTGCCTACTTCAGCTGCAGCATCTATAAGACAGGTGCAATGCAAAAGAAACATCTCAGGATGCAGAAACTGGAAGTTTGCAGCTCGCTTTGAGTTCCCCCAGTGCCCTACAACGAACCAACAACAGCACCAATGTGAGTCAGGTGGTCAACAGATGATATGAAACTGTTTTGAGGTGATCCTGTGTGGTCTGAGCTAGCATCAAGCCTCACATTCATTTTCTACACCTCTTCATCTGATTCGGGTCGGTGGGAAGCTGGAGGCTGTCCCAGCAGGCGATCCAGCCTCACATATTTATGGTTAACATGTACATGTAAGCAGTTTCTTATAAATCAGCTGAAATTTGCAACTCAGATGTTCAATTAACTGTAGTAAAAAAGTAAATAAAATGTATTGATTTGCAAATTTAATATTTTATTCCCAAAAGAACCTAACTTTTGGATTTTAATGGAAAAATCAGGTTAAGATTTGATTCAATCTGTTGTTTCCTGCTTTTTTTTATTTATAAACTGGCATAAACACAGCTACTACACAATAAACAAAGGCAGATTTGTTGTGTATGGATCAGAATAAACCGGCTTGCAAAGTGTTTTTACATGACCTCATTCTGAACACATCTAAAAATTCTCTATCAGCGTATGTGAAGCATTGTGGACGTAAGGAGTTTCAGGACTGGAAGGGTGTCCCATGCTGCTCTGATTCAGAACTGTCTCTTTGTTTGCAAATCATTTCTGCTGGAAAAAAGATCCGTTAAGCACACAAACTCCTGTCCCGTGAAGATAAAAGCAGCACGTGGTTTAACGTTGTCTTGCTGAAATATGCAAAGTCTTCCCTGAAAGATGGCGCCTCTACACAGCGTTCAGCGTTGATGGATGGTTTGCTGGCGGCTCAGCATTGGCCCTAATTCAACCCCATCCCATCAAAAAAAGGAGAGCAGGGTGGTCCCTCTCCTCCTTATTCTAAAAAGAGATTTAAATTTGAATGAATCTGATCTCACTTTAAAGCAGCTTGAGAAGTTTCTGCAACATGCTCATGAATTTTTGCTTGATATCGAGTTAATTTGTTCATTGTTGTTTGTAAATGTGTGACAGAAGGAACTGGGCCGGTGCTGATACCCTACGGAAAATAACATCTTCAAAGTCTCCAAATCTGCACTGAGAAACTTTTTCTGAAATGTTTTCACAACTTTTAGGTAGTTTGTTACACACATTACGCCTGAAAGGCTCTGCCTCTCTAAAACGCTCCTTTAGCACCAGCTCACATTACAGATGTGTTTAGCTGTAAAATGCACCAATTCATTTTCAGATTTTTTTCCCTGTTTTAACATTTTTAAAGATGTGTTGCTGCCATCAAATACAGAATGAGCTCATATTTCCATTTAGTCCCAGCTTTAACATCTAATATGAGTTGTTCTAGTAGGAAAAATGAATTTGCACTTATTGTATTCTTAATTATTTCACATTTTAAACCCAACTATTTGGGAGTTAGGGTCAGACAGGAGTCAGAGTGAACACAATAAGCTGCTAACCAGTTCTTTGTTAGCTGAAATGACCTCATCCCATGCCGGCTTTCACCAGCTGTAAGCACATATGCCTCTGTTGCTTCTCAATGCCATGATTTTCTTACAAATTTCCATTCATGTTATATCTCAAGCTCTGGCATCTGCCAAAGATGAATGAGAGGAGATGCAATATTATAGACCTAAAGGCCAAGTTCAGACACAATATTAAACCACACACACATGCACGAGACCATTGAAGTCATTGAGGCCCATCCAGTACATGCATGGACACAAATGAGGTGCAGTCACATGGGAGGAAAAAGAGCCGGATGTTTGACATATGGGAATTTGCTTTACCTGGAGTTCAAAAGTTCCTTGTGCAGCACAAGAATCCAACACAGAATTATAAACACACACACACACACAGTGGAATACAGTTCAGGAATATATCATCATATTCTTTTAAATGACTGGTGTGGTTTTATTATTCCTCAGAATGAGTAGTAGTGGTTCCACAGTGTGGTTTGCCTCTCCTGAGCCAGAGATCTGGAAGCTGGCTGAAGGATTTCCTTACAGGGTTATTAGGGAATAAATATAAACTTTAACGGTGCAATGAAAATGCAGGTCAGACACCAACAAGACAGTTAGGAGGCGTGAGTGAAAATGTTTCAGCATCTTCAGGTCTGTAATGGTTCTGAAAGAGACACGGCTGCAGTTAAGTAAACACCCGTCGTCACGAGGTGCAACTTGACACATGTGATGATTACACACCATTTGGCATGCAAGCAGAAACAATCGCTGTATCGGAAATGACTGTGGTTTACAGAGCTATACAGCAAAGACGTCATCACCAAAAACTAACAAACAACAGTCAAACCACATCAGTCTGCTTCTACTTTTAACGGCGAATGTTTGACGCAGGGCGTGGGAAAACAGGAGAGGAGCTTAGTGGTGATTTGGGAAACGGTGCGGGACAGTTTTGGCTCTGCAGAGTTCCCTGAAAGTGAGCCGTCACAAACACAAGCAGTGCCCGACAGCTTCACTGCGAGAGAAGCTCAGGCTTCCCAGGCAGGAGTGGGAACATTGTAACAGAGTAAAAATATCTTTACTTGGCTTCAATTCTACCCAAGTAAAAGTAAAAATTACTACATTTAAAATTTACTTTGAGTAAAAGTTACTTCCTTTTCTTAAAGTAACAAAGTTAATCCAGTCCAACACTGGTTTTAATTCACTTTTAACCCTTTATGGCCTGACGTAACATATAGGAAATGGGCAGCATGGTGGAGCAGTAGTTAGCACTGTGGCCTCACAACTAGAAGGTCGCTGGTTTGAGCCTAGGTTGGGGAGGGTTGTCCAGCGGCCTTTCTATGTGGAGTTTGCATGTTCTCCCCATGTATGGGTTCTCTCCGGGTACTCCGGGTATATATAATATATATGTATATATATACATGTATGTACATATGTACATATATGTTATGACGTTATATATATGAATATATATATATATTGCATATAATAACTTATAACTTGCATATAATATATATATATGCAAGTCGCTTTGGATAAAGGTGTTTGCCAAATGACTGTATAGTATAGTATAGTATAGTATAGTATAGTATAGTATAGTATAGTATAGTATAGTATAGTATAGTATAGTAGATACACACTGTTTCTGAGACATTTTGCATCACTTTATGGTAGAAACCTGTTGTTTATCATATCATACTGCACCCTGGTGAATACCAGAAAGCAGAAGATTCACTATAATAATTCTGACTTATTCCATGGTAATAAATAGTAAATATATGGGAAATTAAAGGATTTTACACTGGATGTTTCTGCCCGGGCGTTAAGGGGTTAAAACACTCCAATAAAAAAGAGAAAACAAAACCAAATCAAAGTATCGACGACAGTGAAAATGTGAAGCATGGCTGAAACATTGACTCGCAATCCTCCATCTGCATCTCTTGCTCAGCACTATCCATCATCAGAGAGAATTCACCCGTCTGTGCACGCCGTCACATTTCCTCACAGCGGCTATAGAACAAGCCTGAAGCGGATTAGCGGCGAAGATGGACAATCTATAACGTTCGGCATGATGCCGGTTCAGGCTGATGTTTTATCCCTGTACGTAATTCTTTACTCAGTAATGAAGCAGTGGAGTTAAATACTTGGATCAACATGGACTTTTAATGGACCCATTTAAAAAATGTATAAAAACCACTCAGTTACAGTACCATGAGTAAAAGTAATCCGTTACTTTGCAGCTCTGCTGTGGTGAAAGTGAATCCAAAGTGAAACCCTGATAACGTTTGTCTCCACATCAGTGATTTTACATAGTTTCATATAAATTCCTGTCTACATCTACAGGTGTTGATAAGATTCATCCATGGACTATTTGAACATTGCATGATGAAGAGAAAACACATGACTGCTTCAAACTGCTGGAGAGACGAGGCATGAGGAGAGGATGAGTCACACACACACACACACACACACACACACACAGAGCGATCCAAAACCTTTGGATTAACCACGGCTCATCTCAAGTCAAGCGCAAACATCAGCCAGTGATCTGGACTCTTGAGCAGTGGGTGGCCGTCTTGAGACCAGCCAGTGCTGTTTGTTTACGTCCCTGACAGTGTGAGTCAGGCCTGGCATCGCTGACCTGACCAATCAGAAACAAACTGCGATGCTCGGATGTCTTTATTTGACATCAAAGAAGTTTTTCATGAAAACATCTCTTTTCTCGGTGATGTGTTTGTTGATGGTTTTTGTGTCGTTTCCTTTTCTAGCCTGGGTTGTAGGGGGGAGCAGGTCTTGTCTGACTTCCATCACCCCACCCACCTCCTGCAGCTTGTGGTCCAGTCTGCTGTGTGAAAAGAAGAAAGATGTCTGATCGAGCTCAGAAGCTGATGACTGGGTTCGGATTGGGTATGAATGGGAGCGATTGTGTCAATGAGCATGTGAACTATCATTTAAATGTTATTTATAAACGCTTTACAGCAACCACAGATGATGGACGGAGATAAAAGCAGGAATAAAAACAGAACAGTGGACTTCTGCTTTTCCAGGTTAATGTGGGTTTTTGCTGAACATGGTTTGGACACAGAGGGAGGTTTGGGCCGTGTGTGAGCAGAAGTAAAGATGGCTGCTTTTACAACGTGAATGATGAACTGGAATGAGAGAACAGGTGAAGTTCTCATGAGTAAAGGTTTTACTGGCTACAGAGGCAAAAACTAAGATACGTTGTTTTAAACGTGGCAGGTCCGATTCCCCAGGGTTCACTCTTTTCAGACGTTTCCCAGTAGATTTCCCATCAGACCCAGTAAGGTTTTTTTTAAAAATATATTTTATTGTTCTTGTAATAAATTAATCTACTTCTTTATTATTTTAGACACTTTTAATATTCCTACTGCTCCTTTTACTTCACTGAGATCTGTGATTTTTCTAAAATGATTCCACACAGATAATAAACATGATTTTGTAATAAAAATATCAGAAAACGAAATGTTTAAATAAAACATTTTCAGTATGATGGTGTAGTTACAGCCAACAGCTTGTAGGTTTGCAGGTTTTAGCTCATCTGTTTGTAAAATACCTGCTTAAACATTTAACAATCAGTAGTTTTTAAATGCATGACAAGCACAGGAACTTACATCAAACACAAAGTAAACACCGACATCTCCGAAGGCAACACATCTAAACCTGAACTTAAGTCATCGTTCAGCAGATTGTAACGATCTAACTCATTAATATTTACCGTTTCTGCAACGTAACAACCCCTCACCTCTCCTGTGAGTTGATCACAGTAAGGAAATTTTATTCCACTGAGTTTAAGGCAATTTTTTTTTACAGAAACCTTAAAGTGTAGACGTAAGTACTAGCCAGGCATGAGGTAACTCCTTCGTGCCATCTTTCCAGCAGCTTCATGCTTTGCAAAATGCAGCTGGAGGCCCAGTGAGGGAGCAAAAAGGACCACCTGCAGCTCGACACATCCTCTGGGCTTTTTCTACAGCTTCAAATTTTCTCTGTAAAAGTTACGGATAGATGTGTGATAACAGACCGTTCAGTCCTTTAATCGCTCTTAACTGGTCTGGTTCTACTGGAGGCTTCTTCCTTTAAAGGAGTACCATCTTCTTCACAGTCACCATGAACAAAGGAGAACATCCATTCATAGAAAGCCTTTATAAACAGGCTTTAAATAAACAAAACATTGCATTAGGAATCACTTTGATAGAACTGGATGATAACACAAACACAAGTTTAATCTCCTAAACACACGAGACTTCATGTGGCACAGAAGTGGATTCAGCACCTCTTTCTCCTGAAGCATCATTCACACAGAGGGAGGTTGCTACGAGACTTATGTTGTGAACACGTGTCACAAACCCATAAAAAACACATCGTAGTGAATCCGTGAATGCACACGCTATGCTGTGGAATAAGTGGGAGTAGAGAGTGAGAGGGACAGAGGTAAAGGGGGAAAAAAGAGGAAAAATGAAGCAGGCTGTGGCGCTGCTGTGTCCAAGTGTCTAATGACAGAGTACAGAGTTGTGGCCCTACAGGTCTAAGCCCGATTGGCTCTGCTCTATCATTTCCAGCACACTGGAACCATTACAGCGTCACACCACATGTCTAAATGAGGGACGGGGTATGGCAGAGGTAGCAAACTGGCATTGAAAACAGGTGCTTCAGCAGCTTTACCTTCAAAATGTGTAACGACAACAGGAAGTAGCTTCAAAACTAATTATTAAGTATGAATGTTCTCAGGAGTGGAAGTTCAGAGGGACAATTTCCTAATAGAAGCTGTGTGACTAATGCTATAATTCACTTCTAATTAATAACCTGGAGTTCAGTTCCTTTACTCTTATATTTAGTACTACAAACAGATTCTAGAGATGAAAAGAAAACGACAGAAGCTGTGGAGAAAATCTCTTCTGAAACTGGATTTATGGGAAAGAAAAAGTCAAATAGCACTAAATGAGATGTATAGGACTCCATATTCACCTGATCTCGCGGTGCAGATGTGCAGAAGTGGAACACACTCAATGTAGAAATCATTTTCCACCCTTCATCTATGTTTGGATATATTTTTACTGCACTACACCTGGTTAGATGCCATATTGCTCCACATTTTCATGGGTCACACACTAATGAAGTGTCTGAAATATGAATGAAATCTGCTTTGTCATCATTTTTACACCATTAAAATGTCTTCAATTATTTCTAACACAGAAGAGTTTACAAACAAAAATGCCTTCCCAAAGAAAACTGTACCTGATGCATTTAGACACTTATAAATCCAGGTTGAAAACATTTCTTTTTTCATGCGCCTATGAATGAATCAGCACGGCAACTTTATATAATCTGCTTTTAATGACTTTTATTTAATTTATGATTTTATTGTGATTTCTGCTCTTTTTATGCTTTTACTGTTTCAATGTAAAGCACTTTGAGTTGTCCTGTACATGAAAGGTGCTATACAAATAAACTTACCTTGCCTTCAAGTTGATCTATTCGATAAACTGTTATTTCAATAATCAGCTAAGAAAATACTAAACTTGGCAGGATGGGATTTGGCAGCGTTAAAAATCTCCCAGACGCTAAGGTGGCGTATTACGCCTTCAAACATAAGCACAGCATTTGCTCTAAATATTGTTTACCTGCGTTTGAGGCTGCATATTTACGTCTAATTGTGTGTAAATAATTGCTGTATATATGAGTGTGTGTGTGTGTGTGTGATTGTCGGGTGTGCGCCTCTGGCTGAGCGGCAGCTGAGTTGGTTGGAGGAGGGAAGGGTGCGGCCCTGCTGAGTATCCATTACTCACATCAGCTTTTTGATGTGTGGGCACTGGTGGAAGGGGGTGGAGGGCGTGGAGGGGCATGGGAGGTGGGGGCATGTACTGTACGGAGAGGAAGGAGGGGAGACGTGGGGAGGGGGAGGGAGGGCAGACAAGTCAGGACAGGTGAGCAGATTCAACCACTCAGGAAACGTTTAGGCCTGAAGGGGTGGGCCTGAATCCGCCTCCTGCTTTTACCTCATGCTCATCCTGATGCGTGCGCACACACACACACACACACACACACATTGAAACATTAAATCCAGAAGTTGGGCTTGGCATTATTTCACTAACAGGAGAGAAAGGAAGACTGGAAAAAGTTACGAACCCGGTCTGCCTGAGGGTAAGAAAGGTCATTTTAGACACAGCCTGACCCCTCACACACACACACACACCCACACACACACACACCTCATTAGCAGCCACTTTGACACACATTTGAAATGCAAAGCACAAGGTGACAGAGAAAGACTGATGTTATCTGATATACTATCGCTTGCTAAACACATCATCAAGCCATCAAAGAGCCAAGCAGCAAGTGGCCGATGCCCCTGAGGGTGGTGGTGTGGGCAGATCACATTGATGTGTCTGCCAGTGACAGAAGCGGCGATGATGGAGATGAGGGATTTCAAATACTGCAATGTCCTCACCGTGCAACCATACAAATCCCTCCTTTAACCCAGCAAGCCCAGCACTGGGTACTGGGAGTCCTAATGGAGCCAGTAAAATAAAGAGAAGAGGAAAACCAGCCGCTAGCTGCACAATGGTAAAATATGAATTTCACTCCAAAGATTTTAACAGTGGCATTGATTTTAACTTGATGTGATGTATGAAAACAACTAGTACATATGACCAGTTAGACATGCAGGAGAAAGCAGATGCTGAACCTGTGCAGGTATAAATCATGTACAGATTTTAATCACTCCAAGAGAAATCAGGAAAATACTCATGCAAAACATGAAACCCACATGTTGTTCTTTTTACCAGCAAAGGGGGGCAGCAAAGGTGTGGAGTTTCAACCTAAACGATATATATTTATACCAATCTGCACCTAATTTCATCATTTTATTAAGTACATTTGTATTTATTTTTGTCTTTTACTACTTGATAAAACTAGAAAATACTCAGAACTGTCTCAGCTCACACATTTCTTCATTAAAAAACCTGAATGAGTTACATCACGCTGGTTTTTGACACAACAGCTCCTGTAAATTTACAAACAAACATTTTTGCACACCTTATGATCTCTTCAAAAGAATACAACCTTTACCCTCCACAATCGTACATTCAGCTTCAAGCTTTTAGGAATAATAACACTGATTACTGCTCCACTGAACAACCACTACGTGAGCATCTTGAGATATTCAAGCATCATGATACACAGGTTCACTTCAGGTGTAGGTATGAAGAAGTGAGATGCTGGGAGGAGCATCCTTGTATATGAAGGTGCTTCTGATCTCCACCTGACACACTCATTTCCTCAAACACAATTTTAAACCCCTTTCCTGTCAAAGTTCCCACATAAGACGTGAACTAAGAGGAAAAAAGTCAAACTGTCAGCCTCTCTGCACACCGTATGGATGATGGAGAATAACTTCAAGAGGCTGAGACAGAGTCTTTCCTCATTTCTTTGCGGCTAGCTTTTACCAATGGGCGTCAACATAAAGACTCAGGGGAAGCCAATTAGAGGGCCTTTCCCATTCTTTTTAAGAGGCAGATAATGTTCTTGTTTTCATAAAGCATCCTGTTATTTAATCAGGGCCGTAAGTGAGAGCCTGACACCCCTCCTACAGAGCAGAGCAGCCTCCCTCCCTCCCATCATTCCTGTCCTGAGCCCTCCATCTCATTCAACAGCTCTTGTAAGCCTTCAGGAATTCATTCTTGGAACAAGCAGTGCAGAAAGCCATGCCTCTCTGCAGAGCAAACACACGTACACACACTCATACAAGCAGCAGCGCCATAACTGAACACACACGCTGCCTGTAAATAAGACACTTGCATACAAAATATTTTACAAACATAAACGCACCATTTTGTTTGTAATAGCTCTGCATTTTAAAGGAATTTTAACTGATGTATTAATGCACAACACAAAGAACTATCAGACCACAGAAGCACCTGGACTACTTCACAGAGCTACACCGATGTTATATGTGAGGAAACAGACGAGCTTTGTGTTGCTGAAATAAGCAATATCTTCACAGTGTTGTATCCAAACTTGTTAATTTTGTGAGGATAATTTGTGTCCAATGAACCTCGTGTGGTTTAATGCTACCTGGCATGGATCTGGTGTTTTTCAATGGTTTTCCAGTTTTTTAAATAGTAAACTGTTGGTAAATTATGCACTTTATTAGATCAAGTTGCAATATAATGGTTTAATTTTCCATTTAGTTTTGCAGCATCTTCATAGAAAAAACGAGTCAATAACCTCGAGCTGCATCTGCAGTGAGACAACTAAAGGTTTCAGATACTGTAACAGAAGCAGAAAAGTGCTAAAAACATGGATGGATGTCACAGAAGCAGCGCTCAGCAAAAAGCATTAGTCGCTCCATTTTCTACACACATTATGGTTCGCATGTTGGGATTGGTTATTTCTGATTGTGTTGACGTGTTTTCCCTCCCTGTGATTCAGGGATCCTAGTGGCCATGGTGGTAGTGGTGTGGCTGCTGATTGGCAACTCAACTCAGCTGTGGATAATAGAGGATGCTGTTCACATGCTGCTGTTGGGCACAGTCAGCCTACATAAAGGACTGGTCTGCTATCCACCTTTGCCAGATCGTTCCTGGCTCCTGCCTGTCAACCTGCAACCACAACATCGCAGGGGAGGCTGACTGCACCTTGGACTGGTTGCCAACCGTGCCAGCACTCCTATGGTTAATTTTGGATCTAGTTATGGATTTCAAGATGAAATCAGAGCATCCAGAGAGAACAACTCCAACAGAACAAGACCCCACATTAAAACACCAACATGCAGCCCACAATATCTGCTGCAGGTATTAAAGCTTAGAACCATCACTGATGATGACTAAGAATAATTTTTGTTTAATTTCAGAAGCTTCACAGTTTTGGACACTATTGGAGGCAGGTTGCATTAAATCACCACTCCGATATTTTTCCACTTTAAAACTCTGCACATGATACACCAATGTTTATTATGCACATTCCTGGAGCAATCAATGCCCTGCAGTGACCAAAGACCCGAGAAACTGCACAGCACAACTGTTTTCCAGCTTGTGGCATCATGTAACAGCTGCAATTTGCTTTACAGCACAACATCCCAGCAACTGGATACCGACACTGGTTGTTTAAATATACAACATGTCTGAGTAAAGAAAGAGAGAAAGTACAGAGTAAGAGACAATAGACTGATGTTTACTGGCTGGAGAGAGCTCAGAGAAGAGACAGGATGCAGGATGCTGAGTTAACTGTTGCTGAGGTCCGAATTTAGTCAGAAAATCTGGAAATGTTCCGCAATGCGGCTTTAAAAGCCATGACGCGAAGCCACCATGAAAGAGAATTGAGAGATATAATTACTGAAAACATGAAAAGACTGAATTACAGGACCAGTGAAACGTTTGGACACACCTTCCCGTTTAGATTTAATAGGTAGGTGTGTCCAAACTTTTGACTGGTAGAGTGTGTTGTACTAAACAGTGAAGTGACAACTGTTAATGGCACACAGTTCATTCAGAGTGTAGCTCCTCACCTTTTATCATCACATTATAAAAACCTCCGGTGAGTGATCCTCGCTCTATGTGCAGCCACTACGGCTCACACAGGACAGTTTCAGCTTTACAATCATCAGCAGTAAATGACTTTAATTCACCTTGAATACTTCTTTGTCTTCAGTGGACACACCCCAGAATTACAGAGCAAAGTGAAGCGCTTATTTTTACCAAGTAGATGGATAGAAACTGTATTCATCCCCAGAGAGAAATTCAGTAACTCTGTGTAACTGGCCAACCCGACAAATCCTTCAAATTTGGCAGCGGCACTATGGGAGTATGTGTAGCAGAATATATTACCAGTATCATGAGCGTTCCCGTTTAATGTGTGGGTCCACATAAAAGATCAAATGAACTGTACTCGATGACTTATAGTTATCTACCTCATGCAAAGCTGAGTGTGATCCCTTACTGGCAGTCCTGCCTGCATGCTGCACATGATCCAGCCGCATCAAACTCACAGCTCTGCTTCTGGCTTACAAAACAATAACTCAAACGGCTCATGTATACCTGTCAGGTATACATGATGTCACTCTGATGTCACATGATGATACATGTCACTCTTTAATCCAGAGCTACACTCCAGTGCTCCCATCACAACGTGGCACAAAGCTAACCTCTTTCCGCTGTTGCTTCCTTGTGGAACCATCACGCTAACTGTCCGATCTGCTTTTCTACCTTTAACTTCTGCACTGAGCTTAATGCTTTGAATAAGCAGCGTGCACTTACACACAGGGCAATATTGTGTCACAAAGTTGTGCTGTCATAATTACAAAAGTGCACCTCCGTCCAACTGGACTGCCACTTAATCATGATGTCTGTTTGACGTAAGTCGCTTTGGAGAAAAGTGTCTGCTAAATAGAAATAGATTATTGTATCCCAGTTAACTCTAGAGCCTCAGGGTCAACCCTGTGAATGTACTTTGTCAAACCCTTGTTAAATGAAGGGGGGCACGCTTGGCACAGGCTCACCTGAGTCACAGTTAACAGGCTCACAATGTAGAAAAGAAACCAGAAGTCACTCCCTCCGCCTGCAGTCTCAGGCTCACAGGACATGCTTGCTAGTTTGATCTAAACCTGATGAAGTTATCGGCAATAGAAACCTGTCTACTTCCCACTTCACCCTTGCCCCTTGCCCAAGCCCAAGGGGAGCCAGACAAAACAATAAGAATGAAAAGGGATGAAGAGAGAGAGAGAAGAGTGAGACAATGAAGGGTGAGAGGACACAAGGAAATGTCTTTTTATATGGGAATGTTTCACTTAATCTCATAAAGGCAGTGTGAAAAGCTCCATCTGTTTGCCGAGCAGTTCAAAAGAGCCTCCACATGCCTCCGCTTGCTGCTATATAAAAACAACATTCTAATGCAGATCTTAAAGAGGGCCAGCGGCTCAGCCTGCACAATGAGAAAAGGGATGTGCCAGACATACTGATGGAGGTTGGGCGGGTGGAAAGAGAATTAAGTGGGAATGCGAGCGGCAAAAAGGACTGAGGCAAAAGTCATGACAGAGTCTAATCAAAGCAACACATTTAGCTGTCAACAGTGCTGTTTGCGACCAAGTCGACCTGACCTTGAGACAGACAGACTGACTGACTAACTGGCAGGATTGGCACGGGTCACCTACTGGCCTCGCCTGCCACTCCCCTGAATCAACCCATTTAACTCTCCGCCTCCCCGACTCCCCTTTCTGCCTCTTCATGTTTCACCATGAGACTTCCCATTCACTTTTGTCATTAATAGAAGAATGTCCTGGCAAGAATGACAGTTTGTGGTTTAGTGTGGCTCCTCTGCAGAGATTCAAGGACAGCACCTTTATATTAAAGGTCTTTGAAGATGAAACTGGGCTTTCCCCCTTTCCAATAAAACCACCTCCAACAGGCACCAGAATCATCTATCTCCATGTGAGGAAGTGAAAAAAAAAACATCACAGATCTCTGAAAAAATATATAATCACAGAGGACTTCTTTGATCCATTCAAACATTAGGAACCAGTGGTCCATTCAGACTCCCGTGTCATGCCTGTGTAGTCTGGTTTTCCAGCACTGGTACCTCTGTGCACCTCCAGGCTTCATCTCAGCGCAGCTGAGGCAAGACTGGGCCTATCTGCAAAGCTATTTTGACGAGCCACCCCCCTAAAAATCTCCAGGGTTCAAACTGTTGGAGGATCAAAGGACTAATACTGCAGTAATAATAAATTACTGCCCTATGAACGCCTCATTCATCAGGGAGAGGCAGTGATATAGTACACTTGTAACTGCAGGGCCATTAAGCTCTCATCATGTGACCCTATTTGCCATCCCAGTGTGGAAAAACATCTTCAGCTCTGCATGCTGAGGAAGGATGAGAGATGAACTCTTGGCCTGAGTGTCAATAACTGAGTAACTGAGCATTGACACTATAACCAAATCTCCAATACTGTAAGTCTTCTGGCACTTCATCTCAACCACGCCGACACTTCCCTTTCCAGCTAGCTGCAAGCCGAACGTGTCTCACAAACGGTTGACATGGAGGCGTTCTCAAAACACACACAAAAAAAGCTGGCTGTGACTTCTTAAGCATGACACGGCATCCTATTTTTAGCCATTTTTCTCCCATCTTCTGTGCAAAGTGTCAACGACTCTGTGATGAAACCATGACCCACGCACCTCCCTTTGAAGTGAAAAGTGAGGGATGCATTTGTCTAATATGAAGGCCTCGAGATGCATTCACGCCCTGCAAAGTGTGGTGCATTTGCCCTCAGGCGACAGATAAACTACCTAGTGTGCTCATATAGCAACAGAACAATGTAAATGCATTTAAAAACATGGGTGATCACTAACACTAAATGTTAAAGGAGAAATTATCTCCTTTTTCCTTTCTTTTTATAAGAGAACACATTAGTTGACGTAATGAGTTAACAATACAGTCTAGCTGTTAGGATAAGGTCGTCCCTCTGTGTGAATTAACTTGTGTTAGAGGTGATTAGAGGGAAAGTAAATACTAAAAAACAAGACCGACTCATAAAACTCTCACTAGTTCACTGAATTTGACCCAACAGGTTAAATAATGAATCAAGACATGACGTAGAGACAGCGAGACATATAAGGGAAATCACTTACTGTGTACGGTAACCAACTTCCTGTTTTGCTAAAACAAACAAAAAAAACAAGCAGAAGTATGTTGCTGTAGATGAACCAGATGATTTAGCTTATTTAACACACTGAACATCTGGTTTCTACAGAAGCTTACAGTATGAGACGGGCTTTATAACAGATCCTGTGACATAAGAAATATAATTTTCTAACACTGACCACAATTCACATATCAGCTTTTTGTGCATGCTGACTTTTCCGTCCATCCATTTTCTACCGCGGGGCTGCCAATCCCAGCTGATGCTGATGTTTTCATTTTGCATAAAAAACATGAAATTCTAAACTACTAACTCATTTCAAGTCATCCCTAACCATTTTTGTTAAGATCACATACTTTTTCCAGCTTTTTCTGTGAGCCTGACTCAGATTTGCTACTTGTGTGCTGTTCAGTATGATTATACTCAGCTAAATAGCAATAAATAAAAAAGAATTATTGCGTTAACACGTGTAAACATATCTCTGCAACACAAGAAAACCATGGTCTGCATGTACATGTCAAACCAATCTCAAAGACATGTAAGATCACAATGTAGTTTTATTAGTTTTGTCACCATGCATTGCAGTGGTCCCCGGATGTAACTACTGATAATCACTTTCAACGAGACCAGTACTGCTACCAGTTTGGAGTTAGTTTAACTTGTAAGCCATGAAGCAGCATCTTTCTTTTCTACAGTTTAAAGCGCCACCATCATGTCATTACATCAGCAGAGAACCAGGATTGGTCCCTGCAAATAGATTCATTAAATTGCATAGACAATTAGACAAATATTTGCCTCTGTTTCATATCTTCTTTTTGTAACTATGCAGAGTAAAGAAGCATGACAGAACAACGGCTAATTCATCTTGCATCCTATTTGCATTCCTCCAGAAAATCAGACTTTAACTCTATTGCTTGTTTCTTTTTCTCTTTTCCTAATGATCTACTCTTGTGTTGCTTTGCTTAACAATAAAAAGGAGGTTTTTTTTCCACAAACCGTGACCCCATCAGTGGGCTTGGTTTCACTAGAACACCAGAATAAATAGTCAGTAAGCTGAAGAAAGGTAGCATGTTTATACTTATTAAATCTGTCCATCAAGTAAAGCTGCAAATAAAACATTGACCCAGATGCCAACTTTCCATTTTTCATTAAAAGAACAGCTAAAATATCCACCAGGGCACGTTAAGAGGACAAACTTTGCGATCCACACACATATACAAGCAGGTGATAGTTCAGCTATTTCTATTTTGAAGAGGCACTTCCCACTTGGCAGCACTGTAGACATCTCGCTGTTTGGGTCCAAAATGTTTGCGGTAATGGTGACGACAAACTCTACTTGGACTGCCTAAGAGGAGAAACCTGCGTGGCCGCAAACACCTACAGTAGCCGCACAGCTGGTACACAACCAGAGCGTCATTTCAGAGGGGGGGAAGGAAAATGGCACATCAGAAACGTGAGAAAGGGAGAGCAACAAGCTGCTAATCGCCAGCCACCGAGGAGAGAAAGCCAGCATCTGAACACATCGCCTCTCAAAGCAAACAGCACATCTACCAGATGTATGTATGTGTTGGAAAGAGAGTGTCTTGTGCCATCAGCTCAGAGTCAATGTTTAGCTTAGCAACGCTGGCATCAGGAGGGAAATCTACAAGACACGGCGGGATGAGTGGGGAGAGTGCAGCAGAGACCCTCTGCAAATCACTCGCACCTTGTTGGGAATAGTGATGACAGCACTGGACAGTGCTGAACGTCAACAATGCTGCAGGTCAAGGTGACGTGCTAAGCTGCGACCTGCAGGCCCGTCTAGCCTCTCCTGGCATTGAACAGACTCAGGGGTGTCTGAGTTATATTAATAAACTGTAAGTGCTTTCCAGGTGCATCAGGGGTTGTAGGTGTAAGGGATGTTTGGCAAACACCCTGCATCTAAACTGATATAAACTATTCATGTTTTATGTATATTCATGCAGATTCCTGTCTTTGCTCCGTAGGTTAAAAAAAAGTTTAAATATAGAGCCAACCCCCCCTCCAGAGCCAAAAGGACCATGCTTTTCTATTCCAACTGCTCACCTGAACACCCACTTTAAACCAGTTTGTTTTTCTTTTTGTCTCCCAGGCCACCAAAATCACTCTTCTATAAACCACACTTGACTACGCAATGCAAAAAGACACCACTTGTTTTTGAAGTGGTGACAAAAAGAGGAATGCACTTCCCACTAAGTAGTGAAACCTGAAGTACCCTTCTCGTTGTTGGGCTGCTCACTAAGCAAATCTCTCTGTGAAAGGTCTCCCCCGCCAGCAAAACCTTGCCCAAATGCCCGGTAATCCCACCGTGTGCAGACCTGCTATTAAAACGACACTGTTGTACAGTGCAGTCACCGCCACACCCACCATGTCTCTGAACTTCTAAATTTCTCTCAAGAAGTCAGACCTTGGTGGGTTAATGTGGGGATAATGTTGCCTCCACCACCTCCAGTCAACAATCAGGAATGCCAACCTTGCCATGGTGTCTGTAGCTTGGAAAAACATTCTCACGGCTCTTAATACGCTCTCGTGTTTGTGCGACCTCACATACTTATGAGTGTTTTTCTCATCTTGGACTTAAACTTAGTTTCCGGTTCAGTTTCCATTTTTTCTGTGGAGCCTCACAGAAATTAATCCAAAATTGCACTTAAAACTTTTCAGTTCATAACTGAGTGACTCTTTGAATACAACAGCAGCTCTCGTTGGGGAGGGGTGGGGTTGTAATTCTACTTGTGTAGGTGGATAAAGGGACAGCCTGACAAAGGTGCTCTTTGTGTGGTTTTTATTAAAAACCCTGAGTGTTTGATATTTGCATCATCATGAAAAGAAGGAAAGAGGACACGGCTCAGGAAAATACCTCCGCAGTCTGAACACCATCTGTCTGAAAACACTAAATAAACTGAACAATCGCAGGAGACACGCTAATTAAACTACAAATTACATCGTAGGTACAGCAAATGTACTGACTGAAGAGGGCAGTCATTAGGATGCAAAGTGAAACTCTTCCTACCGAGTTATCTTCAACTTAATATGGTGAATAACATGGGCTCATGTCAGCGCTGGGAAAATGGGGAAAAAAAACGGCTTTGCTGGTTAATCTGTAACTGCTGTTGTTTCAAAACACTTGGAAAGACGTGCAGTGCCAAAGAGGCAGGAGATAAATCTGTGAAACACATTCAGAACAGAAGCGCCGTGTACAGAATGAACAGGAGCACCCTTACATTCAGCAGGATTTCTGAACAGCGGCCGTTAAATGATGAGCTGATTTACAAAATGAGATTTGTTTCCATCTGCTATTATTTCAGAATCACTAAAAAGGATAAAATACCTGCAAGCAGAAGTGTGGGGGACCTTAAAGGCTCAGTAATTAGTGCTTAGATACCCTGGCGAGTATCAGTGCTTGTAAATTCCTTTCCTATCTGCTTAAGAGCTTGTCGGTTATTGTTTTGGGACTCTTCATCCTCCATGTATCTGCAGCATTGCTGCAGTGAGAGCGTACACTCCTGACTTTGCCAGGCTAAAAAATGTCCGTCAGTTTTAATGAACTTTACTGATTTTAACGCTGGAATTCACAGTGAAATACTTTGCATTTACGTTTATCACAGATTAGTTCATCTTCAGCATGCTTCCATACTCGGTAACTTTAACTTTTACGAGCATTTTCCAGATGCACACCTGCCAGTTAAAAGCTAATTACGCATTGTTTTTAAAAGGTATTGCTGAGTAATCAAAGGTGTGCAATCCAGGTGCCAGAAAGAAGAAGACCTGCCATGTTTTTGGATCTACTTGTACATTTAAAACAGGTGTTTTCACTAACAGGCTTGTTTACCTGCAGATGAACTGTGCTCATTAAATTCAGCTGGTTTGGTGACTGGTTGGAACAGCTGCCGGGAAGGATTTCTACTTCCTGGACCGGGAATGTGCACCTCTGTTAAAGATAAACTGATCAAAGTGCCGATGAGGAATCAAAATGACAGAAAAGCAGCTAAACTGGCCCTGTGTGGATTTATTACTTTTTATACAGTATAATTTAAAGTTTATCCCAAAGTAAAAACTAAACCTAATGTTGGTGTGTGTGTGTGTTTTGTTTCTGTGCCTCGTAAATATTGATGAGAAAAAGCTGCACATACTGGTTAAGATGTGAACGGTCCCTGCTCGGTCCATTTGCAAAGCGAAGCCAAAGTTGCAAATGCTAATGAGTGTGGCTTTGACTTGCAGAAAGAAAGAAAGTCTTATTTTTCTCCCTTTGAAGGCAACCGTGCAGCTTTCTGGCACATGAAGGCACATAAGGAATTTTTTGGGACAGAAATCAAAGCCAATCCAGAAGTCCGCTCACACTGACGCACTTCATACCAGCCAAAATGTCCATTGTGTACCTGCTGCTTTTTGCATTTACTCTCAAAAAGCTGAGATATCCATCTTTTTCCAGATGTTCTCCCTATGTTCCTCCTCTCTGACCTGTCTCAGATGAGCTGGAGACATTGGACTTGGCTACCGAGGGAAAGGAATGCCGAAAGGCAGCTGCCATTTCATTTTCAGCTTTGCTTAAAAAAACATAGCCAGAGGTCTTCGTCACCCCCTACGAACAATAAGACACAAGGAGACAAAAACACTGTCATGTGACCATGATTTATTTCTCCCTGAACAGGCATCTCCTCTCAACCACTTCCTGTCACTGGAAACACTCCCTGCTTTGAAGGCTATACCTCAGTAGAAAACCGATATAACCATTAAGAGCACATTTTATGAGTTGCTACTTATTTTCTTATTTAATGGAGCGAAGCCTGCAGGCTAGTTCAGCCGGTCAACTGGAGCTGCGCTACGACAGTCACATGCAATCCGCCTCCGTCTCCACAAACCATCACCCTGAAATTCTATTTAAGTCCATATAAGTTGTGAAACTTTCCCCCTCACATCCTGCTGCTCCCTTCCAACCCCCTCCCCACCCACCCCTCAGGCTCTGTGGGTAAATCTCATCATCGCTCTAACTACATTGGCGAGGAGTGATAAAAGTGGAGCCTCAACATCAATATCTTGTTGAGTTGTCCAATTAGCTCTTTAGCCCATAAGCTGCATATGCATTTGAACTTCTACCTCACGTTATCATCCAGAAATAACGTGAGTTAAAGTAAATGTTGTGAACAGTGATGTTTCGCATCAACCACAGAAACCTGAATGATCACGTGGACTTCAAACCTGCCGCTTTGATTAAATATCAAAGTTTCTCATTTTGTTCTTTGATGGTGTCTCCTTCCAAAACATGTGGTAGCCATGGCAACAGCAGCACACATCCCCTTCTTCTTCATCTGTACCTCTAAGCGTTGCCCTGGAGGAAGGCAAGTTGCTGCGATCACCAACATGAAGGTAAATTATTCGGGTTGAACTGTATCAGCGGCGTTCCAGGGAAAAAAAAACTAATTTATTTCTTGGATTGTTTCCAGGATCTGATGTGTGTCACAATAAATTGTAAAAGAGTCGAACAAGCAACTAATTTTGGAAATGTTCAAACATGACACAGAAAAACCAGGCCGCGTTTTGATTTAACTGTTTGACAACCGAAGTTACGCTGCAGTCCCAGCTGCACAGACACAAGTATGTAAATATCCAGATTCCTCCATATGGGTCTTTCTGTGCAGGTATAGAGTTATGGGACCTAATGTCGTGGTTGAGGGTGTTCTTCCCGCATCAAAAGGAGGCGTTTCCTTCCCGCTGTCGCCTCACGCACTCCTGGGAGATGGGATTGAATTAAAAAGAAGATTCTGTGTGATCCACTGGTTTTCTTAGCTAACCAATAATGACACAACACAAGCAGGGTAGCACAGTGGCGTGGTGGCGCACCGTGACCTTACAGGGAGACCATCGTTGATTTGAGCCTCGGCTCAGATGGCGGCTTTTCTGTGTGGAGTTTGCATGTTCTCTCCCTGTCAGCGTGGGTTCTGTCCGGCTTCCTCCCACCATCATGCTGGAGCCTATCTCAGGAATCGTTCAGGTGAGAGGCGGGGGTATGCCCTGAACAGTCCATCACAAGGCCAGTGGCTGTGTGTATAAAATGTCAAAATCCAGATGTGTTACTCTGCAAGAGTAAATTCTCCAGGAACATAGTAGGAAATTTAATTTAGGATGTAATAACATAAAGTCTAATCATGAATTTAACAAAAGCAGAAGCTAAATGTTTTTATAGTGGAGTCAATGCAGGTAAACATATCTGGAATCTACCAGAATCCACTGTCATCAATGTTAAACTAATAGAAATGGCCCCAAATTCACTGTAGAAACCCCATGGACATAGAGCTTCTGCTGATTTCCAGAAATAATCCCTGAGACAGTATATGACAGGAAGAGTAAACTACTATTAAACCTCTTTCATGCTCATCATTCATTTCTAACAGAGGCGATCACATGAGAAGACATTAGCTCATCTCTTTTAGATTAAGTGAAATGCAGCTTTTCACCACAAAGCAGCAAAACTAAGACGTAGTTTATGATTATGTGATATTATTGCTACCTTTTGGCTGTTGGATCGCAGACGTGTTTCTACCACAGTGATGAGACAGAGCGCTGTCATCAGCAGGCTCTGTTTGTGAGGTTTGCTGGTCAGCAGAAGCTCTGAAGTGGGCCGTGCTCTCCTCGTGTTTTTCTTGCATCTCCATATCAATGCTTTGTTGATATGGAGAAAAAAAAAGTGTTTTGTTCAGATGCCAATGGTATGTAGAGTTAAAGCTGAGTTACTACATGTCATTTTCCTGCACTGCATGCTGGGATTACTGCTTTCTAGTGAGTGCATAGATCTGCTCTGCTGCCTGTACCAGCGGTTAGTCAAGAAGTACATTTTTTGTCCTTTCAAAAGGAAATTAATTGTAATTTTAGTGATTTTTAGTAAAATATTCTGTAAACTGCATTAGATCTTAGACATGCATGCTTCTATCTGTTGGTAGCTTGTATGATTATGATGAGTAATCAGCCCACATTTTTATTCTTGTCACCAACTCTTTGTGTTCCTAGAAATTTTAAATAGTTTTGGAAATTTGCACTTGAAATAATGTGATCCAGTAACACACAGACTCACACGTTATGCACACACACACATGAAACATGAAAGCCCTAGTGAAAGAAAACAGGATTAGCGCACAATCAGACCAAGATGCCTTTTCATCTGAGCAGAATCAATCAGAGAGGCTCCGCATGGGAGTCAACAAGTTCAGACACGGACCAAAGACTCAATCACTGCAGGAGCTGCTTTTCCCAAAACGGCTTCAAATTCACCCGAAAATGTGCAGATTAGAGCATCTCTTCAAAAAGAATGGTTAGAGTCGTGCAACAGGCGCAGCAGAAATGCTTTCTTCTTCTTGAGTCATGTGTCGCTTTGCAGCTTAAAGCCTGAGAACCTTTCCGGAGCCTCGGCGTCCACCGGCAAGCCAGGCGCGAACGTGGAGAACTGATAGGTCACTTCCACATGCTGGCCTCTGCTTGTGTTGTGTAATGACGCAAAACCACAGGAGCGGTTGGACTGCTCTGGAAGCACAAACTGATGGAAGCAGCCGTACACCGCTGGGAGGAAAAATGGGAATTTCTTATAATCAATTTAGGTAAACTTAGCAGAAGTGCTTCTGAAACTTAGGAGCATTTTTACACTTTTAACCCTTAATACACGCCAAGAAAATGTCTGATAATTAAATGCATTGCTAATGGAGTTATGTAAAACTTCAAAGCATTCATCCTGTGACTCATCTGGCGTAACTGGTTGGGATGTGGGAGAGGGTGGTGCAAAATGCACCAGAAGAGGGCGATGCTTAAAGGTCTAATGCACCGAATCTGGAGAAAAGGCTTAAGCTCTTTCTGTCTTTATTTAAAGCTGACATGCAATGTCAAAACAACGTGTAAAAGACCTGCAGAGACATAATTAGACACCAATCTTTCAAGAAGATCAGGGATGATGTGTGAACAATGCGGTAAGGAGCAGTAAACAGACAGCAACATTACAAACATGATCTTTCTAGTCTTACCAGCTTTTATCCAGTAAGTGACACCATATGTAAGAGCAGAATGTTTAACAATGTTAATAATATGTGACAGTACAAGTCTTCTACTTCCAGCATGGTTACTAAATCCTCAAACTGGTTATTTCATATATATATTGAGTTAAATCACATCACTAAGACTGAGCATACGCTGTATGAAAGCTTGTTTCAAGCCTTCCGATGCCAATTCACACATACAGCATGAGTCACCTTAATATCAGGGGAAAACACTTGAGAAGATTGAGACTATAATCAAGTGAAATAATCTGCCGGGGCAGTGAGGACACAGGAATCTCTAAAAAACCAATATAAAAACAAAGGACAACAATGAAACTTCATCCCTCAAGGTTTTTGAGCCTGGCTTTGTTTGGTTTGTGCTCTATTCTAAGTGTATGTGGTGCAACATGAACCCTCTGCGGCTGTCAGAGTGTCTATAGATTTGCGGGGCGGGTTGCAGTCAGACTAAATTGTAAACAGGTCCCATCCTAAAAAACCGAGGCTGAACTGGCACCGCACATCCCATAACAGCTGATTCACCCTCTTCAAACGGCTCCCAGCATAACTCCCCAGCAGCTGCACGTCGAATCCCCAATAAATCCACAAGCGACGGCACTCGGGAAAGTGAGGATGCAGGTGGCTGGAGTTGAGTTTATTGCGATGCATACTTCCCAAGCAACAACAAGAACGACACCCCCTCTATCCCCTCTCCCTCCCTTCTTCTTCATCAATCTTCACCCCGCACACGCAGCTCCTCCTGCCTGCTTCGCTCCTCCGGATTTCAAAGGCTATCAGCAGGGAAGGAGAAAGCACTCGGAAGCAGTTGCTATTTTTTCAAGGGTACTTTCACAACGAGGAAGGGAGCGTGTTTTGTTTACGGGGGCAACGCAGTGTTGCCATTAAGGCCTTAATCAAAATGTTATTTCCTGGAGTCAGCCTTGATTGACAGGCCTCTTTTTTGGCTCCCCACTGACGGAGCAACAGGAGGAGGAAGAGAGGAGCGGGGAAGTGTGGGAATGTCTGTACATCGTCGCCGCGGCGGCCAACTCCTCAACATGGCTTTAAATTAGGGGGAAAAGAAAACACAGGCTAAAAAAAGGCAGTCGCCCAACTATATCCATGCCTGCTAATTTGTCACCACTTGAAAAACGGGGGAAAAAAAGTAAGAGTCTAAAGTGAACTGCTTTAAAGTCAGAGGATGCCAGCCAGTGTGTGCATGGTAGGATGCTTAAACACAGGGGAGATTTAGGTCAAAGTTACACATGCATCTCAACCATTGTGGGTGGAATCTATGGTGTTCTGGCTGCATTCATATTAGAGGGATGCAGAAATGGAGAACCCTGAGTGTCTGGTTCTGGCCGGCTGCATGGCTGAGATCGGACCAGTGACAGCTGGAGCTCGAAAAGCCTTACATCCAAAGCCAGGGCTCGTAGCCACTTGCTACATAGCAGCGCTGAGCTATGCCCACCACCTCCCCCCTCTTCCGTCCAAGGCCTTACCCCTGACAGATCTCTGCTCTGAACAAAACATTAAGCTCCTGCCAAATAATTCCTTCAATAACTCTTTAAAAACTCAAGCCTACGGAGGCCCTTAAGGGACATTTTTTTCCCTTTTGCGTTATATTTGACAGACACTGATTGTGGCTTTGACAGAGTGCGTATATCCATGTTTCTGTTGTGCATCTGTCCCTCTCAGAGTACCGTTTACCTCCATGCTATCAGAGGGAGAATGTTGTAACGCAGTGCTTTAACAGATTACGTGGATGTTTACTGGAATCAGGAAGGGTACCAAACATGCTAGCGTACCTTATCGAGCAGCGGCAGACAGCGGGGTACCCTGTGCTCCAGTTTGACGATGGTGATGAAGTCACTCTCTTGGCGTTCATCTTCGCTTGTGTTGCACAGGGAAAGAGGGTGATACTGCAAGGAAACATAAGCAAAGTAACAATGACATATCTGAGTCAGAAATACTGAAACAACAGCGCAGGTGGGAAATCATTGTGTCCTAAATAATGTTAATCTCATTGCATTAAAGATTAAATCCTGTTTTAAGGTGATTATGAGAAGCATATTTAAAACCATAAACAAACAGACATGAAATGCAAAAGTAGTTTCACCCCCGCAAGTTCCTTCTTAACCCCTGATATCAGGAGGAAATCTGGCAAATCAAACATATGGATGGTGATCACTCCCACCTAAATCCTGGGGAGCTGGAAGAAAGAGGGATGGCCTTTGCAGGAACATTTGATCCCTCCTGAAAGGGAAAAAATTCAGACCTGCTGAAAGGCTGCATTTAAGAGCTCAAGGGATACCAGCAATGTTTGCAAGTCGCAGACATGCTGTCACGGTTACGGAGGGCCGCATGGCAACAAGCGAAGGCTCGTTTTGTCCCTTCAACATGATCGAATAGATTAGATATTTGAGCATTTAAAGATCGCCCTGTGCTCACCCAGGGAAGCTGTTCTACCCATTCCTACCCATCACAGCCGTGTTATAGGCCCGACTTTGGCCTGGTTCTGCCCCAATGGGCCTCTTTATGCGGCTGTGGGCTGAGGTCATTGGGGCTCCCCCTCATCTCGCCCAACGGAAATCCCTAAATTAAAAAGACCCAAGGGTGACATCAACAGCTGGCACCCCCGGGTAAGGAAACTGATGTAATGCGCTGGAAAGGGCTGGTGCATGTCTGTCAGGAGGAGGAGAGGGAGAGCAAACGAGAAAGAAAACAGATTCAGAGAACCAGTGAAGACCAGCTAGATGGAAGGGAGAAAGGCCAGAATGAGAGACATGGGGGGGAGCGGCTCCCTGGGAATTATTGTTCACCCGTGGATTAAAGAAAACAACTGTAACCAAGTCATTTACAGCAGTAATGCACAAAAAAGCCAAACTAGTCAATCAACATTAATGAATAAATTACTTGGATTAAATAATTACATGCAGGGGAAAAAAATTCAGCCTTTATTTTACAAGGTAAACATTTTAAGGACAAATTATTTAGACCAACACAGCCTGGCCAGGAGGCCCCAGTGGGGAGAAATACAGAAGCACACGGACACATGTTAATATGTCAACATAGCAAATACTGTATAGTAAAAACACAGATTCTCTTAAAACAGCATTGAAAAACACAACGGAGCTTCTGCAAATAAAAAATGTGATTTAAAAAAAAATCATACCAATTATGATTATATAAACATGATGTTTCCATCTGCAAACCAAAAATGTACGAAAACAGACGAGGATTTTGCCCTAAATATTGTTTTTCAGACCTTGACATGTTGTCCTAACTGCTTGGGAGGGAAGGCAAACTGCAGGGCAGCATGAACCCCTGCCGGCTTCCTTCGTTTGCTGTCCTGCCAGCTGCCTTCACCAATCTGCATTTACCAGACTTAAATTAGAGGCGAGCGTTGAACGTGGCCTTTAAGGAAGAAGAAATCGAAAGGAAAGAAAAAAAAACTTGACTTTACTTCTTGTGATGCAGCGACCTGGAGAAATGTTTGAGAAAGAGCTCCCGTTACTAGGGTTTTACTGTAAAATCACTTTAAATCTTTAGGCTAACTTCATCATGTTTGGCTCTTGCTTTCATATTAAACATGTCGGTGCACGGGGCTGTGCAATCATATCTAATAAAGGAGACGATAATCCCAAAGCTGAGCCAAACAGGCTCAGAAGGAGTGGCTGCTTTTACTTTCCTCAGGCTTTCTGAGTCGCAGAGGGCAACGACCTCAGCAGTCACGGTGTCTCTGTTCTGCAACGTAGACTAGACTTAGCATAATTCTCTATTTAGATCTGTCCACAACACTTAAATACAGATGGCTGTGAACACTCTCCATGCGCCACCATCGCTGCCATCTACCACTTATTGGAAGTGAGCGTCTACAGGGCTATAAACAGCCACCGGGACACTCCGAAATGTCTTGATTTGGTTTTTGCATGGCCCTGGAGGAAGAGGAGCCTGGGAAACCAAATCATTGAGTCTCCATTTCACAGGGACCAGAAACCACAAGCAACGTAAACTGTCCCCTACAGACTGTTAACAAGGCTCGCTCCTCCTCATTTGTCTAGATCTGTTGCAAAAACCGACAGGGACATGTCCCCTCGGATCCTTTGTAGCCATGATTAAAGGCATTCCTTTGCAGCTCAAGAAAAAAAGAATATTCTCAATTCCCAAACAGGAATATTAGAGCCTCGATAACAAAAATGGGGACAGAAAAAAAAGTCTTTAAAAAAGTTCCTGGATCCAGGCCCGGACCGTTATGTCAGTGTGCATTAGAGATGGCTGCTAAAGTAGCTCGCACCTCTCTTTAAGCTTTACCACTCAATTACCAGCTGTTCAGGTCGTAGGGCTTCTGATAAATAAATGCTAAACAGAAACCACCAGCATGTAGTAGGAGATAAAAGAAATGCATCAGTATGTGATTACTGAGTCACATGAACCAAAGCTCAGAGCGAGGAAGGAGAGCTGCTGCATGGCTGGTAATGCCTGCATGGTTCCTGCATATCAGAGAGGAATTCAATCATCACGCGTACCTTTAAAAACACATATACACACACAGACAATCTGGGGTTTGTTAATTCTTATGCTAGTGACTCAGCCTCCCACATCTGGGCTTTAAATCCAGTGATATCGTATCGTCTCTGCCATTATCTCCAAACTCACCTTCCAGAAAAAAATGCACATTCTGTACACAAAGCAGGGGATACAATCTTCATCGGAGTCTCATTAGATGAGGGAAAAGTCAGTGTTTGCCCCGACCGGTAAGCTTTTATAAACAGCTCAGTGGGATCCCAGGCCAGTCTTTGATCCTATCAGTAGGATCGACCCATTTTATCAAGAGATTTTTTAATCATCAAAGCCTGCTCCACCTGGCAGGAAGTCTTATAGCACCTGTTTGTTTGTTTTTTAAATCACAGGAAAAGCGGTTGACACAAGGAGTAGCACGACCGCATGTAATAGCTGAAAGAGATCCGAATCTGGTTGCCTGGGTTACTGTGCGATATGCAACAATGTGAGAGCCTGGGGGGTTCAGGCGCTGACCGTTTGCTTCCAGATTCACCACTTTGGATCCAAACCAGGTTCAACATCAGCATGTGAGAGTGTGAGTAAGAGCCTGGGTTAATGGAAGACCTCATCTATGCACCCAAGCATGTGCTTGAGTGTGATCCACTGGTGCAAAAAGTCTGTTCGGAGAGTCATGGATGCAGGCAGGGGTACAAGAAGACAAATAACTGGGATTTAATTGAATGTCATAGCACTGGCTCCTGCTGTCAGAGTCACTGATGACACACACATGCTCTGTTCAATCATAAATCCTTTCATAACGCTACACATGCTACACATGTACACGAAAGGCTGGTAAAAGAGAAACACTTCACCAGCTGGCATCTGGGGAGCAATGCAGCTTTTTGTTTGTTTTTTTCCCCAACCAGAGCATATGGAAAAGTTGGGTGTGAGCTCCCTGCTTCTTTCTTTTCTTGCAAACGCAAGCGAACAGAAAGCCTGACTGCTTTGGTACTGTCAAAACAAAAAGCGTGTCATCTTTCCTCCTACTTTATTAACACTGTCAGCCCCATATCCAGTAACGGTTACCACGGAGAATGACTTGAGGAAACGTGATCCCATAATGAAGCCCAAGTAATTACCACCAGCCCCAAAATTTGCCTGGGCGCTTTCTTTAAGTAGGAGCGCTTCCCCCGCCTCTGAACTCCAGGCCCGTCAGACTGTCTGCCCTATAAAAGGGATTAGACGGAGAAGAAAGAACCTGCAGAGGGAAGACGAGCTGGTCTTAAAGAAAGGAAGCTGAGGGGTGAAGAGAGTCTTTACACTCCAGGAATGCCAGATGAAGGAACAACTGTCAGGGTCACATAATATTTCTATGGGTCACGTTGCTTTCTGCTGCTTCTGCTCTTTCACTTAAATAACACGCAGCATAAAACATCAGAGGGACGAACTCTCCACAGCAAGGCAGCGAGCTGGCTACATTAGCATCCGAGCTTTGAACAGTGCAGCAGATTTTCATTCTGTGCTTGCAAATATGGGATTTAGAGCTCAGTAGTGCAGCCATCTAATGCATAGAATGCCCTTGGCTCCACAATACCGTAAGCACCTAGTGCATAAAATCCAGTTGTTTGTTTTGGACGAGCAGGTAAGCAGGATAACCACCTGCTTGCTGTACGTCGACTTTGCAGTACCGGTGTGCCTCATGTGCACTCAGTCTGCCAATCCTCAAGATGGAGCCCAATATCTTATCCATACTTCATGAACAGGTTCTGCAGTCTAAATTAAATGCTTTCATATTAATATAGACATCAGTAACAACTTCAGACACTCCATCAGCCCCAGGTTAGCACCGCACTATACATTTCAAAGCTCCGAGTTCAACATAAACACAGCACTTCCCTGTCATAACAAGTCAGCAGCTTGGTAAGGCCACAGTTTGTTAGTCTTGCAGTGATCCTCTCTCCCTGTGGACACGGGCCGCATCCACACGGCCTCCAGGCTTCCTCCAACCCGTCCATGGCTCGCAGGACGAGTCACAAACGTTCTCAGGTTTCACAACATCAGTCAGAGAGAAAAGCCACACTTTCAAAGTGTCAGTCATTTATGGTTGCTACGTTAAGGTTTGTTATGTGCAAAGCGATTATTAATGGAAGAATGAGGAAGTGTTCTGACAGGAGGAAACTATCATTTATGGGAGAAAGTGTTAAAGATGAACTGATTCAAAGGAAATATAAGAGTCAGAAACAGCAGAACGAGTTCTTTCTCCATTATAAACTAATAATTAAACAAAGAGTTTTGTGTTTTAAATGTAATTTAGCTTCAGCAACCCTCTCAAGCTAACTTAATTTGTCTTAAGCCTTATGTGCTAGCAGGATACAAACTAATCAATCATCCATCCACCCATCCAGCCATTATCCATCCATCCATTTATCACCCATTCATCCATCAATACTTCATTCATCCATCCATCCAACCATCCAACCATCCATCCATCTATCCGTTTATCACCCATTCATCCATCAATACTTCATTCATCCATCCATCCATTACAGGGGCGCAGATAGGATTTTGAAACTGGGGGGGACGAAGATGTCAGCAAATGATCAACTCAATAAGCTATTTTTG
>JBAMHV010000016.1:2830218-2863826 GCA_037177535.1 Pseudomugil gertrudae | reverse complement strand
TCTCTCCGGGTACTCCGGCTTCCTCCCACAGTCCAAAGACATGCACCTTGGGGATAGGCTGATTGGAGACTCTACATAGCCCATAGGTGTGTGTGAGTGTGTATCTGGTTGTTTGTGTATGAGTGTTGGCCCTGTGATGGACTGGCGACCCATCCAGGGTGTAGCCCACCGCGACCCCGTTCAGGGATAAGCTGTAGATAACGAATAGATGGATGAAAGTACTCCAGTATACCAGTACACTACCCCCATCGACTTATTTCCTGAATTGAATCACATGACTTCCTCCCTGCTGTAAGAAACATGCATCAAAATACAGATGATGGCTGCAAGATGTATTGATAATTTACTATGGCTATATCAATATCATGACATTGTGACTTTGGCAACTTTCCAAATTAAAATAATCTTTTGTTCATCTTTAACAACTAACTGGTTGTCGAGTTGAAACGCAGCCCTTCTTTTATTGCTTGTTTCCACAATATGGTGTCCTAACTCAGACCGCTGGCAGTTATCAATATGAATTACTTTAGTTTGTTTAATTAACTAGTAGTTTCACCCTAATCATGAAGCCATCATCCATTCATTATTCATACCCCTTATTCCAATGAAGGGTCGCGGGCAGCTGGAGCCTAACCCAGTAATCATTGGGCGAGAGGCGAGTCCTCCCTGCTCCAACACACCTGACTCAAACACACCTGAGTCCTTGTGCAGAGCTTTATTGGCAGTTTGGTTCACTTGATGTGTTGGATCAGGGACACATTGGAAACCTCCAGGATAGCGGCTCTGAACACTCCTAATCTAAACCTTTCACAGCTGTGCTCTAAAACACAGCGTGCCGAAGGATTTGTACAAATACCCACACAGCCAATACGAAGCAGCTCATCCAGCGAGTATGGAAGGATCCTTTAGGATCTGGTTTCCATCCAGAAAGATGTGCCGGATGTGCTCTACCAAGTCAATAGCTTGTCATGGGCGATGTATACCATAAGAAGTCATATTCAAAGTGTTGCTGCAGCTTAGTAAAACGACTTTTCAGCTTCTCTGTGATTCATTTAAACACAGCTGTAACTAAACGGGCAAATTGTCAATGAGTTTGTCCTGCAAATACATAAAAAAAACAACAAAAAAGTAAACAACAAAGCCAAAACAAGAGAAACTTAAAGTGAACAACACAGTAAATTCAGCTGTAATTACAATGCATTACATAGAGGATGTTCCCCACAGTGACATTCCTCCACACTGTGTTTGATTAGCCGCAGTTTTAAAACAGTCAAACATTTCCTCCTTACGGTAACATGTGAGCTGGCCACACAAGCCTTCATTTATTCCGAGGAGTCCCACCAGCAGGCTTGTGTTTTCCTGAGAAGCCTCTAACATTAAAGGCTGCTGCCTGCTATTTCTGTCATATGGTTAACTTTTACAGAATTGTGCTGTGACGAGCAGCAGTGAGAGGAGTGTGTGTGTGCTGGGAGAGCGCTGGTAGCATGCTGCACTAACGTTTCTTACCAAATCCTTCGTTAGCGGCGTTAGCAGCTTGGTGCTGTGCCCCCATAACCCGGCCTCTGCTGGTGTTCCGTGTTTTCACACGAGCCGGGGCTGTCGGTGTGTGCAAAGGTGTGTTTTCTGGTTTTTTTTTGCAGGTGTGTGTGTGTGTTTGTGGGTGGATGGGGGGGATATAGAGCATCAAACTGAGTCTGGCTCAGGCCTGCAGAGGGAACAGCTGGACTTTCACTGACTGGGTTCGAGATGTGGTGGTAGGGTTGAGCTCAGAGAGGTGGAGCGATGTTACACCGTTCTGAGTCGAATGAGCTTGGAGAAGTTCTTACACATGATCAGAAACATGGAAGGATGTATGTCAAAAAGCAGTTACGAGTAACTGTGAGGACTCGCCACAGAGGCAGCGAGAAGCAAAGCCTAATCGTAGCGGGTAAGAAATGCTAACCATGCCAAGTCTGCAAATCACAGAACCAAGACTTTAATCTTTAATGTTATGCCAACATCGCACGGCCCAACCCACAATAAAGGCAGGACCTTGTGGACGAGTCATTTTAATGGAGTTAAAAGCACAGATCAGCAGATGTTTTGTTTAATGAGGGTGTAAATAAAGGTTCTGTGGACAGATTTGATGCTGTTTAAAATATCCAAACTCTAAAAAAAAGCTGTTTATTACATCCGCCAAGGAGTTTATGTTCTTACGAGCATTTATCTGTCTGTCAGTCTGTCAGCAACCTCACACAAAACCTTCTGGGCTGATTTTTGTGATTGTTTTGCTGTGAAAATGGATTTTCCTCAAGCTTAGATTCCATTAAATCGCGGTAGTGATCCAGAACAAATGTTATTCTTCACAATACATGTGGAAATGAGCTGCGTGGTGGAGGTCTCTGGGTGGTGCTTCTTTTCTGATTTTCTGCCTCTTTTTCTCCGTTTGCAAACAGCTGTGTGGATGTAGGCGAGTCTGGTGTTTCAGTGCTTACATGCCCTAACACTGATTCTGTGCTGTTATTTTTAGCAAAGCTCATCCGACATCCAGCAGAATGGTGCTGTGCTCTATAGTGTCCTGAGACCCAGCGACCTGTTGTGCCCTGTAGCCCCCCTAGAACTAGGCCACCCAGCGAAGACATCAACATGCTGATTGTTAAGCCCCAGAACATTTACCTCATCTTTTACCCCCGCCCCCGTGGACAGTTGGTTCCCACACTTCTCTCATCTAGTAAGCATCACTGCGCACCAACCTTACCCCCATAAACCGGCCAATGAGCAGCGACTTCACCATACAGGGCTCATGCACAACTTCACATGCACTAACTGTCACCAAAAACCTACATTATGGCGCACGTAGACAGAGCAGCAGGCACACACCCATTTCATGCCCCTGTCTCTACATTAAGATTTTACTGCTCCGATCACGATATTATCCCGTAAAACTTGTCAGATCAATGGAGCCCCGAACGCTATTGCTTGTTTTGTTAATTATTTCTCGTTATTTCTTAACCTTTAGGTGATCTACAGAGGTTTTCCAGGCTTTATGGCATGTCCTAGGGGTTTACAGTAAATGTGACGTTTATTCTGAGACCCTGTACGGCAAATCCACGCTAACATGTCCACACATAGAATTAATATCCACAAATAAGAAAATACCTAAAATTTCCCCATTAAACCAAGACTCAAAGGAATGATAAGATTTGTTAAGTGTAAAGTAGCATTAAGAGTGAACCGTAGCGAGTTACTGAAGGAAATTGAACGTGTACCCATGAAACAATTCCTCCTAACTCCCGTTTACTCCTCCAGCTTAGCTTAGCATTTAGCTCAAGTAGTCAGATCTCCAAGGTAAATAATAGTTTTTTGCGAGCTGGAACAGATTAATGGGAATAAATTCATTTAAAATACGAGAAAAGTCACGTAACAAAACTCATATCTCGAGGTATTACTGTACTTGCGAAATGTCATTTTCATTTGGAATTACTGTAAATTCTTTACTATAAGCCGTTACTTTTGTCCACACTTTGGCTTACATGCCGAAGCGGCTTTCACGGTTATTTTACCTTCGTCCTGGGGTGTGGCGGGCAGGAATTCCCTATTGTTACTGACGGCAGCAGTACCGTACTGCTAAAACTGTTGCACACATAATCGTATTCCTGGGTGAACGTTTTGGTAATTTACAGAACTTGAAGCTGCCATCAGGTGTGGACACCTGTGGCTTATTAATGTGTGTACAAAATTAATTTTCTTTCTAAAAGTTCACTTTGCATCTCTTTAAAGCAGATTTAATTCTTATTTAGAATTAAAGAGGGATTAAATATCACATAAACGTGGCCACAGAGACGTTGGACCTGAAAGCTAAAGCAGAAACAAGTTTAATTTCTTGAACAAGTCAGTATCAAAACCACGTTTATTTATGTGGCAAATTTAAAAACAACAAAAGTTGACCCAACATGCTAAACAGTCAATTAAGTTTAAGCAGCGACATAAATGCATCTCCAGTTTGCAGGATGTGTGTATGAAAGGGCAAACTGTACCCCAGGTTTAAAGCAGCCACCGCAAAAGCTCAACACTGCGTCTGAATCCGGATGTCAGAACTTCTAAGAGCAGCTGGATGGTTAACCGCAGTGCTTTTACACGGGTGTGGATGTTAAAAGGGTCTGTTAAATAAGACGGAGCCGATCCATTTAAAACTTTTAAAGTGAGTAGTAAAACCTTAAAATCAATCCGGAAAGGGGCTGGGAGCCACTGAAGGGATGCCAAGAACCCAGTTATGTGTTCATGCTTTTTCAAGTCAGTTAAAGTCAAACAGCACAAACATGCAAACTAAAATGTAATGCACTGGGCTCGTCTGCTTCAGAGGCGATCAATGCAACAATAAGTCACGGAAGCGGGAGGAAAGTGATCCTTAGAAAAATGTAATGATCTGATAGTCCAACCTGAAAGCTGACACAAAGAGTCAAAGGTCAAAAAGCATCAGATGGACTGGCGAAGATAAACCTCAGTCATGTTTGAGTGTTTTTTATTTCCCTCAGTAACGTCTGCAGATGAGTGCTGCTGTCCAATGTGATCCGCAAAAAGACCCGAGATTATTTTCCTAAAAATAGATCCATCATCCAACATATGCAGAGCAAAAAGAATCTGATGCATCACTGAATGAAAGGTCCAAAAGCATGAAAACAGCTGATTTTCATCAGTCTTACATCACTCACTGTGATGTAAAACATATAAGAAATAATGCCCGACCAGGTGTCCATTATCCAAAAATAATGGACGATGAAATAATGCCTCCGCATCGTTTATTATTTTGAACGATGATTTACTGAATCATAAAAGGTCTGAGTGAGATTAAAATGGCTTTTCCAAGCGGGTCCTGCAGGCCAAGACTGCAGCAGAACAGCTGAAACGTTTCCCAACACGCAGCGACACACATTCAAACTGGCCAAGGTTTTATTACAGTCAGAAAAAATAAATAATAAAATCTCCATTACAAGCAGAACATCCACAAACAGATGCCTCATCCTATAAATGTTCCAGTATTTATTAGTAGATTCATAGATATACTAGATAAAATCAATTATATTTATACAAATAAAAAGGAAATAACATTTTAATCTTTCTTTTTTTACTTACCTAACGTGTCAAACCCTTATTAAAGCTATTGTTCAATTACTGTTCTGCATGTTCACTTCTGCAACATCTCACTACAACATACAAATGGTTTAACTGGTACTCATGACATCCATACCTGAAGCAAAGTTCATTCATCACAATCACAAACCTGTGACCTCCAATAGAGGCAATCTTCACATTTCCCTTCCAGTACATCAGAAATGTTTAGGTTTTCGGTGCTTTGGACAGAGAAACATCGCTGTGTGCCAGGAAGTTGGATAAACAACAGAGTAAACAGGCTAACAAGCTATTAGCTGTTATTACACAACACTGGTGTTGTGTTTAATCAACTACAACAAGATGTTAAAAACAAAGACCTCATTAGACCTAAAACTGATCCACATGCACGTTACAAAGACAGGTGTGCAACACCTTTCTGTTTCCCTAGGTGTTTGCCCCCCCGCCGATCTGGCTTCTTAAGCTTCTTGCTATAATAAAAGACTTGGACCTGGAGCAAGGCTTCATCCAAAACACCTCCAGTCATCCAAATGGTTTGTTTATTCTGCATTGCCATGACAACATCAGATAAGAGATCTAAAAATGTACGGCACTAAAGAAGCGGGAAGACGATGACAAAGCCAAGCGTGCAGGATACAATGACTGAATCTGTAAGGTGGAGGAAACAGAGGCAAATAAATGGGGACATGTTCCATTACTACTGGATACAAACGAGCAGGTCTGGGGTTGCCCTTTCAGGTAGCTGTACACTCCAAACCCTTTACCTTTACTGTGTGATATTAATAGAAAATAGCTGTATTTACAACAAATTCAGTTGTTTTTTGGTTTTGTTGGATGTTTCTACAAAGTGACTTTCAGTGCTGGGAGAAAAACTGCTTCAAAATAGCTGACAGACATTAAGAATCTGTCTTCTGTTTATACAAGATAAGCCATCTAAATCACAGTAAAACAAAACAGGATGCAAAGCTGTCAAGCCATATCTGAAGTATGGCACACAAAGGAATGTAAGAGTAGAAATAAAATAAATGGCAGCAGCTGATCGGGGGAATCCACAGTGCAGTGAAAGCTCCACCTTAAACAGCGCGTCCTTCCTCTTTCCCAGCACTTTCACCACAATCAAGTCCATTAAAGATGCACTTCTGTCACGTAGAAAGGGAAATAACTAAGGCGTGGGTATGGTAACAAGTCCAGCACAAAAACAGGTCTGTGCATTTCCACCATACCAGAGGGACTGAAGACAGAGAGGTGGTACTGAGAGAGGAGGCCTCAGTGGGCCAGCCAGTGGAAAGCTCTCCCCCCGCCTGCCTTTGGTGGGCAATGATCTCCCCAGAAAATGTCACAATGAGAAAATGAGTGACACGCTCTGACTGGGAGCATGTACTGCAAGGCCATGCAGCTATGGTGGACTCCCATGTCTCTGAGACCACAGCCGTGCAACACTATACGTGCTAACAAGGCAGCCTGACAATCTGCCACCGCTACTTGCTTCCCTCTGTATTTATGATCGCTTGCCTATTTGGAAGCCGATCCTTCTTATGTTTCCTTTTGATTTCCAGCTGCGTTGCCATGAAAATGGTTTTGTTTCACCGTGTCAATAATTGCTCGGGCTCAGAGTCTGAACTTTGAACCTGCGAGGCTTGAAAGCGGGCTGTAGGTTGGAGTTAACTCATTTGCAATTCGCACCATAAAGCTTCCTGGAAGGTCACTCAGGCTGAGTAAGCATGGCTATGCGTTAACCTTTCACCTTCCCACGCAGCAAAAGTGTAGAGTCACAGGAAACGGCTCCGAGCAGGGTGTTGCGTGTGTTTCAGAGTTATGCCTGTATGTGAAACGGCATGTAGACGTGCCCCCAACCCCACCCCCTCCTTCTGAAGAACAGGTGTTTGTGCAAGCTGTCCCAGGAGAGGCACCTTGGCTACAGTGCTGTGAGATCGCTCCCACCTGTGAAGATCAAATATGAGACATTTATTATACAGGGGGGACTTATCTCGCGTTCCCTATCTGATGGGCTATGTAATGGAGAGGCCCTCCACAGATCCACTTTCACTGCCCTGAAAGGCCTGAGAGGTGACCCAAAAGGAAATCATTATGCAGGAATACAAAGCCATCGTAGGTGTGGAGGAGAAACTCTCTGAAGGGTACTGTCCTCTCTCCTCCCTGCTCGCTATGAAGGCTGGAGCTATGGCAGGGCAATACATATCTGTGTGTAACCGCTGCTGGTCGGTAGGTGGTGTGTGTACCACTATGCTGGGCTCTGTGGAGCAATAAATTCACAGAAATGTGCACCTAACTGCAGACATTTACCCTCATGAGCAGAAATGCATCCACACTGTGTGTCATCGTTCTTACTGGATTGTGATGTTTGCAGCTGTTTGATTCCACTACATATTCACTTCCAGTCTATTAGAGGGTCCAATTATGACCCCGCCTGCATTGATCAAACATCAGCAGGTCAGGTGGTCTACCTCTTTGGTCCAGAAACATCTTAACTAATAACATCCTGTATGACTTATGTCATCATGCAAACAGGGTGAACATTAGTGTAGGAGCTTACACTGACGGCCCATTTATGCTGCCTTTACATGTTTAAATATGGACATTTATACTTTTCTGTTGGCATGATTATTCCTCCAGACATCCACCAGAAGGCAGGGAGTTTTTTATATATTAAAAACTGATAAAAACGTTTATTTAGCTCAGCTGATGTAAACAACGTCTCTGTGGAGTTTAAAGGTTGCAGATCCTGCAGCACAATCCAACAACAGGGTGATTACAAGTGCTAGAAACCTTTTTTTAGTAATTTGATTAGATATCAGTAGAAACACCATTTTCAAAGATAGATTCCAATTTCTGTCACTGACTTCTAAATTTGTTTTAATGGGGACATATCATGCAAAATGCACTTTTTAAGCCCATAAATATATGCTTTCTGGACTTCTAAGTGTTTAGGAATGCAGAAAATGTATTCCCTCCTAATGCTGCGCATATATCTTTATATTCTTTATGGTCATATTTTTCAGTCTGTTTAATTTTTTCTCTATTACATTTATTTTTATCTATTACGTCACAGTATTTGCTGTGGGTCTGGACTTCCACGTAAATAATGTGGTAAATCTGATACGTTGACATTTATAGTAAACTTACCAATAAAATGTTTCTCTGTCGGGAGATTAGCAGATCACTGCTATCAAGCTACAAACATGGCGGAACAGAGTAGAGTTGAACTTTCTGTGACCTGGAGGAAGGCGGGGCATGACAGGCCTCGTTCACATTTAAAGAGACGACACCAAAACGAGTCGCTCTGAAGATGCAGCTCAGAACAGGGTTATAAGGTGTGTGTGGAGCAAGAATAAGCAGGAATTCAGACCAAAGCATTGCGGTTCTACTTTATACAGACAATAAATTAATGATTTACATGTTAAAAGGAAGAATTTAAAAGCATCATATATCTCCTTTAAATGAAGGATCAAAGCCATTTTGCTGCTACTGAGACCATAATCCTCCCTCATTTAAAAACATAAGAATGACAGAGCAAGGACTCAGCGCTTCGTCGTTCATTAAAAGCCTTCGTAATAAGTCTCAGACGTCAAGCTACTGTGCTGCTTTGTCAGGATAAAAAAAAGGCCAGGACTTCCTGTTGAGGACAGGAAGTGAGCTTGAGGAATGTGCATGTACGAATGTGCATGTGCACAGTGTGTGTGTGTAGAGGATTCCTTCCACACACAGCTAAACACCAACGATGAACTTAGAAACGAGTGCACGATGGGCTAAGGACACACACTCCACATCACACACATCATTTAAAGAGGCATCTGTTACCATCAGTGATGAAGAATCTGAGATTAATTCACACAAATTCATCCACACTCAGGGTTTGCTGTTAACAGAAGCAGATTCAAGCTTACAGGAGGTGTAACAGATGCATTAAACTGCGATCTCTAAATGTGAATTACATCTGTCTCACATGTGCCCTGCAGCATACTGCATCACAACTTGGTTGTAATGAATCCCTCGTGACACGAAGGCATCAAAATCAAAGACAAACTTGTGCTTTAAAGCACTGGGAATATTATGACGGGACGCTCCTTTTCAGAGTAAATTAGATGAAAACTGAGAGAAAAAGCAACAAAGTCCGATTTGTTGTCCTCACGTGTCCGACTCACCATGAAAGGCCACAAAAGAAGATGAGCGGCGCTCTTCATTCTCGTGTAGACAGTAAAACCATATCTCCTCATCTTAAAATAGCTAATTGGGATTTTTCTGGTCCTCGCAAGCCTCACTAATGACACAATTATGTAATTACATCCATCTTTTCTGTGATCTATGCATCCCGTGACCTCGTCAAAGGAAATTCACAGCTTTGATAAGCAATTAGATCAGACAGTGACGATCAAAGACCAACTGCTTATGTAATCTGTAGACTTTTAAGTCAGTAAGTAATTGATAGCCAACTTGATTAGAGGAACAGCGCTGATTCCTTACTGTCTGCAGCTTTATCCTTATCTTTTCTCTGTAATGACTGGCCGGAGCAGCAGGGATGAATCTTTGCTGTCAGATATTTTGTTTCATGTTGCACCGAGTGTTTTCTGTTGGTGGAAGGTTTGGATCGTAGGCACGCCAGCATAGCGCTCAGACTCTTATCCTGCAAAGCCGTGCTGCTGTGATGGATGCAGTATGTGGTTTAAGCATCGACTAGCTGGAATACGCAGTCTTCCCTGAAAGCAACATTGTCCAGGTGGAAAAGGGTGTTGCTCTAAAACCTCGGTGTACTGCACTGATTTGGAAGCTGCCTGTGTGCACGGGCAAAGTCGGTCTTCACGGCCTCAACCATGCAGGTTTGGGGGTTTTCCTGCTGCAGTACACCTGAATTAGATTGATGGATCATCATGCTTGTGCAGAATTTGACCACAAGCTGTCGGAGAGAATAATTTGAGTGAGGTGTGATGAAGCAGAGAAAGATCTCAAACCTGCAGGACTGCCCAACCCCAATTTACACCGTTACCCAACATGATCAGAGGCCACTGGCATCAAGCTGGATGGGTCCTCTCCTCTTTAGTCTGCAGGACATGTGGTGTCCATGGGTTCCACTCTGACAGCAGGTCAGTTTTCTGCTTTTCAGATCATTTTAAATGAGCTTTGGATATAAAAAAAAACAGCATTTCTGGATCTGAAGCGTTAAACTGCATGTGGATGGTACCGTGAGCCGTGTTCAGTTATTCTTTGTCTTAGTGCACACAGAGACTTTTCCTGTTTTTCTGAATATTTTGATGACATCACACACTGGTGGGATCTTACACTGATGCAATGTTGGCAGACTGGTGAACCTTCAAAACCCTTTCACACACAGTCAACTTCCAAACAAAGTTTATCATTCTACAAAAATTCACCAAAACACAATATTCAAGCCTCAAAATATTCTGAAGACATTGAACTAAAAGGCAGATGTTAAGATTTTCTAAAAATCCCATCAATGCACTGACTTCAGATTCAGTGAAAATGAGATTTTATGAGTTGCAATGGAGCAAAACTCTCAGAACCAGAAGATAATATAATGAGAGAAATATTTCTAATCTGTTTAAGACAATTTTACCTTCAAATACAGTAAACTGCCTGGCTCACAATGTGACATTAATCACCATTAAACTGGAATTTCCATGCACCAGGCCTCAGAAACCAGGAATCACTGCTCCGCAGGATTAATGTGACCCCTCACCAAACAGCTGAAAGTAACTCATCATTCGTTTCAACAGCTTTAAGAGCAGAGGTAATAATAATTCTACAAACCAGGATTTTAAAGACCCTTAATGAAGTACACATCTTTAAATGGTATCTAAATCACGCCATAGTTTACCCTAACCACAGAAATACATATTTGTATACATTTAGGTTAAATTTAGAGAACGTGTCATCTTTATGGATCATGTGTAAAACCATCAATTAGGTGAATTATAATTATTTTCTCCATAGCCAACAATGCCACGAATGTTAATCCCTTTCTGTGTGACTATATGTATACTCGCTATACTTGCTTATTGTGTGGCACAGGAGGGCCGAGAGGAAAGCGAGACATCCACAGAGCTGGTTGCTCATGCTAAAAACAAGCATCACCCCGCTTAGAGCATCAGGTTTCTAAGCCTACATTCAGTAATGAGAGAAACAGCATCGGGATTTCCTTCTTGCTTCCATGCTCGTTTCATTTCCATGAGCAGCAACCTTCTCTCGTGTCCCAGCATGTTTACAGAATCAGAGTATGAATACAAACAACAGATGCTCTGTGAGGATGAGGAGAGTGGCCGAGCTGCAGGGTGATTTTATGATATGATCCATGAAATGTGGATACTAGTCACAAAAATATGATCTCATGTTGTGTTAAAGTTGTCATTACTGCAAAGTTGTGACTGCTTTTACTTTCATTTCCTGTACAAAAATTTAAATCATCTAAAAGTAACTCAAAACATGCTTAAAAAAGGTTTGTGCATGAATACATAACACACACTTGGAGAATATACTGTCTCGTTCTATTTCATACCAAGCGACGTTTATTATGTAATCTGATTACTTCTGAGCTGAGCTCATTCTGATTTGATTTTATGTTGAGTTTTTTTTATTTTTTGTGTGGAGTTAAAATAACCCCACTGTTTAAAAATCACTTGTCTTTATTCTCAACACTCACTCAGGCATGTTCTGGTTAGCATATCCGACATAATGATGCAGGTCCTGAAATACGTCTATTTGCAAAACGGTGCTGGGTTCCCTTCCAGGACCTGGATACAGGTGTTTTCTGTGATATACTTGCTGCCGGGGATTACTTTATTAAAAATTAAGCTTTGATTATTAAATCTAATCAGTTAGTTGACATAAAAAAGTAGCAAAAATAAATAGATTTTAAAAGTTTGTGTCATTTTAGAGAAAAAAAAATCTTTAAATGCACCTGATGGTTTCATCTGCTGTTAAGTGATAAGTTTTCCTTCCAAAATAAAACCAAAACCACGAATGTTCCTTTCAAATTAAAACGATGAGTATATTGTTGCTTTTAAATGAGTGTGATTTCAGTGGTTGGACAGGTTCAGGTAAAACACGAGCACTTTTACTCTTCTAGTGTCTTTGTACTTTGTAACCACACCAAGGAAAATTAATGTAAACAACTGAAGGATTATAAAAAGTGTGTGTGTGTGTGTGTGTGAGGAACCTGCTAACAGTTTAACTCTGCGTGCTAAAGCAAGGGGACGGTGGAGAAAGAGGTGCAGGAGGGGGAGGTGAAAGACAGAGAGGGGAGCGCTCAGATGGGTCTTAAAGCACAAACTGTGGCCCGTTTTGGAACAGCTCCAAGGCTTGTAATGCAGGTCTTCTTTGATAATGGCGCACAGTATGTGTAAAAGCGTTGGGCTGCAGCAAAGGTACACAGCCTTTTGCTAATAGTTAACAGAGTGGGCAAACAGTGGAAGTCAGCAGCATGGAGGTAGGTCAGAGAACTGCAGTGGACACACTGCTTCCTCCCCCTCTGCACTCCTCACCCCTGTCCCCCAGGCAGCCCACCCCCCCCTCCCCTCTCTCAGATAGGTCTGGCATTGCACTGGAACACTTGGCGCTGCTCCTGGTTCTTAGATTTGGACTGGAGCTTTGCAAACATGCTGTTGACTCATAAAGGACACAGTGCAGCGATGGCTACTCGACAGAACTTTCTCCATAAACTGAAGAAAAGTCCCAAAAGTTCTATGAAAAACAAAGAAAAAACAACTTATCACTCAAAACAAAGTTTCTAGAATCAATATTTGCATCGAGAACGAGACTAGTCACACTTTTATTTACAGTATGTGCTTCATATGAAAAAAATATATAATTATATTACAACTTGCAGCGACACACGTCCTCTCGTGTCCACATGCATTCACAAAGACTTAACACTCTGGAAAATATGGTTTTAACTCAGCGACGAGACTGCAGCCTTGTGCGAGACAATTAGTGGTTGGCCGTGTCACATCTCATTTGGCTGAGATTTAAAATGTTATGTTGTTTTTGTTACCGCAGTGTCAGCTCGTCTCCTGGGAATTTGTCATGGTTCTTCCACTGGAAGAAGGGCCACACTTCTCTGCGTAGGTGTGTGCATCTCGCTTTCAAGTAGACCTGCTACTTCAGACTGTCCAAGGACTCGGAAAGCGGTAGACATGTCATTACCCAATCCTCTGCCAACCTGCAGCTAATCTCAGAGTGAGCAGACCAAACACCAAACCACATGCGGCTCTGCTTTAGTCTTCAGAGCTGGCTTTCAGGGCTGCTGCGGTGTAATGCTGAGCTAACCTTAACCTAGGGCCCAGAACAAAGAGCGACACCATGCTCTGCTCCACTCCCGCACTGCAATCTCAGGGTTTAAATAGCAGGCTTTGAGGGAACAAGGCCTGGCAGCTGGAGACGCAAACAGACAGAACCCAAATAGCTTCATACGGCCTGAAATGCAGGCCCTGTGAAACTTCTCTTTAGATGCTTTGGAGCAGTTCCTATAAAGCTTATCAGGTGAGCGACCCATATGAAACAACATGACCAAGTTCTTTCAAACCCAAACTGCTTTGTGATCTGCCTACTTGATTTCTAGTCAACAACTGTGCTCTAAGGGCAGCTGACAGGAAGCCTGCCTTGGAGTAAATATATATACACAGGTTATGTAACCCACTTGTAGCTGATAGTCCAACGGCTCTATCGCTTCCCTGCAAAGCCCTGTTCTCTTGTCAAGGCCATTTGAAGTGAATAATCTTAAAGCCTACCAGATGGAAAACCAGCATGACACAGAGATAAAGGACACATACTTTAAATGAGATCACCAATATTGTTTATGTTGCTTTTCCTGACTGGCGATCGTTATTACTGCCGGTTGATACACGTGAGGGGAGTCAGTGACCGTCCAAGTCTGTCAGCATTCCTGTTGGGTGCCAAGGTATTTACTTTGGACAAGAGAGGGAGGCACTGCAAGGGACTCGCTCTAATTAGGGGCAGCTAGTCAGGAGGTCACGGCCAATTGGAATGAGTCTCCTAGATGCATAGTCCTCTCTTATGGTGGGGGGCTCCTGAACAGTCAACCAAGCATAGTCTGGTTGGGTTTAGATGTTTTTGGAGCGTGCAACAAGGTCACGTGTTCGGCTGCAAATCAGCTATTCCACCTGGGGCAAGACTAACAGATGGCTGACAGGTAGCATTGTAATAATGCTTAAAGGGAGTAAGCATGTACACTGGAGCGGTAAAGCCAATAAAGCCAAACTGTGAGACTGGGGGTTAGAGGTCTTAACTATGTCTTCGTGTGTGTGTTTGTTCATTTATGACATCTCCAACACAAACCGTTTTCAACAGAACTCCCTAAAGGGAGGAGGGGGAGACTAGAAATTAGCATTCATATTAAGCCCATCACACATACTAGCCCTTTGGCTAATGCAAAGACAGGCAGTCTTCATTTAGTCTGACTGGGCCATTTATCATGCAGGAAGGCTTGTGACAGAATGAGAAACCAACATAAGACAGCTGTCATCAGAAGACCTGAGCGCTATGCTGTGCAGAAATTTCACAGGGGTACATGACGCACACGAGTGTGTGATGGTATTTAAGAAAAACCTGTAAAAGCTACAGTGCTAGCTGAGTTTAGATTCATCTTTAACGCAAATCTGGTCAATATGTTTCTGAATTCCACCCACACAGAACGAGGCCAGGCATTGCTAATGTGTGAATGTGTCATTTTTTTTAGAGGCAAACCTATAATATGGTGTAGTATTAATATAAATCAGGCAAAAATTATGTACTGCTGAAAAACATCCTATTTATCAGCACACTTTTTATTAAAAAGAAGTTTGTCTCTAAGTTTCATTAAGTAAAGGAAAGAAATATAAAACTAGTTTAGACAGACTGCATTTTCTTAGCTCTTCTCTGAACCTGCTGTAAATAGCTGTGGAAAATGTAATTACAAGAGTCCAAATGTTTATGTTTACCTTTGCCTTCCCGTATGTACCCTCCCAGACACGATGTTAACATCTATAGGACTAAACTGCATAACTTTCCGACATTACTTCCTTCTGGCTCCTCTTGATGGCACACTGACCTTCATTATGTACATTCCTGGAGCTGCTGTTGTCCTGCAGCTTCCTGCTGCTGTGAAGCTGGACTTTCCAGCCTGGGGCATCACTTGAGAGCTGCGTTCTCCTTTATGGATCCACATCACATGCTACACGTACATGTCAACACAACAAGTGCACCATGGCGGATTCAGCAAAGAAACCCAAATGAACTTTAGCAAGAAAATGAAGGAAAGAAAGTGACAGAACAAAAGACAAGAGGCAACACTGAACTGACTTTCAGTGGCTAAGGAGAGCTCGGAGAAGAGACAGGATGCAGGATGGCTGCTGAACTGGTTTTTGTTAAGGGACAGAGGTTTTTTCCCCACAGTTGTTCATATGATAATTTAAATGTGAGTGGCATGAGACTCGTGCAGTAATCTGCTACCCAGAATGCACAGATGATGTGTCGTCACACGCTGGACGTGTCGTCACACGCTGGACGTGTGTCGTCACACGCTGGACGTGTCGTCACACGCTGGACGTGTGTCGTCACACGCTGGACGTGTCCTCACACGTTGGACGTGTCCTTACACATTTAGACTGTCAGCACCGTGCCCAGTTCAGGACCACATTATGAAACAGGGTCGGGTCAGATCTGCTGTTTTTATTTTATTTTTGCAATATAAAAAGCAGCAGTGTTACTGCATGTCCATGGGCAAAACGTTCCTGATGTTCTTAAATTAATCCTTTAATGTTTAAAATTAATTTAATCCCTTGCATTTTTTTATTCTTTGGGACAATTATAAGAAGATTTTTTATTAACAATAACATGTTAACAATAGATAAATGGTTAAAATATTATGACATAATACTCAATTTATACTTGTTAAATAATATTAATTACTCAGCTGATCATTTTATTTACTATTTTTGCTGATATAATTTTTATTATAAATAATATAATGTTAATAATTTTTTCTTAACTCTCAGAACTATGGTTTTTATGACATAATTTACCTGTTGGGATATTTAGGTTTGTTTTGATCATGTGAAGAAATAAAGCTCAACAATTCCTAAAAACTTTTCCATGTATGTACTGAAAGAGTTTACAGGAAGTGGGGTGTCCACGCTTTCCCGTTTACCTGTAATTTGATCTCTTTCATACCATACTGTGTTTTTGTCTCTCCTTCCCAAAACCGCTACTGGTTTACATGAACCATTCAACAAGTTCAAAAACGAGGTGGCTTTCACTGGGAAGCTTTGGCTGGAAATATAATCTATTTGTCGCCAAGGCTGGCACCACCTGATCCTCATATTGTCTTTGTTTAGCAGCGCTGTGAACAGATCACACATCCACCTGACACCAACAACAACAAGCATGACGGGTGGTCTGCGTCCTCAGTGGAAGCCATCACGTACGATACGACTGCGAGAACAGAAGTTCAACACGATTCAAACCAACTTGTTTGCTCCTGTTTATCAAGTCAAAGAGACGTGGGACGTATCAGCTTTGCTCACTGAATACATTCACTGTGGGAATTAACTAGGTGGGACGACGAGCTTTAATACTAAAAGAGAAGAATTTTTTGGGGAGGAAAAAAGAAGGTCAATAACAGGACATGCTGTTTGCAGTTTGGATGTGACCATATGACTCTCAGAGACATAAAGCAGTTTTTGTGAGCACCGTTATCTCCCTTAATCTGGGGTTACAATATGGCTTTTGTAGTCATGCAGCACTGGAAGATCTAAGTCGCTTTGATCTCACTTAATAGAGTTTGGTAAATGATCTCAGTATGAGAGCTCCACCTCCTGTGTGTACACACACACACACACACACACACACACACACACACTCCGTCTGGACACTCACAAGGACTCATTCATGCTTGCACACACACACACACACACACAATATCCGACCATCACACAGGTGAAAGCTCTTCCTCTCGCGGATCGTTGAGCCAAGCGTTCAAGCAGAAAAGTATAAAATGTGCTTCAGCTCCCCGCAGACGTCCTTTTAAATAATACTGCTCTGCACACACACACACACACACACACCCACACACACACACACGCATCATTCATAAACATGCTGTGCAAACTTAACTGTTTTGCAGCTCGTCGCAGGAAACACAAACAACTTTAAATGAGATGATATTGTTTTGAGGATGTATCATATGATCACAAAGACTTAACAAAACGAGTAAGTAAAGGAGCCACGGGGAGCAAGAGAGAGAGGGAGGGAGTTTGTCAGACAGCATTTATCTGTGGCATGGTGATGGCTCTTTTCCTCCAACCTCTCAGCAAAACTAAGCGCTTCCTGCCTTTTTGAGTGCATGCAGCCATCTTTGTCCTTGAAGCTGAAGCACATGCAATGAATTACAACCATTTTAGCGGAACTGTCAAGAAACGAGAGCGGGATGCTTCAGAGAGGATGGGAGGTGAGGAGGAGGAGAAGGAATTTGAAGGAACGCTACTCAGGATACGAGGAAGACAGGCAGTGAAATGTAAGCGTGCAGAGAGGCGTCGGCGTCTTCTTTTAGTTGTTGACAAAAAAACCAATATAAACTCATCAATCTTCAACAAATGTACACAATCACAAATATCCTGCATCTCTGTGAGAATTTCTGTTAAAAAAAGAAGAAAACATGTTCGTTAACTCCCATCATCTGCTGCTGCAGTTTACCATCGTTTATCAGTAATTCATTTAAAGTGATGGTTAAACTAAATAGAATAGAATTTGCTGTATTTTCCATCTTTAGTCCCTTTTTATGAGGCTGCATGAGCTTATCAGGCCTGTATAAACGTGTTTTATCCTGCTGCTTGTGCAGCCTTGGCATGGCTGTTTGGACACAGTAACATTTTTTTAAAAAAGCTGATTTATTAAGTTAAGTTTAATAATGATGTAACCCTCAGGCAGGTACATTCATGTGAAAAAGGAAAATAAACACTGATTCTGTTCTTTAACTCTTCGTTAGCATGTGGCTTCAGATCATTGAGGTTTGCAGCATTTGCTTCTCTCTTTCGGTCCCGCTGCAGCATTTTAATCAGGTCTGGACTTTGACTCGATCATTGCGACACCTTCTATTCCTTTTTTTTTTAAAAAAAAAACCTTTGCTAGTGTGGATGGGGTCATTGTCCTTTTGTGTGGCCCAAATTGGGTCTAAGCATGGTGCAAAGCTTTAGCTTTCAAGTGGCCTCAAACATGACTCGATGGCTGCAAGGTGTCTCACAAATGTAGCGCCGAGCATGAAGCCAAAACACCTCAATTCTGCCGTTAGTCAGACCTTGTTCTGCAACTAAGATGCAGCTTTGCACAGTGAAGGCATGATGCCATGTTCTTCCTCGTGCAACCTTTCCAGTCTTTTCCTAATTGTACCGTTATGAATGTTAACATGTAACATCCTGAGTCCTGCACAGATGCAGGGTAACTTATGCAAAGGCTGAATACAATAATGTTTATATCATGTCCTAGATGTCTTTCTAAAGTGCTCTGACTAGTAAACATCACAGTGTGAAAACGTGTGAAATTAAAGCAATGATGTAACATCTGTGGGAGAATCGCTACCAGATGAACATGGAGGACATCGTAGACGGGTGTCTGCAGGGTGGAGGGACAACAAAATTTTAGAATTAATAAGTATTTGGGGGAATACAACCAACGTCACATGTCTTGATATTGAACTTCCCTGGCCCATGTGGTCTCTGAAACCGGACTAAAAACCAGAGGTGACGGAGCTTTCTGGCAGCGCCCAGCGAGACTCTGTCTGTCTGTCCGGTCCTCCCGGTCTTCACAACAGTTTAGGTTTAGGCTAAAACACACCTCTTTGCCCCGACCTTTGGATGCTAAAAGCAGCTTGTTATTTTTATTTGTGCTCATTTGTATCTGTGATCGCTTTCAGCTGGTCGAGCGACATTGCTTTTTACATGTGAAGTCGGAGTTGAATGGAAATCTCCTGCCATGTGGTACAATTGTCATCTGTTGCCTTGATCCCAGGAGAGGGTGCAGCGTGGCCTCCACACTCACTGTGGATCAGAAGGCTTTCCTCTGTGCTCCCAGTGGATCGGTTTCAACTGGAAAGAGACAGGTGCTTCATTTGACCTGCGCTGTTGGGACGAATTCAGAAAGGTCGTCCCCGTTATGCTTCCCACAGAGAACGCAAAAATTCTGAGGTATTATCTGCCGTTTAATCCTGGACCTTTTGAATAATTGAGTGTCGCTGACCCTGAAAGCCCCCTCGGCCCACCAGGCCCCAATGTGTTCAAAGGAAAATGAACGCTGCTGACTTATCGCTCTGTAGCGATTGATGTGGAGTTTGTTTCTTCTTCTATCCAGCAGTGTACCATCACTGATCTAGGTATGTATAAACATACAAAAGGAGGAGGGAGGTACATGAAGTTGTGGTGTTAACTGAAGAAACAGCCCTTTCCTGGTTATTTGCATGAAGAGAGCAATGAAAGGGAGACAAGAATGTGTTGTATAGCATTGAAAAATTCCAGACCTGGTCTGACTGCAAAATAGGGAGCCTGCAGGATGAAGAGATCAGCCATGTTTCCCCTACCTGCCTCTCCCCTCCTCCCCGTGCCCAAGAATACATCTAAACAGCCATCTCTTGTGGAAGAGGGTGGACAGGAGAGCTCTAGCCCCCTGTTTCCTGTGTTGCAGGCCTTTAGCTTTGTCAGATCCCTGCTCAGGAGAAACCATTAGTCCACGGCTTGTCTGATTGCCTGGACACACGTAGGGGTCTGTTCAAAGCAGGAGCCAGAGGCAACGGCGGTCTCACCAAGGGAAGGAGGTGGTAGCAAAGCGAACTGATGAGCATATGGAAGAAAAAACAAGACAATTGCTTCTTGACAGTAGATCTGCGTAAGGAGGAAAATAATGTGCTATAAATAATCTCTGTATGAACAGAGTGGAGTGTTTCTCATGTTAGAGGCTGCTCCTTTCCCACACAAACATCACCTTATCACAGCATTGTGAGCAACTTTATTCATAACTTTATGTAACTGCTGGTGTCGCCAAAAACCAGATGGGACGAATTTAGGGGATGTGTTTCTACTCCCGTTGGCCTCTTCACTGCTGCAAGCTGCGTGAGGATGAATCTGTTGAACGTAGGGGTTCGCCACCTCCAGTTTCATCCACATACAGGAAAACAATGGGAGGAAATCAAAGTAAAAGTGTGAAGTTCTTTGTCCCAGACGAAAGGTAAACAACTGGACCTCAATATTATGACTCAGACTTAATTCTAACACTAATGTTTCAACCCGAAATCAACTGATATGGCTCTGATCTGCATGTGATGCCCCCATCAGTATCTAAACTATGTAAGGCTGCAGCTGCTGCAAATGCAGAGCAGCAAGTAGCCGTGAGGAGCTCTGGACCTGCTGTTATCTCATCCAGGGAGATAGGAAGTATGGACAGGAAATCTACAGGGAGGGGGAGGACAGGGTCCATATGGGAAGTGCAGTGTAAACAGTCTCAGCTTTTAATCATCCCAGCTCACGTTCGGAACTGGACACACTTTGATGTTTTCCCTCAGCGCCCCCTCCGCCCTCCCATCGCTCGTTCCCAAACGGCTAGCGCTGAGGGCCGAGAGAAGGGGGGGGGTCCTCAGATAGCCGCCTCAAATGAGTGAGGGTAGAGAGAGAGAAGCAGAGAGAGGGAAGGCTTTCACTACCTTTTGGGACACAGAGAGGGGAGATGAAAGAATGTGAAGTGGTGCAGAGTTAACTGGTGTTCGGTCGACAGCCCGGCCTGCCTTAATTATAGCTGATGTATCTCAGGGGGCTCTAGCAGGTCAATACAACGTCTGCAAGAACGACGACCCAAAAGAGACACAATGCTGAACAGAAAGTCAGGATGGCTTTAAGTGGAAGTTGGTGGAGCTTTAATGATGTGCCATAAATGGATGTTAAGAGGATTCCTAAACTCTAGCATTATCCGGGAAGCCTTCGGTATTCTCCTCTGATCACCGAGCTTCATTTTGGAAAGGAGAGAGTCAAAATTCCTCAGCACTCGTATTTGTCCAAATACTGCTGGCCAGACCCCAGCTAGTGTTCCCATGAACGTGTTCATTCAGAGGACAGGGCATACGTCCAGCCAAATCACCGTTTAATAGATCAGAGGGAGATGCGTACCAAGTCAAGTCTCATGACTGAAAACTGGGAACTCGTTTCATCCCAAGTATTCAGAATTTGTCCCGCTCATGTTAGCCAGCATGAGGACGTGACAATCAAAGGACGACATTGCATCATTTTACAAGAAAAAAAAAAGACTGTGACCTGGAGATAATCTAAAGTTTGTTCACGGGTAATCGGTGTGATTCAGACCGGCTAAAACTTCTCAAACACACCAGCTAAGAATTTATCAGACATCCACTGTATAATGTCTCTTATGTTTATGTGCTAAAACAGAAGAGAAACTACGATAAAGACTGTACAATCTATCCATAGAACTTCCTGGCCATCGTCCTCTTCATCCAGTGGAAGACAAGAGCATAAAGCAGGACCATAAAGCTGCCTGCAGAGACAAAAAAGACCTGTTGAAACAGGCCTGCAGTGCAACAAAGAGCATCCAGCAGCATGACACCACCTCTATGCACTGTGAGAACAGCCTTGGAATAGACGGTCTGCCACAAATACAAATAACCTTGTATTATAAAATAATATTTTCTATTTATCATCAGTCAAGTCCCGTCAGTATGCAGAGAGTGCAAGTGTATGAGAGACAAAATAACCCTGTAAATCCCAGAGATGCGGCTTTGATCCCAGTAACATGCAGAGATATGTATCCTGATCGGAGTCAGATCAGCTTAAAGCAGTGGAGAAAACATCAGCAGCTTCTCACCATGTATAATGCCGATCATTTCTCCATGACCAAGCCATCTAAAGCCTCATCAATAATGGCAAACTGCTGCATCTGGGCTTACATTCACACACTCTCCCAACACCTGGTGAGTGAAGAGAGACAAGATCTTACAGTGTCTCATATCTGTCGTCCCGTTTCTTTGGAGACAGTAAATAACTTGACACAGCTGAGCTTTATAGCCCGGGAGCCTTAATCCACTCATGAATCCTAAATATGCACATTGAATAGACCGCATATTTCACATTTGCAGGGCTAATGCCAGCTTTTTTTATTCACATAGAGGAAAAACGGTGAGCCTACATGGGTCTTAACATGATCAACTGGTGGTTAAAAAGTCTTCGACCACACCTTGATCCTAACTGCAGCATGGGTTAGATTCCAAAAATAGGTATGGCAAAACAGAGTAGTCATGTTGAACAAGGTGCACCTACAAATGTTGGCAAACCTCAGCCAGCACGTTTTTCCACAGGTACCTCACATGATAATCAAAACAAAGCGAGCTTATTAAAACACATTTGTCATCGCTATTATTAAAGGAACTAAGACATTCTGTCAACATGGGACTTGGTGATCTCTCACAAACTCAACTCACAGTCACCTCACAGGTGCTATGATTACCAGAGGTGGATGCAGAGGCACGTGGGGCCCACATTTACTCCACAGTGGAGGACATGGAAATGCTTTGGGGTTATCAGACTCCCATATATTCCTGAAACAATAAGTTTTAAAGTCTCTAAACATGCCAGCATTTGCAGGCCTCCAGATCAGGATGAACGTGTCATTCTACCAGTATAAACTCTGACACAGATTTGGGGAGAAGTGTGTGTTTCCCTGTGTGTGTGTGTGGTTTTTACTAACACCTTACCTGCATTAGTTTCCCCTCCGCTTTGCCGGCACTTCCTCCCACGAACTCTCCTTCCAGAATGATTGGCTTTGACGTGGGCTCTTGCTTTACCAGAGTCACATTGATGAGCGCTCTTTGGGCCGGCCGCTCGTGCTCCAGGATGTGCTGTCCCAGCACCAGCTGCAGGGCCGCCATGAGCACCCAGAGCCCGGGCAGGCTCCGCGGAGGGACGGTCATGGCCTCGGCTGTAGCGGCGGTGCTCGGCAGCACATGGTTGGACTTTAAAGCAGACAAGCACCGCGAGGTAAACAAAGCGTTAACAATATATATATATATATATGCAAAGTTCTTAGCACTGGTTTTGTTCTTCCAGCTGAACTGATATAATCCAAACTTTTAAAGTGGGGCGATCTCCATCATAAGTCCAACGTGAGCGTCCTAAAACTTCCATTCAGCAGCAGAGTTAATGTTCAAACTGCAGGTTGTAGGAATGCATATGGAGCCAGAAAGCTCTTCCATGACACAGCGAGCTCTAATAAACATCCAGCGTCATTAGAGAGAGAGGTAGAGCTCTGCCCGCATCATGCACCGTGATGTTAGAACATAAAGTGTGCATTGATCTCCATCAGACACACTGTATCAGGACAGGTCTCGCAGTGCACGCTATGACAGTGCACTTTAAAACCCAAACCGACCTGATAAAGAGTTAGAACCGAGTGAACGCCACGTTTTCTGGATAAAAGGAGCAAAAACGACGAGCTGAACTTGAAAGTCTGAGCTACAGGTTGCAGCGGGACAGATATGAGGCATGCTGGGGGGGATGCACAGGAGTTATGGAACACTCCTGGTAGAAAATAAAAAATAAAACCTTAGAAGTAGCTGGTAAAGTCTAAATAACTGCCTTGATCTGTTCCTCTGTAATGAAAGCAGACAAGCGGCTCCTGTAAGGTCCAATCAGCCCAGTTCCTCCAGTTCCTCCTCGTTTTAAACTTCTTCCTCAGACTGGTTTCAGAGCTGCTGCTGCACAGAGGGAGAACTTCACACTGCAGGGAGAAAGTGATCAAAGTTAGACGCGAGCGCGCGCGTAGAGGTGGCCATCCTCCGTGTCTTCATTTAAACTTGATGGTGTTCAGATACACAGTGTAGAGTTATGACACCGTCCCTAAAGTCTCGCGCACTCTGTGTCTCCTGGATCTACCTGCTGCAGTCACGCTGCCTTCAGGGACTAACGGAGATTACACCTCTCTCAATGCTTCACTGCGATAAAATAATAAAGTTTAACTGTATTTATTTTCCAATATTTAGTTTTATGTAGGCTACAAATACATATTTAGTGATATAAATCAAATCAAAATAAAAAAATCAAATATAAAATATAAAAATATTTTAACTTAAACTATTAAATCATGATAGACTACCTGTTTTACATGTTACCATAAAAAGGAAGTTCCATCTAATTTGCTAATATAAAATAATTTATTTATAAAACAAAACAACCTTTTTACTTATTTTTTATTTAATGGGTTGTATGTGTAATTTTACGAGTTGCATTTGAAGGCAGCGTTATGAAGACAGTGAGGGCGGGGCAGCAGCACAGGCGCGTGCGCGTGACTCCCTCTAGTGTCCACACAGCTTTTTATTCATCATGAATTACACAGAAACCACCAGATGCAAATTAGATTTCATTTTAATAATAATATTATGACAGAAACAGGTTTTTAAACAGATTTATGGCACGAGGAGGCGCAGTAAGAAATAAAACCATCACCTGCAAACTACCTCAGCACAAACATCAATGTTACTGTTTTTTTCTTACTAAATTAAAATGCATTGTTGTTATGTTACAAGGCACAGCGCTGTTTAGTTTACATGTTTTAAAAAATCATTAAAATGGAGAAGCTTGAGTTAAAATTTTAAAAAGACATTGAGGTATTACCGGTACTCTGCTTAAGAAGTAAACTTAGAGCCAAAAGGCTTTAAAGAGCACAGAGGAGGTAACAAGCATTTCAGTGTGTAACAGATAAACTCATTTAAATGATTAAATATACAAACTTATAAGGAAAAACTGTAGCATTTTAAAAAGCACAATATCTGACTATGTTGGTAAAAAAATGGTAAAATTTACATTAGAGCAAATGAATCAGCTTTTAAAAATCATTTCCTCAGTAAACTTTGCATCACATGCCAAACAGACTGAATGAAAGATGTGTCTGATGATGAATAAAAACACTCTGAATGTCTTCATGCGGTTCAGTCGTCTCTTACGTACACATTCTGCGTCCTTACTGCTGCTCTCTAAGTGATCTCAACACATCGCTTATTTGAACAGGGGAAACCTAAGACACAGAGGAAGATCACAGGAAATAATCTTCTGCGTTTGAATCTTAATGAAAAAGCCTTTTGCTGTCTTCAGGGTGTGAGCCATGCACGTGCTTACCTTTGAACCCGGCGACCCTTCATGCTGCTGGCCGTCACTGACAGGTTTGAGGTTTTTGGTGTCTCCACAATCGTTTCCACACACCGTTGTGTTACTGGTGCCGACCACAGGGTCCTCCCTCTCAGGAGTCTCCACTTTAACCACACAGATATTGGGTGAAAGCGGCATCATCTCATCTGCGATCTGGAAAACTTCATCCAAGTTGATGTCTCTGTTATTTAGCTCCTTCGTTTCCTTTCGCTGTGACTCCTGGTTGGGGTTAAACATGGCCGTGGTCATGGGATACCCTCCCTAAAACACATCCAAATAAGAGACCGTACATGTTTACTATGAGTTTTATATTTAAAATATAAATAAATACAGCAAAAGCACCTATATTTACCAACCTGGTAATAACTTTGGGGAGGAAACAAACCCTTTTGGAGACCTATTAAATATGGTGACACAAGGTTTGGATGGCAGCAACGGCAGCCTTCAAAGAGAACAAAATGAATCAGAATATATTTTAATTATCAAAGAAAACATCTCCTTGCTCTTGCATGTTTGCATTTTACACGTACTCTATACCGCTCAGTCTAATTCAGGGTCATCGCAGTTGCATTTAACGCTTAAATCATATTCAGTGAACACATACAGCAGATTCCTGGAAACACATTTTAATACCTCAGAGCATAGCCAGAGGCTCAATGAGGAGCTTAAGCAGGAATCCAGTCGTGTAGCTTTTAACGTTGATTTTCCAGGTAAGAAGAAATGCAGCTGACATGCAATCTGCTATTTAACCTGCCTGACATATACAGATTTTACTTTATGGATTTAATACATTGTAATAAAGCAGATGGATGCTACCATATGAGTCAGGTGTCCATAAGTTTTAAAAGCTGGCAGACCCCATACAGTTAGACTCTGGCTTGCAGATATAATGCCACACACTGGGAAAATGCATGGCAGAAGAGAGGAAAGTGCTGTTTAAGTCAGGAAAAATAAAAGATAATGAGTGCTTTCACACCAGGATAGTCTGCTAGACTTATTCCTAAACTATTCCTCAAAAACAAGACGTTTCACTCTCCACCAAGAAAACATGGAGCCATATCAGATCCCAGTGGTCTGGTTCATCCAGTTTCTATCCGTCCACATCTTCCCAGTGAGCTAATTCTCCCATCCAGAGCTAAAAATCCCACATGCAGGTCTGTGTTGGTTGTGTTTACAAGCGGGGAGTGAGCTGAAGCCACAATGTCCGCTTCCTGTATCTGGCCCACATGAAACAAACTGAGACCTGAATTTGCAGGCAGTCTTTGATCTGAATTATAGTAAATGATTATTTCAGGATGATAAAAAATAACTAGCTCATGTAATTTCTTCAGCATCAAAAATAATTGGACTTGGTTCAGATAATTAACTCATGGGCAGAAAACTGGTCCCACTCCAACCCGCCCATTAACTCATTCTTACCTGCGGGGTAGTAGCCAGGCTGATGGGGAATACGAGGGAGATTATAACTGGTTAAATTTGGATTTCCACTGCTTGAATAGATTGGTAAACCCTGCTGAATGTGCATGGCATTGGAGTTTGTGGCTGCTACGGTGTAGTATTGACTTAAGGACATCGGGATCACTTTGGCTGCAGGAAAGATGCTCTGAGGGAGGCCTGCACGGTGATCCCTCATCAGGGGGGTAGGTGGGACTGGGGTACCACAGTGTATATTCCTGATCTGTCCTTCATTAGCATGACACGCATGGGGTGATTGCTGATGTGTGGGGCTCATCAGAAGAGATGTGCATCCTGCAAGAACATAAGATCATATGTTAATGAGCTTCTGCAGGATGGTTTCATGCAGATGATTATTTTAATGGAGAAAGCTCACATACTTCTTTTTGCATCCCTGCTACTTTCTGCAGCTATTTGTTGGTATCGACTGTGAGACCGGCAGCTGACCGCTACACCGGCTCTGATCTTCGCCTTGTTGTCCACCGTGAGCCTCCTGAGGGTCGCGAGAAGCTCCGGGTGGCCTCGCCGGAAGCGCGGGTTGTAAAAGTGTTGAAACGTGCTTTCCCCGCTCCTAGTCTCACCTTTCCTAAAGCCATACAGATTGAGCTGGCGAAGAAAACTTGAGAAATGAGTGGTTATGAAAAGCTTTTCATCGGAGTTCACGCTGCCGGGGCGAAGGATCTCCGTCTCAAACAGCTTCTGGTTGATGACGATGTTCTCGCCGCCGCTGTCCCACTGGATGGCTCTGACGGTCGGGTTGTTGACCAACAGCCATAGTTTGGTTGGGAAATTGTTGGGTTTAATGTTGTTGGGGGGGGAATTCTCAGAACCGTCCATGTTTTGTCTCTGTGGGTGTTTAAAAAGTTCGGTTTTAGGTGCGACTTCACCTACTAAGCTCTCATAACTCTTGAATCTATGCAGAAAAATTACCCGGAAAAGTCCATAAATATATCTTATAAGTACACGTAACATTGTTTTTAAATATTTCAAATGTGGATATTAAAATAAAAAAATGCTTAAATTAAACTAAGTTAACAAACACTAATGTGCATAACCCGACAGTTAGCTAGCTTAGCTACAGCTAACATTAATCTGCCGTCAATCAAAGGCTCAGGAATTTATTTACAAACAAAAATCCGTGTTCAGGAATTTATTTACAAACAAAAATCCGCGCTGTAATATTTATTGAAGCACGTATAGAAATGTTTGGTTGTCTCTCCGTATATGTGACAGCTAGAAGCGAATAATGAGAAGATAATAAACGTACCTGGATCAGAACCGTTAGGAGTTTCCGAACCGTTAGAAGCCTGACGTTTCCCACACATTACATCACATTACACCACAACCAATACACATTTTTATTAAATATGTTAAATTAGTCTGCCAATAACTGAATAAGATATCTTTGAAGAAGTGGTGACATTTCAAAACTTTTTTAAATTTAACTCTGTATAAATACTCACATTTATTTACTTCACCATGTCATTTTTAGTTAAATCATTTTTTTAAATCCTTCATTTTTAATCCGACAGTTAATTTTTCCACATTACTTTATTTATTTATTTATTTAGTGACGTTTTCTCAATTTTAAAAATAATTATCAATATTTATAATCTTGTATTTGCCCTCTATATTTATTTTTCTGAGCTTATTTATGCATTTCTGCCTCATTATGCAAATGAGGGGGCGATCCTTATCCCTCTTAACCCAAAGTATCATATTGATACATGAAGTTTCTCAAACATTTTGCATTACTTTATGGTGAAAACTTAATTCAAAACCCTGTGTTGCACCACATGATACTGGTTACCTGCACCATGGTGAACATAAAAAAGCAGAAGAGTACGCTACAATAATTTTGACCTATCACATTGAAATAAATAGTAAACACAGCAAAAAATTAAAATGTTAATTTTATTCAGATTCTGTTTAAGAGTTAGGCCCTGTGATGGACTGGCGACCTGTCCAGGTGTACCCTGCCTCTCGCCCGTTGTGAGCTGGGATTGGCTCCAGCCCCCCCACACGACCCCGTTCAGGGACAAAGCGGTAGAAAATGAATGGATGGATGTTTAAGAGTTAAATAAAGGCTTCAGTTATTTAAAATTGGACTGGATGAAATTAGGTTGAGTTTTAAGGATTAAAGGGATGTTTGGGCCTGTTGGTCAAACAGCACTGAGGTGGTCCTGGGACGTTGCAGGAAGAATAATGCAGGCAAGCCTGACTGCCTGGTTTCCGTCTGGCTCTGTAGTGTTGCCTTGGAAGGGAAATAAAGGTTTTATGCAAGTCAAACTCCTGCAAAATAGCTGACTTTCAACAGGAGATTACACAGGATCTGCTTTCTTAGCTGAAAATCGCACAGTTGCTGTTGTGGTTTGGTGTGAATGCAGTAACTGAGGCAATGTTCCAGCTGCAGGCATGCACTAACACAAGAACTGACCAAAGGTTGTGGTAAAGTTGGCTGTGATGCTCAAAGATTTGTTAGGATGAAAGGGTGTCATCTCTCAGCTCCTCCCCTGCTAGTTTGGAGCATCAGCTCTAAGACAGCTGGCTAAGGTCAAACCTTTGTTGTACAACAGTAATCCATGCCTTCATTACATCTCAGCTGGATTAGTGCAATGCTCTTTATTTTGGGGTGAGCCACCTTCACACGTCTTTATGTTGTGCAAAATGCAGCTAGGTAAGGTAAGAGAGAGCACAAGGCCGGTGTGAGGCTGTTTCTGTTTTAGTGAGCTGTAGATTGGTTTAATTATTATATATTTGTTCAATTGTTTTTAAGATCTTATTCTTTTAGAATTTTTTTAAAAGTGTTTTAGCAACAATAAACAATTATTTTATTGTATAATTTCCACTCCATGTATTAGTTTTACTCTCGTGTTTTGTTTTGGCTGATTATTTACAGTATTTTGTTTCAACTGTGATTGTTTTAAATAGCTTTATAAATAAAGTTGAATTATTTACTTGAGCTCCTCCTTTTTTCGGGGGTCTATTTTCACTTTTCATCACTCAGCAGCATTATCCATCAACTACAATTGCTTTGTCTAGTTAGATTTAATTAAATAAAAAGAAGTACATGCGTCATTTATTTATTTATTTTGGCTTAAACAAACTAAAGTAAGCAACCTGCATTTGGGACAAGTCTCAAAGAAAGCATGAATCAGAGGGCAGCGATTTAAAGTAGAAATAGCTATCATAGTAGCTACTAGAAGGTATGCAGCAGCTCTAGGGAGTGTTTCTGAGGGTTCTGCTTTATATATGATACATTAACGACCCAGCAGGAAGCAGAAGTCTAGATATAAGCCGTATAAGCCATGGGACAGACACTCAGATATGAAGAGGAGCCATGACGAGTGGTCCACATTAATTACGTTGTGCACATGCGCAGAAGGATGAAAAGGTTAGAACACCCGAAATCCCATTCTCTAAGCAGTTATGAGTGATAATGTAAAAAATAATGGAGTAATTATAATAAATAAATAAACCAGTAGGTTAAGCATGTACTTAACTTAAACATGTGCTTTCTAATTATCAGGAATGCCATCCTAACATGAACATGTTTAAATCAGGATTAAAATAACAGTCTTGAGGATTTCATTCATTATCCATTCGGCTCTTCTATAATTAACCCAAGCTGTATGCACTTGGTTTTTTTTAATTCATTAATTCTCATGCATGATTTACTAAATAACCTTTTTCTTTTTTATACAGTCTGTGTAAATAACCAATTTGCAGTTGAATAATAAAGATTTTTATTCAGGCGCATAACATGAAGGTCTTCATTCGGGTCCTTTGCTAGCTCCTGCTTGTACCTACGTCATTCTACTGCGACAAAACATTGACGTGATTAGCGATCAGTCTATGTTAGCGATCTAACTCCAAAGTGCTGTATTGTCTTTAGGAGTTGAACATAATGGCATTGGAAACGGTACCGAAAGACCTGCGTCACCTGCGAGCTTGTCTTCTTTGTTCGTTAGTAAAGGTAATCGTCAATTTATGACAACAAACAAGTTAGCTTCTCGGCTAACGCGTAGTCGTTTCCTCTGCCGTATTTTATGTATTTATTTATCCTCGTCGTTGTGTCTCTTGTTAATTTAAATGTTAAATAAGTCGAATGTGATTTTTCTTGTGTTCTTAAGACCATTGACCAGTTTGAATACGATGGTTGTGACAACTGTGAGTCGTACCTTCAGTTTAAGGGGAACAGAGAGATGGTTTATGAATGCACAAGCTCCTCCTTTGATGGGTAAGATTTGACTTATATATTTATCCCCATATTTTAATTCAAATAACATATTAACAAATATTATATGTATACTCACAGAGTTATAGCCATGATGAGTCCTGAAGACAGCTGGGTGGCTAAATGGCAGAGGATAGGTAAGAAGGTTTGTTTACTGTTTATGTACATCATCCATTTCCAGTACAGTGTAGTCACATAGATAGAAAATTACTCCCTGAAGTTTTCTTCAAAACACTTTAACCAGATCTCTGGTGTTTGTTCTGATAAAGGAGAAGCATTTAAGCACCATAGAATTCGTACAATTTATACAGAAGTACTGACATTGTTATTTCCGTATTTCTAAGTCATGTAAGTCACGTGTAAGTAACGTGTTTGCTCTGAATACTTATTATAGATCCTCTAAAAACATCTTTTTAATATTATTCAAATTTCTGCTTCATTCTGCAGGCACCTTCAAGCCAGGTGTATACGCGGTGTCAGTAACAGGCAGACTTCCTCCAGGTAGGGACTCACAATCTGAATGTGACTGTCGTGCTGTTTGCTGGTGGTGATTGTGTTTTCTCTCTTCTCTGAAGGTGTGGTGAGGGAGTTGAAAAGCAGAGGAGTGATCTACAAATCCAGAGATACAGCGGTGAAGTCGTAACCTCGGTTGGTCGTCTCATCATACTGGAGCACCGTGTCTGTGAAGTCTTATCAATAAATGTTTTTTTGTCAGGATTTATTTAGTTCTCTTTACAAATTATAAGACCTTATTCCTTTGAATAATTGAGTGAAACATTAAAGGTCATTTTATAAGAAATGACTGGAAAATGTTTGTTTTGGCTTTTAAATGCATCATTGTAGTGCAGCTTCAAAGATAAGGGAAAGAAACTATCATACAGTATAAAAGTCACGCTGTAAAATAACAGCATTGTGAATCACTTGTTTAAGATGAAATTCTGGCACCGTGACACGTTAACTCCAGTTCTGCTTAGTCATGTTGAGTTAGCCGGGCCTGACTTAAGTAGACTTTTGATGCACACATTTAAGTGATGCATATAACCATGATTTCCATTGTATTATTCTGTAGTTTTGAAACAGCATGTAGGCAATCTGTACTTTATCCGAACTGTAGGGGAACAGGCTGTTATGACAAAGAATTAAAAATAATTTGATTACATATAAAACTAGTGGGCCCATCATCTTAACGTGTCATTTTAATTAGCTGTTAAATAAATTCTTAGCATCATGTCTGAATATTTACCCAAATGCACATGTTCAGTCAAGGCTCTCCAGTAGCTTCTTAGCATGATTCACATTCTCTGTTACCATGTAATCACCTGCAGTAGCACACACTGCCACAGGGGGGAGCCATTGACCAGACTGCTGGGAGGGAAATCTTTAAACTTTCTATTTTCTCTGTCATCAATCGAGACTAGTGGTAAGAAACTGGTCTTTTCGGGCCGCAGTGCTGCACGTTTAGGATGTTTCCTGCTCCAACACACATCTAATTTAAATCAATGAGTAACTGGGCAGAACTTGGTTAGGTGTTTTAATTTAAAGTCTTCATCGTTGCTCCCTGTGCACATCATAAGCGCTAAATCAGTTGTAATCAGTAATCAATAGGCAAGAGGCAGGGTACACCTTGGACAGGTCGCCAGTCCATCACAAGGTCGAATGCAACTTTGCTGGAAAGATATAGATGAAGGTGTCCCAGTTTCTGTAATCCAAGAACAGAAATCCAAAAGGCTTATGGAAAGTAAATACAGGACAAAAACATTCATTCAGATTCAGTTTGTCATTCAGCAAAATGACATCTGAGACGCACTGCAGAACGATGCACAGCCGTTTATAAAAACACAGTTAACCCCTGAGATGAAACAAATAATACATACTGACAAAGTGCATTCAGTGAAATAATTAAAAACAAGATAGTAATAAATAGATCATTCATTTTAACCTCATTCATAGAAAGCAATATGAAGGTGCTTGAAATTGCACATGCCCTGCATATACAAGGCTTCTAGTAAATAAATACAAGCTTTGTCTCTATAAATGTAAACAAATTTTATAAAAGTTGGAAAGTTTTCATAAATCAACATGAATTTACATCTGTAATCTGTTAATTCATTTTAATCCTAATTAAACACAGTAAAAGTTTAGTTTTTTTTACTCACCAGCTGTAAATAAGCTAGAAAGTAAAGGCCTAAATATGACAACATAATCAGACGATGTTGGGATGGAGTCATGTTGACTTATGTCCTAAATCACTAGCAAACATCTGGCAGCATGGATGGTCTTCATCTATGGAACAAAGAAAAGACATTTTTTTCCCAGAAGCAGCTGAAATATGGACTCATGTCACACCGACCGCTCAGTGATGTGTCTACACAGTTAATATAAAACTTAATGCTTTTTGTTATAAAGTTTCAGGTGGCTGCAACCTTTGCTGTGTTAAATGTTTCCTAATTATGCCTGAACCCATGTAACTTTCCACTACAGTAACATGATGGTTTCTCTGGTAGCAGCACCAGAGGGGCTGAACAAGTGTAACTGTAATTTCTTGTACTCTGAGACTCTTCAGATGCACATACATATATACATACATAAATATA
>JBAMHV010000016.1:2766144-2827924 GCA_037177535.1 Pseudomugil gertrudae | reverse complement strand
CTCTGAGACTCTTCAGATGCACATACATATATACACATACATATATACATACATACATACATAAATATGGAGCGAAAGGTTCCTGTCACTGCGCTGCAGGACAGAGTGCTTTAACAAGTCCTTTGTCCCTTCAATCATCGGGCTGTTTTACGGATCTGCATGATAAGTTTATTGTAATATTTTAATATTTATTGCTTTTTATTGTTATTTAAGTGTGTTTGTGCCAGTGTGTGTGCTGCCGGACACCTGAATTTCTCCCTTGGAGATTAATAAAGTTTTTTATCTATCTTATCTATTACCTACCTACATATATATACACATATAAATATACATATATGTGTATATATATATATATATATATATATATATATATGGGGAGAGAGAGATCTACAAGCAGCCAAAATGTTTCTACACAGTTCATTTGTTTCTATAGGACCTGAGAGCCTTAAAGTTAAGTGAAATGTGCAACCATGCATGCGAATCAGAGGAAAAAATCTATGAAAGTATTGCTTAAAGTACAGTGGGCTACGGCTTGATCCCAGTGGAACCCCAGATTCTACATATGTAACTTCGATACACTTTGAAAACCAGAATCAGTAAAACTAACCTGCATGTACTGTAACATTACTTCCCTCTTTGTAGGCCAGTAACCAAGCTGCACCTGTTGGTGGGTTTTTTCTAAAGCAAGAGACCTGCTGAAACTGTCAGCTTTCTTTTCTGGTCAATTTCTTTTTTTTATTGCCTGATTTAGTTTCTTTCAATCCCCCTTCCCCCCTCATCTTATTACAGTGTTTCATTTCCTGCTTTAGCCTTTAAAGGTCTCGGTTATGCTTACATATTCATTTCTGTAAGCTGTTATGTGACTGGTGGTTAACATTCAGCATTAATGTAATTTCAAAAACATTTTCTCTCACAGCCACTTTCATCACATCTATCTGAACTGGAAAAGACTTGTCAAGTTTGAATCTTAACCACATGCTTCATAGATTTCTTTCCATTACAGGCAGGATATGCTGGTTGATCTTTATTGGTTGTAGATGGCTGATAACCAGATGAGAAGCGCTTCGGTTTGCACGCCTCCTTGTTGGCCTTTAAGCTTCATGAGAAGCTGTTCAACTTAATTTAAGCTCTTTTCTGATTTTCTTCACTAAAAAAATTAATCATTTCTTTCACTTCAGAAGTAGAAAAAAATCCCAGTGGGAGTGGAAGTCCTGACCTCCTCAGAGTATATGTGGGTGAACTCATTTCATGAGCACTGTAGGCTAAAATCAAAACCGAAAACTCAGCTTAGACAACCACAGGCGGTGCCAGGAAGGCTTTCAGCGACGCCCAATGTGTCGTCTTCCACACATCAAGTGCTGCAGATACTCTCACACACACATGCAGAGCCTCTTTATGAGTGCCGCCATGTCTTTTGCCCTTATTTGGACATATCAAAGCATTGAGCTGAAGGGAAAGTTCAGATCAAAAAGCGACGCGTTGTGGTTTATCCTCAGTGACTTCTGTTCAATCAAGCAGCTGCAAATGTCTTCAGCTCAGTGTAGAAATGTGCTCCAACAGGCATAAAGCAGACAAAGCAAAAGGGATGCGTTTAACACACTCAAACCACCGCCTGTGTGTGCAAGCTCGCGTTTCATAAGCCTGACAAAACTTCCTCTCTTCAGGAGACCAAAAAGCAGCTACAGAACTGAGAGCAGCTCATCGTGTTCAAAGATTTCAAATCCGTTTACAAATGATGCCAGCCGTGCTGAATGAGTGCAGTTTGCCTTTTTGCATTAAATCTGCAGCAGTAAGTCCTCGCTGGGGCCCGTAGATAACAGTTTAACATGACATAATACAGAAAAAACTTCAAAAACTGGGTCACATGTCAACAAAGATAAAAATAGAACAAAAATATCAAATTAAAGTTGAGTCAACTGGAACCATTAAACACCTTCAGAGACGTTTTAGTTGGATTCAGTATGGAAAAAAAGTTTAACATTTAATAATGGCCTTAGTTTAATGGAAATATATTAAAAGATTATCAAAGTTAAGAGAGGACTCCTTTTCACTGATGCAGGTTCTTCTGCTGCGGCTTCGGCCTGTGCGTGAGTCAAACAGGTCCGCGAGGGAACAGTGTGCTCGTGGTGCCGACACCCAGCCGTAGCCTTTGTGGTGGTGGAGGGAGGGGAAATGGCTGACAGCCCTGATAAGGTCTATCAGAGGAGCCAGAGTGGGCTTGGGATGGCCTATGCTTTCTCACAAGGAGTTGGGATCACTTCCTGAAAAACTCTTTTACAGATGAGCGAATGCTTCATCTGCAAGATGAAGGCTTCTGAATTTTGTCACCTTGATGAGGAAGCTGATGCCTCAGTAAGTTGAAGAGGGCAGGTTTGAAGAAGTGAGAAGTCCAGTGGGTGGATGTGTGACAGTTAAATATACTACACGGTGTATTTCTTGTGCTTGTACTCTGTCTCTTATTGGACTCTAAATATTTAGTGACGCTTTAATTCATAATCCACACATCCATGTTAGTTCCTCACAGGGCAAATAGAGGTTTTGCACTTTAAAGTATATTTACTAAAGTTTAAAAGTTGCAAAAATGTAGCTAAAATTTTAGATGTGTTATAAAACTGTATTGCTTGAGTTATTAGAGTATATAAAAATAGCTCCTACATGCCAGTACTTGAGACCAGTTAGGTCTAAGTTAGGCAAGCTGCTAGTTTTAATTAGTCTGTATTTCACTGGAGATAAAGGCTGCATTATAAACACTGCTACTCTGATAAGCTCTGTTAGTTAGCTTTAAACAGGATATCTTTGTGTTACTTACTGGTTGTATTTACTTACAAATTAACAACCATTTTATTTATGCAGTTGTACAACTTGCATTTATAAAAATCACTGGAGCATAAAAAGCAGTTTTTACATTTTAGGAGGCAAACAATTAAGACCGGTTAGCTTTAAGTTGTGCTAGCCGCTAGCTTTCAGTTAAACAAAGTTAAATTAAAAATGATGACAAATATGTTAGGTCTACAAGGAAATTTCAGTTCAGTATCTGCATCCTCTTTTTAAAGCTTTTTATATATTAATCCAAATTTATTTTACATATAGGACATTCAAGCTTAAATGTAATAGTATATTTTTGCTTTGTGCTGCAACACTAAGTAAGAAATGTCTCACCGGCTTTCAGATTCTTGTAATATGAAGAATAACAGATATGAAAGAGTTGTGAAGAAAACTAAAAATGTTACAAAAGAAAGAAAAGTTGCACCTAAAACATATTTTGATACTTTGGCTATTCATAAGAAGCAAACTGATCAAGTTTTCTTTCAAACTTTCAGTAGGTTGTATAAAGTGTATTTAAAAATTATTTACATAAATACAAGTAAATTCATAATATCAAATTACATACGATCCATTTTCAACGGTTTGTTAAAGAAAATATATTAAGTACACTGTTATAAACCTTAAATAAGGCCATCTATCTGCTTTATAAGATAACCTAAATTAGACTCTTAAACTACCAAAAGGGAATGAAGAAGAATAATAAAAAGAAAAGTCACTGCTTTGAGATGGACACAGTCCTGAAGCAGCCGTCTCAAAAAGCTGGATGATACTCGATGGTTGCGTTTGTATTTCACAGCTCTGGGTAGGGCAATAATTCGATAACAATATACATTGATCGATAGACGAGTGATGTGATAAAAAAAAATGAGTCAGTAATAAAAGTTTGATGGAAATTAATCTGTTAGCTTAAGGCTAACTTCAATGGCAACAATATTGGTAGGCTAGCTGTTAGCATTTACAAACTAACTAAAAAGGGATTAGAGCAACTTTGTCCATCAAGAACTGTTCACATAGACTCTGTTCAGTTGCAAATAGTAGTAATAATACTTGCAGGGAAATTTTATGGCTATAAAATATTTAAAAAAGTTTTAAAACATCTGAACTTGTTCCATAATACTGACTAAATTGACTACGGAAAGTCTAAAGGGACAAAACTGACTAAACACACTTCATTACTGCAAAAACACTACATTCAGAGCTGCTTCGTCTATATTATCCTCCAATGAAACAATAAAGTAATGCAGTTGAAAATAATATAGATGTTTTCAGGAATTACCCCCCACATATCATCCAACAATAGGTACATGCTAAATATGTTCAACCTGTTCTCTATTTTTCTACTTTGCACATTCTCTATGAACATTTATTTTTAACACTGATTGGTTTATTGAGCAGTTACACAAACCACAGAGTTACAGTTGGACATTTACATCTATGGGGGAATTGAAACCTTTCACTTTTGAAAACCAACAGAAAGGTAATGGTATTAATGGTGACAAACATGGAAATGAGTTCCTCCCACCCGCTCTGTCCGTTTTATAATGAGATACATTAAGTGATGACTTTATCTTTCAATTCCTACAAATCCCAGGAACGTGAAAGGACCACACCTGCTGTTAAATTTGGTTTTAGTGTTGAAATTATTAATACTAAGTGAGAAACAGCACTACTTTTAGTGAAAGCAGCTTTTTTTTACCCCCAAGTGAAGGAGTTAGATTATCAGGTGTTACCATCTTCTCACAGGAAGTGCTCCACCAAACCTAACTGCATCTCTCTGCTCTGAACTGGGGACACTTCACGTTACCTACACCACTAATGAAACACATGGGCTACCTGCTACAGCAGCGTGTTTAAACTTTTTTACATTATGCATCTGCAGAAGCAACAAGCAGGAACATTTTGCTGAGGCCTTCAAAATTTTCATACAGCTAATTAAGAAAAAAACGGCATGTTCTGCGTCGTCATCAGATCTTTGAGCTGCCGGCGGCTTTTTTAAAAAGGCGCCTGCAGAAAGCAGAGAGGGCGGAAGCACAGAAAGACTGTTAAACCTCTTCCTGTGGTTGCATCACGTGGTCGCGAAGGGGTTCAAAAGGAGACGACTTCTTCTTCTTCCTCCACTTCTTGGACAGGCAGAAGACACCCGAGAGGCTGGCGGACAATCTTAGAAGAAAACAGAAGCATTGAGGTGAAGTATGGTGAAGATGTAGGCCTTTTTTTTTTTTTTACTGGATTTATGACAAGATAGTAAAAACTTATTACACATGTAAGATACGGGGGATTACTTTTACAGACTTTATTGTATAAATTTTTTTTCCATTTTATTTTTTGAGCTTTTTTAAATGTCTTTTTATTTGTTTGCATTAAATATATGTTAAAAAAAAGCCCCAGAAAGAAAGAAATCTTCAGGTTCTGCCTCTGTAATATATATATATATAATAAATTACATATTTAGGATGTATGGGTTTGTTCCCTGTTTTTAAACTAATAGATACTTGCAGTAATTTACAGCTACTTTAACAGTTTTTAATTCACCATTAGAGACAGAAAAGCTTACTCATGCCTTACAAAATGGCTTCCTTAAGATAGCGCTTCCTCTGTTGAAGAGCTCTTCTGATATTTGCTTAAAAAACGGCACAGAAACTGAACGATGGGTGGAGTCATTTAGCTGATTTTTGTCGTCTGTGTTGAAATGACACCATATTTTCATGTTACATGTCAGAGACTAGGCGGCACAAATGTTTAACACGAATCAGGAAGTGCACATTTTCTGGCTTTACATCTCAACAGTTGAACTGCGAGGTTTCAGGTTGATGAACATGAAAGAGGATGGAGGAAGGACGGTGTGTGTGTGTGTGTGGCTGCAGACATGAGTGCAGGTGCAAGAAGAAGAAGGAGGAAGTGGGAGAAGATCGAAGAGGAACGATGGATGTACAGTGCAGTCATCCATAAAGTAGAAAGCACTACTAAACTCCTCGCCACAGTGTAGTGTTTCCTACTTTATGGATGAGTGTACTGTTGGCTTCAGGGAGAACGCAGAGGCCTCGGCATGGCGCCGTGCAGGAAGTCAGAAAAGAGGAAGCAGCTTTGTCTCTTTAAGCCACACGTTTACCCAGAGTGTTGCAGCAGTCGGTTCACATGGGCAGAGTGTGGCACTGAGAGGAGCTCGCCAACTCTTTCACCACTTTACTTGTTCTGAAAAGGAAAATGTACAGATGTATGATGTGTAACCTGCATGACATTCAATAAAGACAATTAAAATAGATATTGTTTCCTTGTTTTGTTTAGTAGCAAATAAATACACGACTGTGTTTTTGTTGTGAAAATATACATACTTTATTCCTGTAAAAAGATCCATGTTGAAACCATCACAAGTTAAACCAAGGAGTCCTCTGCGACCTACTTTCAGATACTAACCCTCCATCGTTGCTGCTCACACATGCAAAAAAAATAAACAAATAAAATCTGAAAAACAATATTAACAAAAATTATATACAGATGAGCTTCCAAAAAAAGGGTAAAAAAAACATTAATATATAAAAAGGTTCGTATTAACACTGGTTTCAAACGATGAGTGCAGATAAAGACAAAAGAAGTTTTCTGCACTGTATGAAAATAATCCACGAGTTGCTGTTCATTACAGTATGTACACTCTGCTTTCCCTCTGCATCCACAATCTACAACTTCAATATTGTAGACGAGTCCACCTAGAAACACTGAAATATGAGCACAACCAAAATAAGGCAGAACATGGGTATAACATTGGTATGCATGCAGTCCATAAACATCCTGTAAACAACATATTAAGACTAAAGAAGGTCTTTGTGTAAGGCTAAATATGATAAGCTGAGCTAAACGGTTATGTACACGGGCCTAGGTCCTATTCAGTCAACAGAAGAGCCTCCTAGGTTTGCTACAGCAGGTAGAGGACTACTTGTGCATTAAAGGCCGTCAAATACAAGATCATTACAAATATTTTGCTGTACATTTCGGCAACTTTTGAGCGCCCACCTCTTGATTAAAAAAAGGAAATAAAGCAAAAACGTACAGTACTGCCTCTATCCCGGCTATTTCACATCTAAAGTGTCTGATAATCCACTTTCCCTTTAATGCTTGGCATCAAAATTCTCCCTTTATGCCTCATTGATAAATTTAAACATTCATAACACAAAAGAAAAAGAAAACAATCCGCCCCAATTATAAAAAACTGAAAAGAAAAGAAGCCGCGACGACTTTTTCCAGTAAAAATCTCCCACGCTGCTGGCTAAACTCGGCCTCTCATAGCGATAGAAACAAGCACAGCACCTAAAGTTTTGGCATATTCTGCTGCTGTTTGACAGCCGGAGTTGACAGGTGGCTGAACGCTGAGAAGATACTATGAGTGAAAACCTGAGAAGTTACCCAGCAGCTCTGTGTCGCACAGATTATAATGAACAAAACAAACCAAATCTGGTCAGAATGAGGGAACAATCACTGCACGTATCCAAAGGGCTAACTGATCTTACTACACATTCATCTGATCAGCTACCACCAACCTCAAACTTATCCAAAACCAGTTTTATTTCTTCTATTATTCTAACACACAGCAGCCGTTTTGCAAGAACCACACTTTCCAGAGTTATGGTGCAAATCTAATCCCTACACTGCATAAAAAGTGTTAGAACAACACTGCAAAATGAACTTTCTGCTTCCTTATACTCCTGATATGGAGGTAAAAAACCTACAAACCACCAGTGCAAAGACTGAAAATAATAAGATCTGTTTGATGATATAAACATGTGGCATGAAGAAAGGGAGGGCTCAGTGTCACCATTCAAAAACAGAAAAGTCAGTCGCGATGCTCTGATTTGTAGATTCATCATGACCAAAACTTTCAGACATTAACATTTAACTCGGGCAACACTTTGAGACTTTTCAGGATAACTTAGCAGGTCTTCAGGTTTTCTGTCATACATGTCTTGATAAGAGTATTCGTGGGTACGCGACAGGCAGGAAGTGCCGATAGGAATCTACTGTAAATGTTTTTTAGCTGCTACTTTCTCAAAGTGTAACTCCAAACGTGTATAAAATACATTTACAAGACTCCAAACAAGGAGGCTTGTCTCCCTTTAGACTAACATGGCAGCCTGCTGAGCTCCACATCCAACTCATTTATGCACACACTGCAGGCCTCTTTCACATGCACGCACACACACACACACACACACACATACACACACATAGAACACCTTTTAGGCCATGATGATTTCATGTGCTGATGTCTAAAAAAAAGCATTCGTTATCAGTCTCAGCTGTATAAATCCTCTACAAACACCCACATGTATAAGATATCCACACAAACTCTTAACCATCACACAGCCAAGGTCACGCACAGCAAATAAACACAATTTTAACCCAAACATTAAAACCAAATTAACAACAATAAAGAATTTAAACATGCTGGGTCCCCACAAAGCTGCTGGACCAACAAGTACTGTCAGCTTCCTGTATTAGGACCTTACAAATGCAGGTATACCTGCCCCCACACACACACACATTCGTTCTACTTTAACAGGAATGTTAAACTAAAGCCAACAGACAAATTAGCTTTCCACATAACGGGCTCGCTGGCTCTGACAGCTCTTAATGACGAACCTCTCGAACCTGTTATCAGCTCATGCAGAGCGATTACTGAATAGAACAAAAGACTAATACACACCACCACTCAAAGGTTTGGACACACTTTTGACAGGTACTGTAAATGAATATTAGATATTTTGTTCAAAGTGTTGTAAAAAAAGCAGACATATTCACAATACATCCACTGAGGATGGATAATGCATTCTTAATTGATAAACTGCTGCTTCTATTTGCTTTAGGTGGCACGATTACATGAGCAATAAAGCTAATATTATTTTAGCTGTGTTGTGTTGAGATGACTTGTGTTCAACTGCATTAGTGTTCTAAATAAAAACATGTTTTGGGAGATTATTATGCTTAAAGCCTGATGAGTATTCATAGCATCTACTCTATATATTTATATAGTTGGAGGTTGGCTCATCGACATGCGTTTCCTACTTGCGCTTGTGATTCTGTAAGCTCAACATTGATACTTCAAAGTCATTTTATGTAACAGCTGGTGCAGCAATACTCTAAGGCAAATGTTTAGGTACTGATGGATAAAGCATCAGTTATTGGATCTGATAGCTGCTAACAGCATCGACTATCAAATGAAGCTAACAGTACTGACAGAAAAAGTGCTTTCAATCTGACACCAGTCAAGATTAGCGGACTCTCATTCTTTCTTGCTGGATCCCAGTTTTTTGAACAGTTTCTTGCCTTTGGAGAAAAAGCCTTTTTTCTTCTTTGCTTGAGTTGAGCACTCAGTCGGTGCTGGGATGTCTGAAGGGAGGAGGGCTGGAGGAGGGCTGCAGACTGCAGCTGGACCTGGAGGAGGGTTCGGGTCTGTTGTAGGGCTTATAGTGGGTTCAGGTTGTGGTTGCAAGTCTGTGTGCTCCGTCCTGACTGGGGGAGGAGGCGCTGTCTCGGGGTGCAAAGACACGTCTTTTGTTGAGGATCCAGAATCTTGTGGCTCCGTAGAAGACGTCCAAGTGTCCTAGAGGAGGAAAATGTAGGTTTTTAGCTTTAGTTTGACTTGTATACAGCATTGATGTTCATCTTACTCCTGACACTGGGATAGATTAATATTTATAACAGATAGAAGTAATTTCCACTTAATGTTTTAGTCCAGCTAAGTTAAACTATGGGTTGGTGCAGGATCCTATGAACAGGAGCTGTATTGAACTAAAGTGCAGCTAAATAAAGATGTACTCTGCTATTAAACTGTGATGAGCCTCCAAAAACACTTACGATCAAGTCTCAAAGTGAACAGATCGTTTTTGCTTCTGCAAAAGGCCATGCAGGAGACAGTGGGACAGAAGAGATGTGACAGGACACAGTTAAACACAAAAACATGCTTTTAAAAATGGAGAAAAATAAAGTCAAAGAAACAGTGATAGTGGAACAAAAAGCAGCCCGTATACAGATGTGCATGCTGCATGGACGGACAGGCTACGCTACCTGTGATTCTTTCTTGGGTTCTGGTGCCGGCTGGGGACAGACTGGTTCTGCTGGAGGATTATCTGGAAAAGCCTGGAGGAAGTTAGAGGGCACTAACCCTCTGTGTCCATTCAAGTCTCCCTAAAAAGAAACAACAAAGATCCCATTTGATGAAAAATGTGATAGATTTATACAATTGTTCTATATCTTTAGTAAATATTTGTCTCAGATATCTTTAATAGCAGTCCACTCATGTCATAACATTACTACAAAGCTATTCTTTCACCGGAATATTCTCCGTTTCTCTCGACTGCATAAATCTGTCCCAATGTTTAAATGCATTTACAGTTTGTGTTAAACTGTTATGTAAAAAGAAAACAAACATTTCAGTTAAAATGTTTATGTATCAGGACACAAAAGGCGGTCAGCTGGTTCTCACTTGGTCTTATATCAGGCAAATACAACCTGCTATGACCAACACCGCATGATATTAGCACATTTTTATTTAGCTAAATCAAAACCAAAATGCAAAAGCAGTTTAAAAAAGTAGCAGTCAATCAGATGCATATGATGATTCGATTGTCAGCAAGTTTCATTTAAAAGTACATGTTTTAGCAGTTTGTTTGTCTGAAGGATCTGGGTGTGCTGACGCAGTGCTAAAACATCATCAGCAATGAACTCTGTTGCTGCTCGTCATTATTACAAGGTCATTTTAGACCGGTGTTGGTCATCCCTGCTCCTCAGGATATTCAAGTGTCAAATGTGCATCCATCAGAGCAGCAAATTCACAAAACCACAGCAAAATCTGGACCTCAACCTGATTAGGATGCATTTGTGGGACCTTAAGAGAGCTGTGCATGAATAAATGTCTGCAGACCTTTAAAGAATTTTGCAATGTGGGACCAAAACTGAGACAAAAATATTTCCACAATGACAAAAGTGCAAAAACTTCCTACAGAAAACAATATAATTCTGCCACATGTGGTTCTCCAAGCTGCTGAATCATGAGGTTTATTATATTTTTTTATACACTGCTTCTGTATTTTCCCTAGTTTTGTTTACCCCTTTACAAAATGAAAACAAAACTTTATTAGTTTTAAAAGGCTTACAGGAAGCAAAAAGCAGTTCTTCAGACACTTACATAGAAGAAACCATCTTCGTCCATGTCACCAAACACATGAATGATGTCTCCCGCGCTGAAAGTCAGCTCAGCCTGAGACAGAGGAAAACAGGCTAACGTTTAGCAAACTGTCTCTGAACAGAGCCGGAGAAAAAACTCATGTTTAAGTCTGACCTCTATGTCTGTGTTAGGGGAGCTTTCTCTTGGATCATAATCAAAAATGGCAACCATCCTGCGAGCTCCTGAGGCTGGTTTCCCTACAGCTGCGGGGGCGGCGTTCTCACTGGGATCTGTGAGTTAAACAGAGAAATGCAAACCATTTACTCGGGTCTGTCCACAAGTTAGGCAAGCAAAAGTTCTGCCAGTTTATGGACATGCAGCTTTCTGCGTCTGCGACTCAATCAGCATCATGCAAAGCTGAAAGAAAGTCACATCACTGCAGTCACACATCAAAAATCTAAAGGAGATTAGCAGTCAAAGAGTTAGCATTTCTATTTCCATGAAGGGGGTCACGGCAGGGTGGGTCACGGCAGTGCTGCAAAAGTTTGTCTGGATTATTCGATGATTTAATGATGTCACTTCTGTGAAATGAAAAGGAATTAGGAAGACGGTCTGGCCTGCATTTGGAGCTGGGAGTCAACCAGTAGTTTCCCAACTCAAAGAATAAGCCTTTTATGCATGCTTCTTTAAAAAAAAAAAGGTGTAAACACAAAGGAATGCATGCAGTTTTCTCATGCAAACTAAAACGTTGTCATCATGCAGATGCAACAAAGAGAGCATCATAAGGCTCACTACAAACCTTGACTGGAGGAGTCTACGCTCTCCTCCCAGTGTGCTGCAGACTCCACTGGAAGAGATGAGGTGACGGGGGAAAGTATAAGCAACAGCACAGAAGCATATTAGAGCTTCTCTGACAGTACGTTTACATGCCACTCAGACCTAAACTGCACTTTTAAAGCACGTTCAACCAAGTTATTGTTACTAAATAGAATAAAAAAAAGTTTTAAAACCAGACTAACAAACCCAGATAATGCAATATGAAATACTCCTCTGCTCAGGCTCCTAATTTCATCCAGTACAAAGAAGTATTTCTGTATTTATACAGCTGAACTAAAGCTGCTCTAAATAAGCATTTTCACCAAAAAGCTATCCACTCTGTCAACTTCAGATTACTTGGAGCGTTTTGTGGTACTTTGTTTCTTATTAACGTAGTGTTAAACACATAAAACCGTGCAGCAGCTTGGCTCAACGATGTAAACGCACTGTGAGAATAATTCAGCCTCACGTTCAGAATCATGACAATGGAGGTAAATGAAGATCAGAGAAGACGGATGTTTCATCAAGTGAACTTTTGGTGGTCATGTAATTCATTTGTGACAGAGAAGCAGGATAGCAGATCAGCAGCGTGCTACCACATCCTGCCGCTTTATCTGCAAAGCATTACATGAATATGTGATGGCAGGACTGAGTCAGGATGTTTGTATGTGGCTTTTAAAACATGAAGCTGTTGCAGAGCTGGCACCAATTAAAATCTGTAAAAGTGAACCTTTAGAAAGATCCAACAAGCTGTGTCACAAGGTTTTAATGATGTGAAACTTCAGACCTACATACAATAACGTTTGCCTATAAAGCTGAGGAGATGTGCCATTTCATTACTGGCCTAAAAATCCCCCCACCTGCCGCAGAGAGAGAAGCAGAAACTGTGACGTGTAAGAGGCAGAAAGAGAAGCAAACCAGAGATGAGAAGAAAGGAGAGGTGGGAAGCCGCAATCTGCAGCGAGACACACCTTTCTTGGATCGTCTTGGTTTTGGCGGTGGAACGGGGCGACGTGGAAGCTGTGCATGTGTGCGAGTGCCTTAATGAAGTTTTAGAGACCAAAAACAACAAAAGAAATGAAACCAAAAACAGGTGTGAGAGAAGCAGACCAGACAAACTCGACAATGAAAAGCCAGCCAGGAGTCATTTCAGAAAGATGACCATCAGTGAGCAGCAGACACGGCAGTGAGCAACAAGTGGAAGTGAAAGGGTTAACATGCTCTGGTAGAAAGCAGGAAACAGCAGCAAAGTGCTCGCTTTAGTTTGCTGGTTGCCTGCAACCGTTCACCACAGAACAACACTAATTAAACGTTTCATACACCTGCATAAAAAGCACAGTCATGTTATTATTTCCTTTATAGAAACAATAAAAAGGAAATTAATAAATATCTAAAGTATTTATATTTGTTTTGTTGTATTAAACACTTGAGTAAAGATCAATTAGTCTGAAGGAGTTTGTATTTCTATCATTCTCACATAAAATAAGCTTAAATTTTATGTTAATCCTCCATCAGAGGCACCAATCTGCTCATGTGTGCCTACAAAACAAGTCCTTTTGATTCTTTTTCACTTACCACTTTAACATGAAAAGCAATGACTTTATGGGTAAAGCATTACAATTTACACGAGACTCTGAAGTGACAACATCATATAGGTGACAGACCTTCGGACTGACACTTACTGATCTTCTCCATGGAGGCCGCTGTGGACAGGAAGCCCTGCTGCAGCAGCTGTTGCCGGGTCTCCTCATCTTCCACCTGAATCTCCGACACCATGTTGCACGGCACGTAGCCGAGACGACCCCCCGACTCCCCTCGATAGAAACCATCTGGATCTTTATCTCCGTAAACCTGGAGAGAAGCAGAGTGAAGCCTGTGTAACATGTTTTAGGGTTTGTTTTTTTCCATATCTTACATTTTCGTATTTCTTTTGACTTTTTTCTAAACTCATGTCCTAACCAACGAGCATCTTTAATCAATGGCTTTCAAACTTAACCGTTAACGTCTAATATATTTCTGTTATGCTCTTCTGTAAATAAGAACAGAAAATCAGCTCTTTGTTTGCTCCTAAACTAAAGCAGGTAGAAGACAGTTGTTGCTTCCTGGTCTGAAAAATCAAGCCAATATTACCTCTCCATAAGATCCATAACAAAAGGACTCTTCATCTTTCTTGCTACTTATTTTCCAAATGAACTGATTTGCACTTTCAGATCTTCTTGTACAACTCTGATGGCATTTAGGTAGGTTCTGGGGTAGTTTCTATTCTATAGTAAATGGCCTGCACAGTGCACTGATTATGTGGACTGAACTGCAAACCTTGCAGTTAACAGGAAGCTTGAAAAATAACAAATCACACTCACATACGAGTAATTTCTAGAAGCAAAATGAAAGCAACAGTAAATGAAATCTACATATTTTTGATGGACTTTTCCCCCCACATTCTTATTCTGATCCCAGCATTAAGCTCAACACATACTTTGATGATCTGTCCTTCACTGAACGGCAGCTCCTCCTCCGCAGCATCAGGATTGGGTGACATGCTGGCTGGATCGTACGGAAAGAGGGCCACAAAAATGCGTACATCACTGTCTCCTTTCATCTTTGGTGCTTCACCTGCAAACATACACATATTGTTGAAATGACATGTTTCCAAACTATATCTCCAACCCAAAGGAGACATAACTGATAAAATAAATGCTAAGCGTAACAGCAGTTTTCACAAAATAACTTAGTCTAAATGTTATCTGAACTGTTGCTTTCATTCACTTCAGCAACAGTTTCTGTCATTTAACATAATTAAACTAATAGAATGAGGTTTATCATTGTTTCTGCACAGGAGAGTTTGCAGGGAAGCCATGCTCAGCATGTAATGAATTGTGCAGAGCTGCGTGTTTGCAACTCCCCCACCGCCCACCACCTGCAGCGCTGCTATGAGTACTGTTTGCCAAGCACCTGTCCTTAAAAGAGGTAATCAAGCTAAACCACTGATCCTAAGCCGCATGAGCTGTTTGACAAACGTGCACACGTTCATGATCTACAGCCGTGCAACAGAGGAAACAGCGTTTGACCCACACTCTAAACTAAATCTAGGAACATACTTCCCAACATGGCCACAAAAAAACAAGAAAGAACAGTTCACGAAGTGCTGAAGATACACTTCAGTATGCAAAGCAGCTCACGTTTCCTCTGTAGCATCATGCATAGACTAAATAAGACATTAGCACGGCAGAAGAATACATGACAGTGAGGTACATTTCAAGAGCTGTAGTGAGACTTTAAGCTCAAGTCAAGAGACATATTCTCTATCTCATTAGGGAGAATCAGCCCATCTGTGACAAGAGTCACGGGCAGAAAACTCGCACACTTTCACATCCTCACTGATTTTCTTGTAGATAGGACAAACTTCTCCTTGCTCCCTTCCTCTATTTCCAAACATTTACTCTTATGCATTTATCTGTAAAATCAGCTCATCCAGAGATTAAAAAAAAGTTTATGGCATCAAAGAAGAAGAGAGCTAGAAAGAGGAAGAGCAGATAAATGAGCTTATATTGTAATGCAGACTGTTTCTTTGCTAGCTAACTGAGGTTACTATTTTAATGTCTGTCACTTCCTCCTGTCATGACAAGCCACTTTAGGTTAAGCCGGTTCTCAGCTTAGCAGACTCTCTCCCACTTCTCCACTGCAGCTACAGCACCTCCTTCGCCCTGAACGCCATCCCGACCCCTTCCTTAATGCACAAGGTGTTAATCTGACTACCTTCATGTGAGAGGGGCGGGGGAGGCTTTCCAACATAAACCAAAAGTATGTCATACACAGTTTCACTGCAGCTTCTAGTTTAGAGAGCGATAAAAAGCTGAAGAAGAGGCCTCTGACCTTTGGGTTGTCTGGTCTGAGAGTTCCTTGGTGCACCAGAAAGTTCTGCTTGGTCTGCCCATGATGGACCCGCCACAGCTGGAGGGATCTGGCTGGGTTCCTGTTAAAAAAAACAAATATATATGCATATGTATGAATGATAAACAGTTAATACAGGTGTTTAATTTCTTCTTATAAAGTATGATTGGTGTTTAAATCTTTACTTGATACAGTAGAGATGAAAACATCATAAAACACGATACACTTCAGGGTGACACGGCTGTGTTAGAAACATTAAAGCACATCACTGAGGACAAAGCTGGGTGCTTTCCAACGGACAGGAGAAGGTGAAAGCAACAGGAATAGGTGCATTCACAAGGGGAGGAGGGAGATTCAGCTTTGACCTCTCTGTCCAGCGGTGATGATGGAAATGCTCGCTTCTACCTACTCAGATCTGGAGTTATGTCCTATCCACAGAATCACTCAAAGGGGTAAATCCGCACAGCTACAAGGGAGAGGAGGGGAACTGGGACAGCACATCCATTGCAGGACTGCAGTAATGTTTACCATTGGCTCAGCTTTAGGCCCACGACGATGAGGAGGTCGGCAGTGCTCCGTTTGAGCCCCGTCAACCCACCACTCAGAGCTCATCTGCTCCACCACCACCTCCCCGGGGTTGTACTCCACATGCCCCTCGTTGTCAGTCCCGTACTCCACATCGATCTCCATCCCACGCCCAACAGGTGACCTTACAGTTCGAACTGTTTTGCTAACTGGGTAGGGTCTTGGCACTGGTTTGGGTAGGCCATGCTCGGGGGTTTCCAGAGTGGCAACAGCCATCTGACTCCTGAGCATGGCCTCCCTCCTAAGGCGGTCCCCTAGACCTCGGAGCAAAACTTTGCTGTTGGGGCTCAGCTTGTGTTGACAGCGGGCCACAACCCGCCTGTTGGTGGGACCCTCATATAAGCTTGCATTTTCATCCTCGGGATAACTAATGGTGTCTGCGTAATGCACCCTGTGCTGCGTCTTCGGTTTGACCTGTAAGGGCTCATGTCTCATTAAAGGCTCTTTGGTTAGGGATCGAGGATCCCTGTTGAAGTGGTGATGGTAAGGGGGGATTTGTTGGTGTGGATTGTGCTGGTGTGGGTGATGCTGGGGGGCATGAAGCGGGCGCTCAGACTCTCTGGCGTGAAGGTGACTGGACCCTGGACGAGGCCTGCTGCGGTGGGCTAAACGCTCTTCTTGACTGCTGTCCTCCTCCTCGGTCACCTCGGCGATGCTGAACAGCTGCTTGCTCTGGTGGACCTGAGGAGGCAACTTTAAGATCCTTTCCAGCACTTCCTCATCACTATCTGGTGTCTCCAACTTGCCTGACTGTGAGGACCATAGGATGAATTATATTGTTTGGGGAAATCAAAGGATGTGCAGGAAAAACAGGTGATAAAATATGATCCAGACATGCAAAAGAGAAAAAAAGAGAGGAGGAAAAAGCAGAAAAAAAGAATCAAGCATAATCAAGAATAAACAAAAGAAAACAAGAAGTAAAGACAAACTAAAATATGCATTTTCATTCATAAAAGCAGAAGCTGTGGTGCGACACACAGACATGTACGGGCTGCATACAAATGCATTTACCCTGATAGCTCCAACTGTGTATCCCCTGCCCTGTACTTCCCCGAGGTGGTCAGAAAAAAGGTCCTCCTCTTCTTCCTCCAGGATGTCAGATAGGTCTGAGCGGCTGTTGTCTGCATGGTAGTCACTAGGAGGCTCTACGAGCCCTCTGCCATAACTCTGTAAAGTTACACATCAGCACATCTATGACTTTATCTCGCTAGAAGAGCCAGTTCAAAACAAATGTTTGAAATATTACACACAACAACACTGTGTGGCCTTCCTATGCATGCAGGTTAGTACAATGTAAGCTTTTCCTCATGTCAACACACACACTGCAAAGCTTAGACTGTACAGAATTTATTTTAAAATAAACACAAATTATTAAAGTTTCTCAAAGACTTGTTGCCGTCCATCGATGCAAACATCAAGTTATTCCACATCTTTTTTTTATTCTTTGTTGAACTTCACAGATGTCGTTAGTAACAGAATAAAACTGATGATGTTCCCTAATGGAGGCAACACAGTTTCACATTAAAATAACCTCAAGAGTTTCATTTTTAATATTAAGAAATCAATGATGAGAGTGACTGAATCAGTGCTGACCTGCTGCTTCCGGCTGCACGCCGGTTCTTGATCCTGTCTCAAGAACTCCTCGATGGACACCAGGCGGGTGTTCTCCTGCTCCTCCTCCACCTCTGACTCCAGTGGTGAAGTGCTGGGAGGTCTGTGGACATTAGTACTCTGAGGGTTTAGGACGTCTGTGATTGGGGCTTTAGGTGGGGTAGGGATGCGCTCAGGGGTCCCAAGCTTGGCACTGGGGTCCTCGATGAACTCCGTGATAGATGGGAAAGGACGTATTGTTCCAGGGCTGTCTGTACCTCTGCGCTGCTCCAACACCGCTGCAGAAGCTGTGACTGGAGCTTCTGGAGGTGCTGGTACCACGACGGGAGGTGACTGAGGTGCTGTGTTGATGGAGTAGGCCACATTAACCTGATGGTGAAAAAAAAAAGTTAAAAAAAAACAAAAACAAATGATGCTTCTTGCTCTGGAGCATTTTTTAACATGAGCATGTCAGTAATATGTAACAACTTGAGTCTTTATTTAAGCTCAGATTTGTTCACATTAGTGCTGTTAAGAGTCATGCAGAATTATTTATGCATCAAGTCACTAAATGAAAAAACTGAAATGGAGGAAGTGATGAATATATTTTCTCTATGTTATGCTTTCTTTATAGCTTCTTTGATGATTATTCACAATGGAAAAACTAATTACAAGTGAGAAGTGGGTGTGAGTCAGAGTAAATATGAAAATCAGTGTGTGTATTTTCACAGAGTTACGACCCTGATGAGCTGATGCAAACTGCAGTGCTCTAAAGTATCACGTTTGCCTCCCTGCAGTATCCCAAAAAACAATTATTATGATGCTTTTCATGTCAGACATGTTCCTCATACTTAAAATAACATTTTTGTATCTCCAAGAACAAATGTGATGTGGTTTATAATGAAACATAAGAATGATTATTACCACTGGAGTAACAGTGGAGGCTACTGGTAATGCAGCCTCGCACGTAGCTAAGGCAGCTGCAGAGGAGGGGTTGGCCCAGGCGTTCACAAACGAGGCAGACGACAGAAGATCTTCTGAGTGAAGAGCATGGGGCGAATTGGCAGCGACCTCTAATGTGCAGCCAGAGACGAGTATGTCTGACGGCAAAGTGCTGGGCAGCGCATAGACTTTGGCAGCAAAGTTTCTGTAGGATGATGGCGGGGGCAGGCTACTTGGAGCTACTGGGCTGCAGGTTAGGGGTGGCACAACTGGGGCTGCAACAACTGGGCCTGCCAAAATGGCAGCCAGCTTGGAGGGCACGTTTACAGGCATAGAGTCGCAGGACTCCCCATGAGCAGACATGGTGCGGACAGTGAGCTCCTGAGCTGCCTGGAGGGAATGAATCTGAGAGGGGCCCAGCAAGGCGCTGCCTGCTGTCGGGGAAGAGACCTCCAGCACCTTGGATAGCAGATAAAACCCACATGTCAAAAACATCAAACTGAACACAGGCTTACAATTAGTTACAAACATAAACATGCTTATTTCTCCTTGCCTTTTTCCTGTCAACGTATATTGTGTATCCAGTGACACGGACTCCATTTGAGGTCCCAGCAGCATCTATGGTGACTGGCAGCCAGCTGATGAGAGCAATCCCTGGAGAGGGACCGTGCTCCAGCTGAACGTCCAGAGGAGCATCAGGGGGGCCTGTGGCAATTAAATACATTAAACCACAGACAAAATACAGATAAACATACTGCTTAACTAACTCAAACTGAAAATAAATGATTGGTATGATAAATAATCACCAAACTAAAACAGACTGCGCTACAAATCCTACTTCTGCTCTAAAGGAAGATGAGAAATTTAGAAACCATATACCTGAATTCCCAGACAGTGGGCATGGAACTTTAAATGATTGAGAGATTATGTAGAGAAATATAACTCAAGTCAATACAAATACTGCAAAAGGAGCAAATGTGGTTCCACATAGTTCAGTATTTAAAGCAAAGATTTGCAGCGATTCAGCAAATACAATGTTTAGTTCCTTCTATGCAATTTGACATCTGAAAACTGTAACCCTTAAACATCAATACAGACTACATAAAGTCATCAGTAGGAATATTATGTGGTGAAGAATGGCATCTGTAAACTTTCCTTCATTTAACAATAATGCATTCTGCTCTGGGCTAAGGCGTTTTGGCTCTTTAATAAAGGAAGCAATCCCTACAGACTCAAAAGCATCAGCAGGACAGTGGAAGATGCTGTAATTTGGGTGAGTTAACCGTCTCTAGTTTGAAGACAGTGGACAGAAATAGCAGTAAAATGTAAAACCAGGCCCTGGAACAGTAGCTCATAACAGACTCTTTGACAATACAGGTGCATACAGAGAAACCACCTCAAAATCCTGGTTGTGTGCAGAGCTGCTGTCGCCTCACCACAGCCACATATGCACATGATAAAAGTTCAAACTCTTCCATGGAACTGCATGCAATTATATCCACACATAGCTTTACTTAGTGTCTGAAAAAAGCTCAACGCTACTGTTAACAGCAAACGCTTGGAAGCTAACCACAGATCTGGTTGACCTCACACACGTGTCTGTATTCAACTTACGTAATTGCTTCAGACTGGAATTATTATTTTAAATGAAAATAAATAAACAGATGAATAAAAGAGGCTCAAAAGGCCGTGAAAACACTTAATCTGGATCAAACGTTTGTGCCAGATTGAGGCTTACATGTTGAACTTACTCAATATAAATGTCTGACAGGATTAATGCTGAATGGAGAGACCAACGCTACTGATGACCAACGAAAAAATGTAAATCCTGACCTGCCATCAGTGTGGTAAAGGTGATCGTAGCGCTTCTGTGTTCACGCCGCTCCACAGGTAGCTCCCATGGCGTGCGGTGTGGCCGTGCTTCCACTTTGACTGTGTACTGCAGGCTGGGCAAGAGGTTATTGAGGCACAGCGAGTAGCAGCCAGCCTTCACCAGCTCACACTCCTCATCGTTCAAGGACACAATGTGCACATAGTTACTGTTGCTGGGCAGCCAGGTCAGGTTGGCAGAGGTGGCGGTGACCCTCTCCACACGCAGCTGTGTGGGCGCCACACAAACATCCAGCCCGACCAGCATGCTGCAGCGGAGCTGGTCTGAGAGGCCCTTCTGTGTCAGGCTTTGCACGGACACACGGTAGGCTTTGAGGTTTATGTCTAGCCGCTCCAGCACCGCTTTGGTCTGGGCACCGAAAGGGACGTTCAGCCGCAGCTCCTGGTCCACATACACATTATAGCTCCACACATTGCCCCACCCAGCCGGCACCAACGGAGGGTCCCAGCCAATGATGATACTCTTTGCAAGTTGTTTGATGAGGGTGAGTTTACGTGGGTAAGGCACGATGTCCACTCCCACCTCCTCCAAATCCAAGTCCAGGCCATTGGTGAGGGGGGCTGGGACAGACAAGGCCGATGCTGATTCTGGGAGGGCTGAGGCAGGGCCAGAGGCGGCGGAGGCCTCTGTCCTTTCTGAGGCGCTAATGCCCGTGTGGAGGTGATGCTGGTGGCTGGCACTGTGCAGGCTGCTGTCAAGCAGGGAGTTGTGGGACATGTCCCCAGTCTCTGGATGATGCGTGCTCATTACATCGTCATCCGATACTCGTTCCACAAAGTTGGAGGGGACCAGCCCCCTTCGTCCATCCATAAGTTCACCTGACAGGAGCCAAAACAAAGAATGTCACATCATGTACGTGTATAAATATAAAGCTCGTGACAGAAAATACAAAAATACACCAGTTACCTTCATAAAAACCATCGTCATCCATGTCCCCGTATACATAGATGTATTCTCCAGCAGTGAGTGGTAGCTCCACCTCAGGATTGTCATTGGGGCCGTCATAAGGATTATAGCTGTTTAAATTAAACAAGCAAATTAATTTGTCTCACCAGTTAAACTGATGCTGTCGTCAGTCCGCTTTGGGACTGGTTTAAAGCTGACCTGTATCTTGCAATGAAAACCTGAAGCTTGGCTGCACCCCTGCTGGCTGTGTATGGTGCCGGGGCCACATCGATGTCCAACTCCTCCACCTCACTGGCAGTGTCCACCTGAGGACAGCAGGAACAGCTTTTCTTCAAACACGGGGAATCCACGCAAAAATATGGATGGAACTGAAGTAGAATAAATCAGCTGTAAAGCAGGTCAGTTTTATCTAATGATAGGACCAAAATGAAGGATCAAATGACTCGAGGTTTGTATAATTCACTCACTATTTATGTTAATAATACCCCTAGTTTACACAGGAACTGCTACATGCTGTATGTTATTTATGGGGCTGTATTTAAAATGCTTTACACCATTTAGAGACACAAATCCTCAATGCAACACAGCAAAAAATCATTAGGACTGTAAAAGGAAATTTCACTGAGACCAAATTCTAAAAAAAGCAGATAGTAAATAGTAAAAATAAATAAATAAATATTAGGCTTCAATCCAAAATAACAAATCAGTGCTCACTATAAAAAGCATTCACATATTCAGAGCTTCATTTCATATTACATTGTAAGCACTATGAATTTCTAATCACCTTGAGTTGATACCTGAGCTTTTACCGGCTGCACACAGCAGAATAAATGTATTTATAGTTCCCTGGGGAAAACCTTTTTTTAAAGATAATCATCTACAACTACTACTGTAGAACCTTTATAATCCACACTGCCTGGTGGATTATCTCACTAAATATGAGCTTTATCGAACTGTGGTGTGGTGTAGTGCTTGGATGAAAAGACCACAGGCCGTTTCGTCATGTAGGACCAGACACCAGCAACACAGAAGGACAAAAACAACTAATCTTATCTATTTATCTTCAGTGTACATGCAGAGAGAGCGCAGGAAGAACTAGCTGCAGCCATTCATGCATGACAGGATGATTAAAGAGGGCTTTTTAAATCCTTACAAACAACGTGAAGGCGCATGGCTGTCTTGGTAATCTGACAAGTGATGCGTTTCTGTCTAGAAATAGTGAGGACAAAAGATCCCAGGAAGGAGAGGATCCTGCACCTGATATTAGCACAGTCTAGAAAGGCCTCCAGTGTTTGTGATAACGTAATGATGGTACTGCATTTTGTTCCACCTTCACAAGCCTGTTGAAAGGTTTATTAGAATATGTGCATCAGGGAAACTGAGTTTCTGGCTAAAAAATAACTAGTAAATCATACTGATCACATGACAGAAATATTAATTCACTCACTGTAGTTTCAGTGTGGAGACTGGAAAAACATTTATGTAGGACATAATATACAACTATAAACCAATATCTAACCCCTCATTTATGTCTAAAATTCTTGAGAAAATAGTTTATACTCAACTATGCGCCCATCTGAACAGAAACAATCTGTGCTATGATGAAAGTCTTCAGAGACAGCAATGGTGAAAGTTACTAATGATCTTCTCTTGGCCTCAGATAAAGGACTGCTGTCTGTCTTTATCTTGTTAGATCTCAGTGCTGCATTCAATCACAACATTCTGCTACAGAGGCTGGAACATGTTATTGGTATTAAAGGGACCGCACTAAGCTGGTTTAAGTCATATTTATCTGATAGATTTCAGTTTCTTAATCTAAATGACGAGTCTTCCTCACACACCAGAGTAAGTCATGGAGTTCCTCTGGGTTCTGTACTTCCTCAGGATGGGAGATTGGATCCAAGTTCAAGAAATTCTTTAAAAATCAGAAAATGTGATTTTCTGGATTTTTTTTTCTCATTTTGTCTCTCATAGTTGAGGTATACCTATGATGAAAATTACAGGCCTCTCTCATCTTTTTAAGTGGGAGAACTTGCACAATTGTTGGCTGACTAAATACTTTTTTGCCCCACTGTATATACTGAATATATACATGTTTCCTTGCTTCAACACACATAATTCTAATGTAATCAATCCAACAGTTTTTTGTCAAGTTCTGCACTGTGACCCGATAATTTGAGTTAACTATGTTTCAACAGGGAAACATCTAAAACCTACAGGACCAGAGTTCAAAATCCCAGATGTCATACCCATTACAAGGGGCAAAAAGTTTAATCTAACCTCAATGATGCAGCATCACAGCAAAAAGCAGTTCACCAATGCATGAACATCTCTCTCTTACACACACACACACACACACACCATCCAGGTGGTGTGAAGCTGTCCTAATAACACTGCTGTTCTAACTTGCTCTGATGGGAAGACAGTCAACAATTTGCTTTAAGCAAATCAAGTGAAGATTAACAAATGTGCTTATACATTGTAATTCCTGATTATAAATTTATATTCATCTTCAAACGTACAATGGTAAAAAGTAGTAAAATCCACACCAATGTATGTAAAAAGTCTAAAAGTTGTGGTACCTCGTGTGCCGAGCTTGATTTGTGCGGACTGAGGTGGGTGTCTGACTTTGGGGTGAGGTGTGCGGTCTCTGACTTGATGGATGAGGAGCCTGACTTGCTGACACTGATGGTGGGCAGCTCTCGGTGCTTGGTAACAGGCGAGCGCTCCACTCTGGACAGTCCGGCAGCATGAGGCGTGGCCCCCATGCGCAATGCGGTGGCCACATCTATGAAGAAAAAAAAAATAAAGAGTATAATCTGTGCCCTTGGTGAACATCGGAGTCCTCCTGCCTGTTAACCTGGTTGTCTGTGACCTGCTGGGTGGATGAAATCATTCAGTGACATGCAGGTGGCTCAAGGTTAAACATGGCTGATTGAAACAGTGGAGGTGGAAAAAAAATCCTGAGTCCATCTGTCTGAGGTCAGAGGTCACTCTACCTTGTGTCAACGTGTGTCACACCATCATACCGGCAATGTTAAGGGGCTTAACTGGTTCCACGCGTCACAGGCATTTCCCACTTCATCTCACGAGCGGGATGAAGTTTGATGGTGAGAATTACAGACAAGCTCTGTTACAATGACGGTGGGATGAGGGTCAGAACATGCCGTGCTTTGGGTGACACATTTAATGACTAACAGACGGAGAGAGCGTACCGAGCGGGTCATTACCCTCCGGGCAGGAGAGAGTGTCACCTCCCTCAAGACTCCAGAAGGCTATTTCACCCAGAGACACCATATCCAATATGCCACCAGTGCAGTCTAAAACACATGTAGGAGAAACAGGTTGGCTGCATATCTGAGGGACAGACTGAGCTGAAAGATGTGGAGTAGATTTGCATTGTTACATTAAAATCAGGTTGGATTAATGGGCTTTCTATAAATATAACATTTTATAAATACACAGCAAACAGAGGAAAAGGAGATTATGGTGAGGTCACATGATTGATATGCAAAAGAGAAAGCCATTATCAATATAGTGTTCAGCGTAATCTTATATCTCCTAATTCTTAAAAGGAAATATAAAGAGTCAATCATGAAAATGATTTGACAGGAAGCATCTGGATTTAAAAAATAAATCTTGTGTTTTTAGAGGCAGTTTTATCCTGCAGTGATCTTTCCCTGATCTGTAAGGCTGTAAGGCATAAATGATGCTGGTTCATACAATAAGTAGCTTGGTTAAACTTTTTCTTTTATTCTTACAGCAACGCCGCTACCTCCTGCAGAACCACCCTTTAGCTACCGCAACACGAAGCACATCGTGTGCAAAAGTGCTGCATTGGACCACAATGATGACTTCCTGATACAAGTAGATTAGATTTTTCTTTTTTTAAATGGACCACAGACATGAGCCTTCTCAGCAGGACTGTGTGTGAGCCGCTCGGGTTAAAAATGTATCAACCACATCTGTTTTTGTCTGTGATATGTTGCTTGGGAGTGTCAGAGCCTTGGTGTGAAACATTATGCTTAGTACATTTCAGTGTCTGTAATGAAAACACCAGCTATTGTTGACTGAACTGCAACATACTCAGTAAAAATATGGTGGTTGTGTTTCCATCAATGCCGTACTCAAGCTCATAAATACCTTATGAATGCCAAATAAACACTTGTCACGTTGCGCCGATAATCCAGATGTTAGCTGGCAAGAGCCAGTTCGTTATTTCTGAACCAGTGTAAAAAGGGTTTAAAATGATGGTTTGGTGGGATTATCTTGGAATAAGACAGATTGACTGATTTCAATTCTTTGTTAAATAATGACTTAACGCTTTCCACCGGGGGAGGGGGGTAAGAGGGACATGTGGCAGGGATCTATAATGCTAAAAGCTCCCAGCAGCTCACCTCGCTCAGTAGTCAGGCCCACCCCGTTGGTCAGAACAGAGAGACTGGGATTGTTGAGGAGGCTGGAGCTGGCCAGGTCCACTTTCGAGGCCTGCATGCGAAACTTTTCCAACTCTTGGGACAGCAAGCCGAACTGTTCACTCTGGCTGCGACATTTCTCCTCCAGCTCTCGTACCTTTGACTACAAGTGGTGAATCGAACATAGAGAGCCAACACTCAGAAAAATGACAGTGCAGAAGGACTGAGTGGAAAAATCTACCTTTCAAACGCAACATCAACTTATATAAAGAAGAAAAGCAAATGTGTGATGTGATTCCAGTTTTAAGTTTAAACATTACAGGAATGCGATGTCATGTTTTTAAGGTAGATTTTTCCCTGAATTAGTCACGTGGTGCATCTAACATGGTGGAAGTAAGCAAACTTAACTGAGCCATGCAGAAACATTTCATTTTTATAGCCTCAACTGTGGAATTGCTTCTTTTGAGCCGATGAGTTTTAGTAGATTAAAACAGACACAGCAAACACAAATCAGTGTGAGACAAAGTGTTTCGGTAAGTTAGGGCAGAGTGTCTGCTAGACACACTGGATATACTGTGTGTACACCAACAGTGTGTGTATGTGGGGTTCATATATTTATCTGCTTTTTAACAGCAGAGTCTTGTTTTTGTCTTACACTCATTTTAACAAGTTACTTCTGCACAGGTTTGAAGCAGCTCTGCTAGTTTCTATATGTAGCTGATTTAACTTCCGGCTGCGGTGGGAGTTTCCTGGCAGGCTGGTCTGACAAAAGCCTCAGCATGAAACTGTCTGAACAACATTTCCTGTCAGCTCGCATCTACATACAGCAAAACGTGCAGTCAGTAATGATCTAAAGCACTGAGAGGATTCATGGATGAAAACTATTTAAAATGGCACTTAAGACTCGGAGATAACTCGGGTATATAAATGTAGTGAAATGTTCCCGCTCAGGTTGATAACTGTGTCACAGATCTATTATCTGGTGAATGACCTGATTCAGAAACACCATGGTAACTGAACACAATACAATACATACTGCAGGTCATTTCAGCGTATAATGTATATACAAGTTTAAGCAACTGTGTATGTAAGAGCTACAGGGTGCTTGGGTGACTTAAAGCTACGAGGATTGGGCCAAAGAAGGTCAGGAAGTACCTGCATGCAGTCCAGTGTACTCTGGTTAGCAAAAAGGTAAACACAAAGACAAAAACATGCTTGTGAAATAAAGACTTTAGGAATAGCAAATGATAATATTAAAGCAGAAAAACGGCGTGAATCCAGAGTCACCAGGATCACCAGAATGTCTCTTTGCTCTCATTGGGAAAAGAGACTTTCTCTTGTGATGCTTCGGGTTTAAAACGAGACAGAAAGTGAGAGAATTGAAGCCAGGAGGAAGGAAATGAGCCGTTTTAAAAACAGGAGCAGTGATACTCTACCAGCTCCCTCCGCAACACAAGCTGAGTCAACTCCTAAAATAAAATACACACTTCTTTAAGGAACAAACTCGTGATAAAATGCACCGTGGGAAATAAGGAGAACTGATGACAGACATATATATATATATAGAGTCATGTGGGTTTTAAGACACTTTTTGCTGCAGGCGCTTGTGAGATTTTGATCCTTTTTCTCTTTTTTTTCGTTGTCAAATCAGTAGCCAATCAGACAGATGGGGATTTCAACTGTCTGCTGTGTGGATTCATTTTGAACTCAAAGTGTGTTGAGTCGCACTGACGGCGAGCGTGAACGTCACAAAGCAGCACAGAAGCCATCTGTTCCAACGTTTTCCAGACCTACTCATGCCTCAAATACACAAGCATTTTCAGCAGCAGCCTCTTTGCCAGGTGTTTAGGTAAGAACAAAGAGCCTGCTGGTGCAAAATGGAGCAAAGAAGAAAAAATAGTTTATCTTTTGCCCAATATGAGCAAAGGCAGAATCTCATATTTAAACTATTTCTGCACAGAAATATGTCCCATTATTGATGGGTTATCTTCCATTTCTCTAGTGTTCTTGGCTTCACATTTGAGTGTGGCTGTCATATAAAGAAAAGCTGCTTGAGTTTCTGCTCTGTGGAGTTACAGTGGTGTTATAAAAACTCACCTCCAGCATCTGAACCACCCCTTCATGCTCCCTCTTGGCGAATAACTGAGCCTAATGATTAAAAAAAACATTAAAATGTTATTTTAATGTTAAAGTTTGCTCGTAACAAACTATCTCTGCGAGAACAACTTTATTGGTGCTCTAAGGTCGCCTCCTGCTGGATGAAGGACCCCATTGGCTTTCATCACAGTCTAGATTCCAGACAAAGTATCTAGAAGGAAAACATGTTTCTTACCCGCTGTAACCGTTTGATTTCATCCTGTTTGAACTTAAGGATAGCCAGTGCCTGCTCATGCTCCAATTCCAGCTGCTGCCTTCGCTCGGCGACCTCTCGCATGTGCTGCGCAGAGAGAAAACAGTCCATCAGAGAAAGCGTAGCGGCAGGGATTGGAAAAACACGCAGTAAGTTTCTGACTCCAGCTGTACCTTTAGGACCTGCTCTAGGTTCTCCAGTTTGGCACGAAGTCTCTGGTTCTCCTCGAGAACTGAACTGTGTTGAGCGGTCACTTCAGAGAGATCTTCCCTCAGCTCCTCATTCTCAGCCCGAGTCTGAGAAACAGCAGCGGGTCAGCCGACAGCATCCTTCTGGCTCATTTTAATCTGAGGCCGCGACCGCTGAGCATCGTGATGGCAAAAGAGAATGAAAGAGAGACACCAACCTGGTCGAGCAGCTGTGCCTTCCTCCTGAGGAGAGCTGCCTCCTCCTTTAGTTGCTCATTTTTGCCTCGCTCATCCTCAAGCTGGCTCTCCTGTTACAAACACACAGGTCAATGTTTGGATTCACGTATGAGCCCATAATTTCACGGAAAACGGATTGCTTACCAAATCCAGACATCTCTTCTGTCGCTTCTTTACTTCATGCTCTAAATTTTCACATTCTTTTCTCTTCTTGCTCAACTCACGTTCCTGAATAAACAGTGATGATAAACACGAGAATCCTTATTTTCACTTCACCTCTTTGAGGATACTAACAGATATGATGCAGTGAGAATTATTTCCTGAGTCAAGTCCTAAAACGAAATACACACTTCTTTAAAAGAAATCATCTTGTAACATAAAATGCATCGCCTTTAGTTTCAATGCTGACTTGTGACACGGCAGTGCTGAGGTATTACAAAGCTTAGCATCCTCTAATTATTCTAAATGCAGCTTACATGCAGAAGCAGCATAGGAGAAATCAGCTTATTTCAGCATGACCACAGGCCCTGAATACAGCATTACCACAGTGAGTGTGTGGAGGAAAGCTACAGGCTAATTGCTGACCACCAGCAGCTGACTGGAAGAGATGTAACCAGAGATGACACGGCAAGACAATAAAGATAATTAAACTGCAATCTGTGGTTTAGTTTGGTTGATTATGAATCAGTTGCAGCTTTGAAGGTCAGAAAGATGCGAGGATGTCCCGTTGTTTCATCATGTCCTGATTGTAAAGTTATTCTATATCATTGTGAAACCGTTTCTTCCCGAGTTGCTCAGTAATTGCAGCTCGTAGCTCTTCTGGCTTTGGACCGGCCTGTTTATTTAATCCAGAGAACTGCACGGACTACCTGAGCTGGCTTTAATACACAATGCACACAAGAAGCTTCAGAAGTTTTAACCAGGCTTTCCTAACTTGACCCACCACTGGACATCATTAGAAATGTGACATTTAAAACTCTCACTGCGGGTAAAGCCATAGTGGCAAAGGTCCTGCAAGCCAGACAATGTAAAATATAACATGAAAGTTTGAACAAACACCACCATGTCGACCTGAATCTGCTGACCTGCCATCTTTTAAGGACTGATATTACAGTTTAAGATTTTTAAGGCTTTAAATGACTGTCCTCACCCTGTCTAGTGGAACCTTTGTCTCATTATACTCCAGCTAGAACACTGATGCGGACTAATCACATGCTTTCAGAAGTTCAAAGATCCAGGCACAAAAATAGCAGCGATCGTGCAAACAAAGGCCATTCCTAATCATTGAACAACTTCATTTAAGAACAACTAAGACCTTAAAAACAATATTAAAATTCACTTTCTTCGCTTTAGCTCTAATACAGATGAACTTATTTTGATTTTATCAGTTTTATTTTATTTTGCACTGACCCGGATGCTATTGGACTATGTTTAGTGTGTTTAATGTTTTACTGATTCCACTTAAGACATTTTAATGACCTCGTTGCACCCCAGTTGTTGGAATTTTACCACCACACTTCAACTCGTACTTTTCTAGATGTTTTTATGGGTAAAAGAAATGTTTTGAGGGATGGCGCTTCAGAAGGATACAAGAAATCTTCTGTAGCAAAGAAAATGTTTTTCAGCAGAGGACCACCAACAGGCTTTATGACCACTAACAGTGTTCTGTGCAATGACTCGAGCACAATGGTCATTATAATTCCTAAGTGGGAAACTTTAAAGCAAAATGGTATCGGTGCCACCGCTCATCAAACAGAACAACGGCCTGACAGAGTTCAGGGTCTCCCCTGTCATCAGCATGGATAATGTAAACCAGCAACATGGCTTCACCTCCTTTTATGCAAACATGATTTGTTTTGCCACAGACACACACATAAACCATCTGCTGAGGAGCAGAGACATGGATGATCAAGTCCTCCAGGGACAGTGTCCTGCATGTACTGAAAGTTTACCTGCTGAAACACCTGATTCAAATGAAAGTGATGTCCACAGCTTAAGTTCTGCACAAGTCTGTTAATGAGCCATTTATCTGAATCAGGTGTGTTGCTGCAGGGAAGCGTGGAATACCTGCAGGATACTGGCCCTCGAGCACTGGACTTTACCAGACCAATATCAATAACCAGTTGGGATAAAAGATACCTTACATCAACAGTATCTGGACAAATGAAGGACAACATTCATGTGATAACTAAGATGTGCAATCTTACACCTATGCAAGAAGACATAACCCTCCAGTGAATAAGGACACATTATACATACATTACATTATACAAGCCCAAACTATGTATTGATACGAATGTAAACAAAGCAATGTTTCAATAAACTCCTTTCATTACTACCGTACTTATTCTAAACTAACTAATCATTTTAATGGCCTCGTACAGGTTTGCTACTCTCAGTCATTAAAATAAGTATAAAACATTTATGTCTCTGCGATTACTGTATTATGATCTTTAAAAAAGAGTCATAATTATCTCTCTGACTGACAGACTGAATGATGATTCAGCATGTTGAATCCCATCATGAACCCGGTCACAGTTTACCAGCACTGACAGGCGTAAAGGATGTTTATAGACATAACTGATGTTCTCCACAGCATCTGGTTGGTTACATCACATTCAAACATGGGCTGGCAAACCAGTTAAATATAGACTAAACTAATCCTGAGCTTCAGATTTATAGGTTTGAACAAAACAACCTAAACAAACACAGGAGTCCTGGAGAGATCAGCTAGAAGCTGGACCAGAACCTAATGGGGCCTGAAACTGCCAGTACACTGACCTCTCGATCAGCTTGAAGGAATATGCCAAAAATAAAAGTAGGTTTTCCCACAATTTCCAAAAGTAAATGACCAAAATGCAGAGATCCACATGATGAGGCTAGGAATGTAAAAAAAAAAGATGTTTGGAGTCAATTTAAGATGTTTTGTTACTTTGTGTGTTAAATTAGAAAATACCTGAAATCTATTAAACCCCACTGCTGATGCCAGTTTCCCCATTTTATCCAACTTATTTTGTATTTACTCATATACTCATAACTGTAGCCTAATTAATGCAGGGATGCAAACAGTAAACAGGTAAATGTTGATTCAACAGGCTCCATTAGCCTGCAAGTTATTCTCCCATTTCCACACATATAAACAGATCTGTGAGACTGAATGTGCACATTTACATTATACTTCATTCATGTACAATACCTGCAAATACAGCACAAATACAGACCCGAGAAATCTGCTGCAGTAGCAGATATGAACTCATGGTATGAGGCAACGATGGGACTATCAGTCTCTCAGCTGTAGAGTTTGAATTAAAGTGGTGAAACAATCCTTTTTACCATAACTAAAAATATCTTCATGCTTGCTTAGCAGTTGCAGAAGGACACATAGACTTTGTATTGGCCCAGACACACATGTAAACAACTGCTTAGATGTTTTTAAGCCATGTTTTATAAAAGACGGATGAAAAATATTTCCAACAAACCAAAGCATCACCATGTTAGTTAAACTCATTCAGTTAAACTATAAAAAGTGCTTCACTTCTCAAAAGCTACCAGAAAACCGTCCTCTCTGATGTGTGTGACATGATGGTGAGCTTTATGAACCAGTCATAAAAGACAGGCTGCCACTGTGCCATCACTGCTTTAACTTGTAACCACAGCTTTATATACTCGTAACTCTTTTCCCTAGTTTGAGTTAGTGTTGACAATCCGCCTACAACTTCCTTTTCCCTCAGAGAAAATATCTCACGCCTAAAGACTTTGCATAAAAAATACTTTAAAAAACCCTTTCAGTCTCATGTTTCTTATTTTTTTTTAGGAAACACATATTTCCTGGCAAAATGCCACATTAGGCTCTAGCAGTAAAAGCAGCATATGTTGCACCAGCTTGTAATGAGTTAAAAATGAGAGCGATGTGCTGCTTGTCTGTTTCCAAGGAACAAGATCATCCCAGCATTACATAACAAATCTGACCATAGTTTTTCCATCAGTGGTGGTCAGCTCACTTACTGAACTCGTAGTCAAGCTTCACATTAAATGCAAAGTGGATTGCAAAGCTAGATCCCTGCGAGTTGGCGAAACATGCAGTCACAGCTGCTAAATATTCCCTGTGGATGCCTGCCTGGAGGAATGAACCATAAACCATTAACCTGTTTCACTAACTCACTAATAACTAATTCATACCCAATACTTGATGCAAAAAAACGCTACTTTGTTTTTTAAATGATATATTTCTAACGGTTATTTACATTTTCTGTGCCATAAATGTGAAGTGGTGAAACGACACCAGATGCTCTCACCAGAAACTGTAGGCGTTGCTCCTCTGTGTGCTCCTCCTGATGGGAGGCTGTCGGGCTAAGGCCCGGTTGGGGCGTCACCAGCAGCCACGACTCCTCCTCCTCTGCGGGAGTCTTCTCACACCTGGATGGAGCTTCATCTAATGCCACACACGGGGTCTCTTCTACAACCTAACAGGAAGAGGAAGAAGGACCGTAAAAAGAAAGCAGACTTTTCTTTGTTTCCCTGCTCCAACACACCTGATTCAAATCAAACGGATACACAAACCTCTTGTCAACTTCTGGACAATGACCCATTAATTTAAGTCTGGTGTGTCGGAGCACAGAAACTAAAAGCTGCACCCCTTCCATCTAGTTCAACAGGACAATCAAAGAATAATCCCTGTGGGAGGGAAGGGGGATCCCTAGAGTCTCTAACCTGACTGAAAAAAAATGGCAGAGAGCCGTTAGTCCTATCTAATTAGACTGGATGGTTCAGCGTAAGTAACTGGTCTTAATCAATTACTGTCACAAATCCATAAACTAAATGATCTTGAGAAGCAGATAGGAGGGACAGAGCGAGACTGTTTAAAAGGTTAAGAATCAGGAATCGGTGTCTACTTTTAGAGCAAACCTACTAATACCTAGAGTAAAACTATGCTAGTGCAGCCAAGGCCATGACCCAATAATAAGATCAAAGGCGCTCTGCCACGTGCAGTAAGGGGATCTGTCCTTTGTTTTATACCTCTCTCTATGCATCAGGCGCAGGGTTTCCTGGCTGGGTTTTCTGGGGATTGTCAGAAAACTGCATTGAGAAATTAATTTTCGGTAACAGCATCTATACGAGGGTTGTTCCGTCACATCAGCATATCAAGCCATGTAGCTACGGTGAAAATGGACTCTGGTGCTAACGAGCCTTGGCTAGCTACACATGCAACAACATCCATCTGTTGGGGAGGTTTTACCATTCCATGATGGTAACTTATTGTGACTGATCAGCATCAAATCATTGATTTGTTTGCAAAGTTAAGTGAGGCTATCCCAGGCTGATCTTTTGCACACCCGACCAGATGGTATTAAAGGTGGTGACGAAAGGCTAGCAGGAGGCACTACAGTAATTCCTTTGGCACCTGGACAAGAACACTGCACAGGAATCAAAGTGTTTGTTTTATTTTCTGCTAGCCGCTGATTTTCTGCCCTGCGAGTCCTTCTGGTGATCATTACAGATCCTGTCATGTCACAGGTGCAGACCTGCCAGGTGATAGCTGCATCCTGGCAAAATTCCCACCTTTGTATCTGGTCAGACACAGTTAAACCAGTCAACCCTAAAGTGATTCGTAATTAGCTTGAAGCACTTCATACTGTACACATTGAGTGGGCTGGCTTAAGTGTGTGGATTTCACTGCTAAACTCTGGCAGCTGAGGTGGAAGAAACATAAGTAGCATTTTTTTAAAACCTTAACTTCTTAGTAAAAAGCAAGCTGGAACATTTTAGGGTAAAACTCGTAGATGTGGAGACATTTTAATGAGCTTTATAAAAGCCTCAGCTCAGCATTTTATTTAAATAAAAAAGCTCTTTTTCTAAGGGGAATGTGAGAGGCTAAAATGATGAGTCCACATGAGATCTAATCAGGGTTCATGCAGCATATGATATAATTCTAACATGGTTTTGACAAATGAACTCAGAGAGGAATATTACATAATGTCTCATTTGTACAATGCAGTGAGGAATAAGGGCCTGTCAAAGAGAGCATCGGACCAAAGCTTAAGCTATAATAAATCATTTCAGAGCTTTATGTGCTAACACACTGACCTCACAGGATCTACTGAGACCCAACAATATCTGCAGTTTAAAGAGATTTAGCCTGGACACAGTTTAACTTTCATTTTCTCATGTGGACATCTAAAAGGAGAAAAGTCCAGTTTTAATGCTCAAACATGAAAGGGCTGATCATAGTTTGGCTAAATATCAGCAGTCAAACTGATCGATTAAGACAACTATGGTGTGTGAATTTATCTTGGTACTTTTTTACTTTCTTTACATATCAAACGAATCGGTGTAGTCACATCTGCTACAGGTGCACATGGCCTTAAACTCACTTTACAGATGCTTGTGTGAGTCACATCAGGGAGGCGTTATCGCTCTCACCAGTGAGGAATCCAGAGGTTTACAAATCAGATATTTACTATTTTCCATTTAAGATAAGTGTTTATTTTGCAAAGAATGACAAAAACCCTCCTTCAGATTATTAAATACACTTAAACAAGGAAGAATTGATCATTTGTTTCAGTCTCACTTCCAAACAAAGTCAACAGGACCAGTTTTAAATCAAACGTTACTCTCTAAACAAACAAATAAATACTCTAAATAATTAGGTTATTTTTATTAATTATGATGAGCAAGATACTTAATTGTCATCCACATCTGAACTTTTAAATGTACAATACTGCTTAAATTAGCAACAGAGAATATGGAGCAAGCATGAACACAACGTCCTCACAAGTAGAAGATCAGTGAATAAAATAAGAAATAGTGGCACTGAAATAAGGTTTCTTCTGGAAATTTTAACACTAAACACATCAAAAAATGGAGAGTTTTGTTTTCTTTTATGCTGACACTGGTACCTATCCATCCCTGGTTCCAGCTGAAGTCCTAAGTCACCACATCCCACAATTTCTTCTATTGTTTGCGTTATTTATTACAGTATTTTGGACCTTTCATCGCATTGCAGGTCAGCTGTGTTAAATGTCACAGTGTGTTATTTCTGGTAAAGTAAATGTTTTCTTAGTAAACATCAACTGTATGCATTAAAAATAAAACAAACACATGAGCTAGGATGGAAACGTGATTTTACACCTGTGTTGATGAAAGTTTTCTCCATATGCACGGGAAGAAACCACCAGCAATAACATTTAGCTCCTCCTGTGTAAGTTTAACCCTTATCAGGCAAGAAAATTGGTTTGTTTAGAAAAACTGTTATTTTTAAACATCAAATGATTTAATGAGTGATTGATAAGTGAAACTACTGAGAAAAAAAGCTGCTGATAAACGAAATTTACATCTCTAAAGGAAAATGTTCAGTTTCTGGTAATACTGGCAATGTCAAACTTTAATATCCCACATTATTTTACCAGTGAACAAGTCAAAATAAGAGCTCGCTGTGAGATTAATCATAAACATCCTGCTTCTGCAGCCCAGCAGAATCAGCATGGAAACCTTTAACAGACTCGTCCGAGCATGTGATCATGTCCGCATAATAACACAAGAGATCCGTCTCTTTTAATGAGAATGTTCTGAGTTTAATACATTTTTAACAAATAAAAAAATCTATTTAAGTTCCAGGATTAAAAGTGAAGTTTTTTTAAAAATAAATATTCAATGAACAAACCTTATGCTCAGCAGGTGGATATAAATGGGTCTTTCAGGATACGCTGAGTTCTGCTGTTCATATTTAGTTTTTAACACAGATTAAATAACTAGTCATCACTGGATCATAAACATTAGTGCACTTCATTATGTGAATGGAACTGGATGCACGGATATAAATATAACAGCAGGAAATTAAAAGTGATACTAATAATGGATCATGTAGCTATAAAGGATGTGATAAAGAAGGAGAGCATGTCTGAAGTCTAACCAAACATGCACACCCCAGCAGCTAACCTCTACTTTCACACGGCTTCAGATGATGAGGTGCCGTTTTCCCACTGATGTGGTCCATGTAGGCTAAAGGATCTAGTACACCCTGGGCCCATGCGTACTAAAGCAGTGTCAGATCCCATTCAGCAGGCCCTGAATGCCATAAGCACATTGGTGTAATCCCTGCAGACTACTGAAACGGGTAACTGGATCACTTCTTTTAAAAGCACCTTAATGGATTGGCCTGGCCGTTGATTTTCTTTTTAATGCCGAGCATATCGATGCCCACCAATCAACTGCTCCACCACATTGTCACTAATTCGGTCCATCTAAATTCTGCATCTGGAAGCTCCAAAATACAACGGTTACAAAACCGGGTTTCTGACAGGCTGCCCTTGACTAGGCCTCGTCCTGTCTTTTCTAAATTGTCAAATACATTTTGATAATGTACACACACATCAAACACACGATTTCCTCAAATTAGTGTAAGGAAAACTACAGCTATGTTACCTAAATGAAAACCTCTTGAGCTGAAAGTAATGCTGAGATGTTAGTGCATGCATAATAATAACCTTTAAGACTAAACTGGTGATTTTAGATCAAACCCAAATGCAGAACCTTCCACCTGGAGCCAGCTTTCTTACACCACTGATTTGCCATAACACTGATTTATCTCTCTGATTTTGTTTTAGCCCTGCACGGTTTCAGTTTCACGGCAATCACAGACGCATATGAGCCTACCCAAAGACAGCTACAACACACAGACTTGCACCAAAGACTACAAAACTCACAAGATGACCTACCCCTTTCGTGTGATCTGTGGCAACGTCAAGGCTTCCCCTTGGCCTGCTAGTTATCCAGAGCAGGGCGAGATAGGAAAGTCTCTACTGTGCTGTAGTCTTACCTACCACCCAAAACCCTCTCACCGCTGCTACAGCAACAGAGAGCGGATTACTGGACTGTACCATTCTGTTGTTAGAGGGGATTAGAGTTCACACAACATGGCCCCTTTCTGGGTGTGCGCGTGGCACTGGGAGTGCGTGTGTGCGTCCCACAGATGAGAGATTACCACAATCGGCATTCTCATTTGAGCTTCACAAGCAGAGAATTTACTCTTCATCACTGTCTGTAACAAAAGCAGCCTCTATGTGCAAAATGTTTACCTTTAACACTGTGTAAGGTGATTTTTTATGACCAGAGGCAATGTCTTTACATGCATCTGTGAAACGGATACCCGAAACTTAGGCTGTTATCGCGGATCTAAACCGTTATGGATACATGACATGTTATATAAAGACTGGACCAACCAAACTAACTCTGATATTTGACAAACATGTTTTGTTTCTACTTTCAGGAGACTAATATGTAAAAGAAAGAAAAGAGCTTGCAAGCAATGAAAACTGAGAAGATCAGTATTAAATGCAGAGCGGATCAGAGAGTATGACTTTGGTAGCTTTGATCAGGCCCAAGTTAAAGACAGGGAATCGCCTCATTACAGCTTGAAGCAGATTAGTATCGAGTACGACGACAAGGCATTATGTAACACTAAAACGGCATCTATGCCAACATAAACATCAAACAGGCTTGAAAAGACTCCCATAGCTGCATTAAAAATCTGTAATAAATATTAAATCCCAAGCGTGTTGCAGCACCAACAGTAAGGAGTCTGGTTTTGTGTATGAATGGCTTTACCTTCTCTTTGGCGTTTTGGCCACATTTCTGTGCAACACTGTGGTCGGGGATGTGGTCCCACGGCTGTGTGGAAGAAGTGACCGACAGCTGCCTCTGTAGCCGCAGCACCTCCTTCTGAGACTCCCGGAGGAGGCTCTCAAACTCTGCTCTGCCAGACTGATCCGGAGATCCCTGCACAGAAGCACAACAGCAAAGTCATTCCAGCACACTGCTTTTATTTCTGTGTCATTCATTAAACATTTAATCTTACAACCAAAGTACTGAACAGATTCTGAGAACAGCAGTGTTACTATGATCAAATGCTGCTTAATTCAGGAATTTGATGCCAATTTCAAAGCACTTTAACATACTATTTATTAATAGCAATAGATTTAAACCATTAAAATGTAAAAGTAAGGTTAAAAAAATCAATAAATTAATATTATGCAGGATGTCAGGAGAGATTCTAGCATAAATGTGCAGCTAACTCCTGTAAACCATTTATTATTAAAGGAAAAAGATGTTCAGATTCAGGAAGATCATCTGTCGAGTCACTGGTAATTATAAAACAGGCAGTGATAAAGACAGCCTATTCCTGCAGTGTCATCTATCTCCACATCAGCAGTGACGCAGCCTTCGTAATACGGGTTTAGGAGTTAGGGATGCGCAGTACCAATGCTGTCCAGCAGAGAGCGCGCTTGTGGCAGTCTGAGCCTGTGGTGTTCATTACCTTAGTGGTGCCCAGCCGTGCCTCCAGCTCTCTGCACTCCTGCTGCAGGGCAGCGATCTCCTTCTCCTTAGACAGCAGTGCATCAGCATGCTGGGCTAGATCACGAGCTCGCTGACGGGCAAACGCTCTTTTATACTGTTCTACTGACCCCGGTCTCAGCAGTGACGGGCAGTTCACCTGATGAAGCAACAACAGACTCATCACCAGTTAGAATCTCAGGTTTTGGATACATGAAGGGAAACTAAACTGGTTAATGCAAGACAGATTACATGAGAGCCTTGTAGACACAAGAACTAAACCACTGCTTCAGACAGGATATTAAATATTTATATAATTATGAGTATGGATATTTAAATTATATTAAATATCTAAAAAATAGTGAGGACATTTTTAATAGGAAGTTTGATTCATATAATAATTCAACATTACCTACAGAAATTCAAATAAAATAAGTTATTTTAGCTTTTATAGTGATGCATTTAACAGTTCAGAGAGTTGTTGGTGTAGTATAACAAGGATGCCATTCATTACAGGTTTCGATACCCCATCCATAACTTGTGATCAGCCATTGTGACGATGGGATGATTTGGGCAGTGGTGCACGATAGAAATAATTTGCAGCCGTTTTTTCTCAGTTGGGACAAACACACTGTTGCTGAAGGGAATTATACCACTTTGAGGTTGGCCTCCTGTAGTTTCCGCGCCCTCTCTTCCAGCCTCTTTGCAAGAACAGCCAGCTCGGTGTTCTTTCTCCTCAACCTCCTGACCTTCTCCTCGGTCTCTGGAGCGCTGCTCTTCCGCTAAAACACATGGAAAACAAATATGGTCAGACTGTTGCAAACATTAACACAGCTATGCCAAACGAAATCTATTCAGGTTACTCTGAAGAGGGATTCATAAATATGAAATAATGTTACTTTGAAATCACCTGCCTACCTGTATGGGAAAGGCAAAAACATACTGCAACTTGTAAAGTGAATAAACGTCTGAGAAGCCAGAAACTGAGTGAGCTGTGACATCTTTTTAATGAAGTATTTTGTGCACCTGGCCTACTTTCTACAAAGGCTACACAATGTTATTTTTAGTCTCACCAGCAGGCCATTCTCCTCCCTCAGAGTGGTGCAGGTCTTCTCCAGCTCATCGAGCGCCCGCAAGAGTTCTGAGTTCTGACGCACCAGGAAACCATAATCTGTACCATTCTGCAAAAGCAAGCACAAGAAAGATGTTTCTATCTTTAAACTACCAATTGTACAAAAGAGCATCACTTTTGGTTTAGAGTGAGAGGGACTGGTTTTCATTTTAGCAGAAGTGCTTATTAAAATGTCAGAAAGAGAAAATGTTCTCTGCTGTCAGCCATACTTCACATTGTGCTAATGGAGGCTGGCAGATGACAGCTCACTGAATGGGCTTTTCATTAGACAAGCTTATTTAGTCCACAAATGCCAATGAACACTATTACACTACATCACATCAGCGTGATGGGAAGGACAGCTTTTCTATAACTCTGTTACAAGATACACAAGCAAGAACAGAAATATGGAGATCAGCTGGAAATAGGGAAGTATCACATTTCCTATTTTTTTATTTATGGGAACAATTTTTGTTATTACACATCCCACACAAACCACCAAATACGCTCAGAGGTGCTTTGTGTTTAAAAATGCTCAATTTTTACAGCTCCACAGAGCCTTATTCAGTTTGCATGAAAAAACAGATTCATTCACGATCCCCATGCGGTTAAAACTGGTTTTTAAGTGAAATCAGGACTGAAAGTTTTGCCACACAGCTCCTCACTTATAATGCAAATTAAAAAGCTATAACTGGAAAAACAACAAACAGCCAAAATTAGTCCCAAAGATGTCTCAAACCAAATGTCTGTTCAATGAGTTTGTTATTTTGGGAGCTGTAACTGAAGAGACAGCAGAGCAGAGCAGCAGTTAGTGTGGCAGATCATCAATAAGGGAATCAAGGCTGAAATGGGGTATTTAGTAGCTACTTGGCTGACTGTTCATTTAAATGGAAGGGTGGCCACTCTGCTTTAGCGTCAGGGGTTCTTTAATGGGACCAGAGTCTCAAAGGATCAAGCAGACAAAACACCTGCAACTCATGAATGCAATGGCTGCAGAGACGGAGGCAAGTGGAAACAATAAGTCAGCAGTAGATCTGTTCCGATGTGCATCGAGACAAAAGCAGACACCTTTACAGAAGCACAGACACAGCTACATCAAACATCTTTATGACATTGTGCAGTACAAAATGTCATGTGACCATAAAAATGTTGTCCTGGAAACTGCAGATGATGAACTCTACTCTGCTTCAACACCTTGTTTACACAAACAGAAGCACGGACGACTCATGTTCTGCAGCAACAAATGTGGCCCGCATTCGAGGTTTTGGTTTGGCCCACATTTGGCCTGGACTTACAGGTTGATTCTATGCCTCTGTGGCTACTGAAACTCCGCTGTATCACCACCATGCAATAACTTTATCCAGGCCAGTTGATGACATCTGGACTATATGTGGTCCACAAGTTACCTATCAATGCTATTACTGAGCTAGACGTGACAAAGTAGCCAAGATTCAGCCCAAAACAATACTATAAAAAGTAAATGTGAACACTTGCAGTCAAAGCAGTACTTTGATAAAACATTTTTACTAATATTTTCAAAAAGATTTACTGCGCCAACATTTGTAATAAATAGACACACTAAGTCAGCATGTAAACACTTTGACGTGGGATGCATTCTTCACACTCAGTTTTACACAAACATATGTAATATAACACAATGTTTTTATCAGGGAAAAGAAAACAGGAAGCAAATGCTGATTTATTACAACAATACTGGACTGAAAATCAGTGGCCGCAAGTCTCATGTGATCAAAATTCCTCCAGGAAATAAAAGTAGCTCAACACTTTGGCACAAATAACCTTAAAAAAAATCAATGTTGGAAATTCCTGTTTTTCTCTTTTCATTTTCTTTTATGGGTTAGATTTTTCAGTAACAGCCATCTGAGGAGCTCCAGAAAACCCCACTGCAGACAGCCTCACTCTGTCAGAATTCACTATTCTCACATCACATCTGTGTTACATAATGTTTCTTTATTACTGGATCATCCTACTTATGCAGGCAGTAGCAAATGGGACAAAAACATTTTTACTGTTCTCCTTTGTCCTTTTAAAATTGTATTAAAACAACGTGGTTGCACACTATGAGAGAAATATCTGAAATAAAATGAAAAGAAAACTTTAGTTTATGGTCTTCTTTAGAGTTACCATCTCCTGGTGCTGCAGAAGCTAATGCAATAAATACGTTACAACATTAATAGATCCTGTGGTGAATCAGTCCTTCACTCAAAAGTATATATACAAGCATAAGTAAGTCTAACAAATGCTGACACCACAGGGTGAGAATCTATTTTAACCACACTGGAAAAACTACAAAGTAGCTTTAAAAAAATCCTAAAAGCAGCACTTTATTATTATCAAAGCATTTGGTTTGCAGGTGATGCATGCATTTTTCAGGGCTTGATATAAACATGCTTAGTTGCTTTTGTTGTAATGTCCAGGATAAGTATTTTCTTCAACTCTAATAAATTTCCATGGGTTATATCATTACTAAATGAAAAAAAGAGCATAAATCAGAATACAAGAGAGACGAACAGTATGTGCATCCCAGGAAACGTTACAGCAAAAAAGCTTCCACATTATATTCAATTTGTTCACAATGAAGTACTAAAATAGCCATAATCTGGTGGGATGATGCAGCCAAGGGCTTTTAAAGAGGTGTTTCAGGCTGTTCTTCATCTACCCACTCTCTGTGGAGGCTGCTTCTGCCCCCAGATGATCTTCTGACAATATGCAAACATTCAAAAAGATTTTTTCCCTGATCACTTAAATAAAAGTGAATGAAATGTAAATCAACTGGAATAAAGCAAAGATAAAAAAAAAAAAGCTTTTTTAAATCCAAGTCAGTTTTTAAATGAAGCTGCTACTCCTTGCTTATACAACTTAATCTAGAAAAGGTGGCTTAAAAACATTCGTACAAAGATGCTGATCACATAGCAGCTCATGTCCTCTATCCATTATCTGTACCGCTTATTCCAGTTCAGGGTCACGGGGGGGCTGGAGCCAATCCCAGCTGGCGTAGGACGAGAGGCGTGGTACACCCTGGACAGGTCGCCAGAGACAAACAACTAGACACACACACACATTCCCTTCCTAAGGACACTTTCAAATGGTTAATCAACCTAACATGCATGTCTTTGGGTGATGGGAGGAAGCTGGATTACCTGGAGGGAACCCAGGCTTACAAGAGAACATGCAAACTGCACAGAAATGCTACTGTCCAAACAGAGGCACGAACCAGCGACCTCTGCTGCAATGCTGTCAACCAGCTAATGTCACTGAATTAACACTGACATGCTACAGTAATCTAAGCAATCTCAATTAGTTTCACACATGTCAGGCGGGAAGATGTCATCGGCTAAAACATAAAACCATCCGTTCAATCCTCTACAGTTTCAGGCTGTCAACAACACCCAGTAAACTGCCAACACGCTTTAAAAAGGCAAGACTTTTCAGCTCAGAGATCAACCTGTTAATCTCAGTCAGGGGTTTAAGATGGTCCCTGCACCCCTGTCTCCCTCTCAGGATGGCAAAGCTAAAGTACAATCAATCATCCTTAGAGGAAGGCCAGCCAGAGTGAACTCATCGTCCTCTGTCTCCATTCTCATTCTAATGATCTTGGAGTCAATCCATGTCAATTAATTGTTCCCTGGGAGTCATACTGAAATACACTGGGGGCTTTTCCTGAGGCATGAGGTAACGCAGGCTTCTTTCAGCTCTTGTTTCCTGCTTTGGCAGAGAAAAAGGCTGCAGGTGGTGAGGTCTACCCAAGGCCAGTGTACATATTAGCATTCATACAGTTCTCCATCACAGCAGTGCCGTTTTCACATAGACCTGGCTCAGCAGAGCGAGGCAGATGCGACTCAGTAGCAGGAGGGCAGGGGTCTCTCCACAAACGTCTGTCAGGAAGACTCGAGACATGGGCAGGGCAGACGGTGTCCTTCATCTGTCTGCTATAACTGTGACTGCAAGTGATAACTGAGGGGAGTCCTGGTTATAAGGGAGCATCCAGTCCAGAATAATCTGAGGGACTCGGTACAATTTAGAAAATGTTTACATCTTTGTTTTGCTTTTACACTTCACTTTATCTAAACGTAACAAGCTATCTCAGCCATGTCAGGAAGTTACAACTGGTGCTTGCTGGGAGCCCCAAAACATCTAATGATGTTTTCAACCATGGCCAGGGTGTCAGTCTGTAATCTTTTATAAGTGGGGTTATCTTTATGAGTAGTCTGCAGCTTACCTGCAGTAGACTGCATTCAGTGTGCTCTTTGTTTGGATAATTAGAAGGATTAGTGATTGGTGATCTACAGCTAAATGTGACACAGAATGGCACCATTTAAAAACGCATACCACGGTCCAAACAGTCTGGTTTACAAAACCATGAGGCAACATAAACGGCAGATCAGGTGTGCAGCTGTAGATCTCAAAGTGGTAAAGTTTTTAAAAACAATATTTTTAATTATTTTTCCCCTTCTGAGTAGCTTGTTGCTCTAGTTTACTCAACAGTAAACCATGAGTCTCCATACAGAAAGAGTTCTGACTGCTGATGATAAGACAAAGACAACTTTTATTCAAACTAATTTTAAAACCATCGAGCAGCAAATAACAGCAGCATGGATGAAAGCTTCATGTTTTGGGTTTGGTCACAGTTGTTTGAGAGACACAAATTAAATGAAAAACCAAATTAAACAACATCTGGACATCTCTTTACAATGACGCAACTCTCCAACATGAAATCTTTGAACCACTTGTGACTAATTTTATTTGCATCATTCACCATGCAGATTTGCTGAGTTGTCATTGCCCTACAACATCCTGCATCATATGCAAGCAGCTGGATATTAATACTAATAACCATGGGTTATTTATCAATAAAAGACAGGATATAACTGGATGAAGTGAAGAAAGGAAAGAAAGTGACAGAGCAACATGGGACTAACTATTACTGACTGGAGAGATCTCAGAGAAGAGACAGGATAAAAAATGAAGCCCAAAGTAGCATACGTTAGGGGCCGCCAAAATGTAAAAATCTGTCAGATTCCAGTAGTTTGGCTTTAAAATCCTCTTTACTGTTTAACTGTGTTATTAGTTCTGTACAACAATTAAAGGGCCTATATTATGCAAAATGGACTTTTATGAGCTTTTGACCTTCTATTAGTGTTAATTGTACCTTAAAACAATCCCTAAAGTAGTTTTATTTTACATTGTAAACACATATGATACATTGTGAAACAGCAAATATAGCATAATATAGGACCTTTAAGGCAAGGCAAGATTATTTATATAGCACCTTTCATGTACAGGACAGCTCAACGTAAAGCTTGTTCATACAAACCGAACCCCTTTATAATACAACATGCACCAAATAGTAAAGAAACAAAATGATTGTTTAAATATGGTTTGATTGTATATTTTCAGAAAGTTAGATTTATTCAAATTTCAATCCAAATTATAAAATACATTTCCAAAGTTGCTTGTTTGCTTTATAACTGATAAATAATGTGATGGTATGTGACTATAAGTGTCAACTACTGTTTTCCCCAAAGAGCCTCATTTTTCTGGGATTTTTGGAAATATTTTTCCAGTTGTTGACTATTTGAAGAAACACACAGACATCTAATAAAAAAAATTCACATGATGCCATTTCATGTTTCTAATTTCACTACATTCAGTGTAGTTTAGTGTGTTTTCCAGAATTTATGCAGCAGCTTATGTGAATATAAAGAGTTGAAGATAAAAAGGTGAATTTAGATCACGTGGGCTGCAGGCAGATATAAGACATTAAATCTGAAAGTAAACTAAAACACAGTATTGACCTCACAAGGCTTGTTATCCAATAGTGCTGCTCATCTTTCGCAGGCTACTGAAATATGTGTTACATAAAACATGTCTTCCTTTGCGTTCAATCCATTTCTACATATGTTTTTGTAAATGCTAAATATAAAAGGCTATCTGAAGAAAGGAAGGACTAGAGGAGACTTGATGACCTGAGCAACAAAAACTGGATGAGATAATTAAAATTTCAGAGATTTATCTTTACATATTCATAAGGTCGCATGAGCAGATTGTTCTTTTGTCTGGGCTCCACGGCGAGCTTTGTAAGGCGTATGGAAATGTCTGGGTGACACAGAAACACCAACATCAGCGTTTTTAAGCTGACAGAGAGAAGTCCCCCACTTAAAGCCTTAGAGGAGAATGAAAATAAGACAAAGACACGCACACATGTACTTGTGCATTTCCATGTATAGAAGCAGTGCTATACTATAGAACTATAGCAGTACTATAGAAGCTGTGCAACAGCACAGATGTGTATACAGTTTGTACAGCATCCATGCAATCACAGAGTAAAGCAACACCACTGTAATAATACATGAACTGTATCAGCCCACAGAAACAGCCGATGAAGTTTGGAGGACAAAATCCTAACATGCAGCAGTAACTGGATGAACACGGCCTACATTTACCACCTGCATGCATAAAATAGCAATAACAGAGCAGCCGGCATGAAAACAGATTGTTGCAGTGTGGTAATTATTTTTATACACAGGACTGTACAACAGCTGACAGGTTATTTAGGAGAGTTTTTCTTTAGAAATAACTGAGTGCAATTATTTAACAGCAACCGTGGAGAAATATTACTCTAAGAAAGAGTGGTAATTGCAGCGGATCGGGACGGGAGAGTTTGGTACCGTTTTGGTTCATTGAATCCTGATGTCTGTGTTTCCATAGCCAAAACTTACCTCTAGACCCAATACAAACGAGTCAGCTATGTAAGAACGTGATGTGAAGCCGATGTCACATACACAGTAAGAACAGCTTTATCATATTCATGGCTTTATGTGTTATTTAGACTTCTTTGTTTATGGCAGCAAACCAATTAAGCCCAACTCAATCTGCTCCCATAACCCCCCTAAAACACATTAAAAAGACAGTAAAGTCCAAGTTTTTCCACATTCCATGGTATTAATGCACATTAAGTAAATGTATACTATTCTGAACAAGTGTAAGTACAGTTGATTATAATATCAGATAATTAAACCACTATTTCCAGGCCTTATTATGATACCATAATAAAGTAGCATCCTGTTTAAAAATACATAAAAAAACAACTATGACATCACTGCAAAACTTTATTATGCACAGAAAAAAATCATAAAAGCTAAACAAACCCGAGATTCTCCCCAAAAAAGTAAGCATAAAGATGTTTGTGCTTTATTAAAAGCACCTCCCTCCTTGTACTCGTATATATAAGTCATGAGGTGGCCCTCTTAGTCCTATCCAATCCCAACCTATATTCATCACAACTCATCTCCTGGGGCTACCTGACGGTGACGGATTAGACGGTTTCTCATATGGTGAGAACAAAGGACCAACAGAAGACACCCCGTTACCCCCCCCCCCTGCATTCAGCAATCGACCACTTGGTCTGGTTTATGGACGTCTTCGTCTTCTTTCTCAAAGCCTACACAACACAGCGTCACCGACACAGTAAACACAATCCACACAAGACACGGTTGCCTCGTCCTCTCACAGTCCAGAGATAAAAATGTCTGAATCCCCGAGCATGTAAGGGCTTCACAGAGTGTTACACATGCAGAGAACGTCAGGCCTTTTAAACTGGGAAAAGGTGAACAGAAGGAAGGGTTGCCAAATTATTTTATTAAGTGCAGTGTCAGCAGAAAACAGATAGAGGTGGGGACACAATAGTGGAGATGATTTGTTTCTCCGTGACCCTCCACATGCACACAGTGAGCTTCAAAAGGAAATAACCCTTCATCTTGTCAAGGAAAATTGCATATGCAAAAGAGTCCGTCGACCCCCTGCTATCACACCCACACCAACTGAGTTTGTGGAGATTTGCAGGAGGGCTTTACTGCTACTTAAATATTTAAAACCACACTGGCCACATTGGGTCACATTATACCAATACACAGCTCTTGGCTCAATAGTGCATTAGCATTTTTTACATTAAATCACAAGCTGAGAAGTGTGAAAACTTAAGACCTGCGTTGGTTCATTTGTTCATGTGGCTGATGGTAAATTGTCTTTGTTAACAGGCTTTTTAATGCAACCAGTCAAAGGAAACAAATAACAAAAAATGGGTTCATCATTCAGCTGGATTCATTCTGCAGATTGCCCTGACCCCCACAAGCTGCAGTGCACCCAGCCAGAAATGGATGTGCATAGATATGATTGCAAAATGCCTTCCATCAACCCCAAAGGGACCTCGGCGGTAGTCTTAAAGTTACCACAGAAAAAAGAGGGGGGGGAATCATCCTACTCCATCACTGTCATCACTGCAGCTCTCCATGCTAGCATCTCATCACTCTGACATAACCGATAAAGAGCTAAAAGAAAATCCCCAGAGGTTTCCAGCTGAAAAAAAATCCCATTTCTCCACCAACCATCAGCTGTGAACAGCTTATAACATTTTATTTCTTCACACGAGTCTTTTTTGGTGATGATAGACTTATTGATTTTACTGTCCTTCACACCACATCCTGCTGAACACAACAATCTAATTGTGTACACCAATAGCGCCTTTAGCGGTAATAATAAAAAAAAAGTGAAATAATACAGAGCATTGAGGCTGATGTTATGACAGGTAATCTCTTTGAGCAAGATCTCTAAAGGATCTGCTTGTGAGGAAATGGCATGGCTTTTACCCTTAAAAGACCCAGCCCATGAACGAGTGGTACAAAAAGTCCAAGTTTTTCAATGAGGTCTTTTTTGTCCCTTTAACAAAACCTATATAAAAATAGTTTTTAAAAAAGTTTTTAGGGATATTTAACATTTATTGTTGTGAGATATGTCAAAATTCTTATTGTGCAATCTTCTGTTTTCTGGTGTCCATTAGAGACAGAAGACTAATATCTGATGGTATTCCAGCAAAAAAGTGATGCAAAATATCTGAGAAAGTACATGTATCATATACGTCATGCCGGGCTCTTACAGGAGCATTTATAAAGAATGATTTGCTGAATATAGTTCAGAATATATATCATAAAGACCACTATTAAGAGTTAATTGTTTTTCTCTGCATTCACAGCATACTGGGTGCAAATCTATCAATCCACCTAGGAAACTTCCAAACATGGATGGAAACATCCAACTTTTCAGGTAGAAGATGTCCCATCTCAACAACAGTAAAACCAGACACACACACACACACACACACATACACACACACGTATGACAATAGAAGCTCAAAACACACAACCATGCTGGCTAATCCAAACACTAACACAATGATCCATAACAAACGTGCACAAGTCACAGTCACAAAGTGCATATCTGAACTCCAATGTGGAAACAGGCCCGAGTGACCTTCCCTGACATCCAGTGAGTCAACAAAAACAAGCTTCCCTGTTATCCTCCAGGCAAAATACAATGTCACTTGTGATGGGGAACTAGGGTAAGGATAATGTTAGCAGCAGTGTCTGAAGAAAACGTGACATGGGGAGGTCGGACAGGAAGTAGCAGTTGTAGGACAACAAATTTGGAAAAAGGCCAAAAAATGGCATTAACCTTCTGTGTCACATAAAAAATTCTTAATACTTTATTTTCAATTCAAATGAAGTTGGTATAAAATCTATAAACTTTTTAGACTCATTTCCAAAGATCATCCGACTTAACTCATTGGCTGCTAGCTATAGCCTTTTGGCTCAACATGACCGCGGTATGTTACAGGGCCTGCATTCAGGATGCATCCATGACGTATTGAATGTGCCTCGTGTGCATGCCCAGACCTCCGTTTTCAGAATGTGAAAAAGCACAAAAAACGTTAAAATTGCGTGACTTAAATATCTCTGATCACACTTTTTTTTCTTTTTTTTAAAGTTTTTAATTCCTTTGTGCAATTTTAAAGAGAGCAACAAACGTTGATGGTGATGGTCGGGGGTGTGCCTGGGTGGGCGTTGTCCATCTCAGGATGCGTCGGCTGCCCCTGTGTGGTCCTCTGGAGGTTTCCTGGGTACTGGTGATGGTCCGTGTTTGCGCTCTGGGTCTGGCCGGTTTCTCCCTGTGGCGCCTGTGGCGGGTCCTGGGGGTCTTCTGCCAGAGTACGCTGGCTGCCCTCCCGGTTGTCCGGTGCGGGGATGGGGGGGGCGGGTGGACGCCAATGTGGGCTGGAGTGTGGTGTTGGTGATGGGGAAGGGACGCTGGTGCAGGCGGGGGCGATGGAGGGGAGGGGGTTTGTCCTGTCTAGGCTACCCCACAATGGGAAACAGCTATGGTATATAGATATAGATAGAATACTTTCTGAGGGCAGGTTTTTCTGGAGACTGATGTTTTATTCTCCACAGTATGAATTTCTCCTTCTGTACCAAAAATGATACGTGTTTGAAACATTAAATCATCATGTTGATGAATCTTAGCAGACTTTGAGCCAATGCCTCCATGTCAGACAATACTTTGATGCTAGTGATGCTAATGTGGATTGAAATCTTCAACATGTACAAAATTTAAGTAGAACTTTTTTTCTTCTCATTAAGACTTTTTGATTCTGACGTCAGACAAGATCAAAATAATAGTTTAGACACAGGCAGGCTGTTATTGCTATAACTATACTATACTATATTATACTATACTATACTATAGAGTCATTTGGCAGATGCTTTTATCCAAAGCAACTTACATATGATAAGCCGTCTTCTTTTGTTTACCATAGCTATTAACCTAACATGCATGTCTTGTGGGTGGGAGGAAGCCGGGGTACCCGGAGAGAACACACGCATACATGGGGAGAACATGCAAACTCCGCATAACCCTCCCCAGCCGGGGCTCGAACCAGCGACCTTCTTGCTGTGAGGCCACAGCGCTACTAATGAGACATGACATGTTTTTGTAAAAGTGAATTTAAAAAATACATTCTCCAACATAAAGTTCAGCCTTTTTGGATTCACATAAATACTCAGCATGGTTACAAATAATTACAAGCGGCAGCCTTTAAATGGGTCAAACACTACAGCAGTTTTCTGCACTACATATTGTAGAAGTATAGTTATAACGTAGCAGCACTTTAAATGTATATAAATGCTTAATGTGATTTAAGGCACACACGATGGTAAAGATTTATATGCCCCTAAATGTAAACATCAGTACTTTGATGTGTATTAAAAGACAGCTGCATTTCCACAGAGAATTTACCAAACTGCATAAATAATGGTGTTTTTGTTTCCTTTTTTAGTCTTTGTCTTTGTTTCACAGATGTGCTGTGACAGTGTCTGGAGTGTCTAAAGGGTTAACGGGGCATATATATTGTACATCTCACTAAATGTACACCGTATGGAAGTGATACTCAAATCCAGGGGATTCACACCATAAGTGAAAGTGACACAAAGCTTTATTTAACCTTTGTTCCCCTCAAATATTCTACACCTAATTGCAGCCAGACAGCAGCCAGACGCAGTGACGTTTCAGCTGGTATTCAGTGAGGGACTAGCACTCAGGAGATTAGTCTCACACTCCCTTATCAATTATTTACAAGGCATAACAAGGCTGGCCAGTAAAACACTCAAACGTTTTAATAGAAACATATGAAAAGGACCAAAATCAGCACCAGGAATGAAGGAATTTTGAGTCGGTCCATAAGAGAAAACAACACGTTTTTTCTAGCAGCCAGTACAAAATCAGGTACTTCTCTGATGTAAAATTATTTTATCCAAGTTTTAACAAACACATGAAACTGACATTGTATAATTCTTATTTATAGTCCACAGCTACAATTGCCTGAGGCGTGACTATCTGTCCGGCCTACATCCTATATCCATTTTAATCCCAGTCTGGGTCATAAAAACACCTTAACATCATCTACAATTACAGAACTGAAGACAAAAAACTGAAGACAAAAATAGCTTTCTTAAACAGTCTTTCTAATTTGGGTAAACCCACTAAAGCAGGTTCATTAAATTAAATCCCATCACTCGGGGCGGGGGGTGGGGGGGGAAGCTACATGGTGTACCATGTATTCAGGGCCAGCAGGGAATCCAGTTATCCACTTGCTACAATTTCTGAGTTAATATAGTGCATTGATTTGAAATGGACTGTCTACATCAGCCCCGCACCGGAGAAGTTGGCGTTAGCAGCCATTTCTCTGCTCCTCAGTCCCTACACACAAACAGCTGCATCAAATTAGCTGCAAAAGTGGAGCTTACATCTTATTTACCTGAGGTGATTTTATTATTTTTTTCCTACAGGATGGGGGACCAAAATAAATAATTTAATATCCATAAAAAAGCCTATATTAATCATTATTACTACTAGACATTGCCTCATAATTACCTCAGCTAGCATGGAGATTATGCTTCAGTAGCATTGGTTTGCCTGTGATTCTGCCTGTTAGCAACATAACTCTATATGATGTAATATAAAGGAAATCACCAAAATACAACAAGAGTTTGAGGTTGATCTTCATAGATTTTTGTCCTTAATTTTTTTTTAAACTTGCCTTTAAATATGCTGAAAAGTTTTGTTCTGATTGGCTGCAATAAACAAAGTTAGTCCTCACAGATCATCCTTTGAACTACAGAAATGGTGCGAACTGCATACAGATGTGATAGCTGGCTAAAGGCTAACAGTGCCGACAGTACTCTTTCAACCATTTTAGATAATTTTGTGTCTGGTGAATAAAACACTTACGGGTTAAAACGTATGGCGGTTTATGTACAGATGCCAGAAATACTATAAAAATATAAGGTTACAGTAACACAATATCTGTTGGTGGTTTTTATGTTTCTTGTTATCAGCTCCTTCACAATGTGATAGCAGGTACAGGTGAGGGCATCCATTCAGTCCTGCAGCCACCAAGACTGAATTTACCACATTTTTATAACCTTTAAAATAACTATCAATATAATAGTAGCAGTGTTTGAGTTTAAGGAGGACCAACGTGTGACCTCAGTGATGAGTATTGATATAGGGCACTGATTTATATATGTGCAGCCTCCACAGCAGCCTCCAGTCAGAACAGACGTAAAGACCACCAGTAACACATTTCCCCATATGCTACTACTGATCACTGCTCAGTCCAATTTGCCATGTAAACAATGATATACCTGCCAATCTGTGGTTTCAATAAAGAGAAAATAAAATACACAAAGGGAATCATGGTCATCAGATTCTCTGAATGAACAAATAAACAGAAATGCAAACAATACAGTACAAACAAAGGCTTAAATCCCCAAATAAATATGATTCAAGTAAGGGAATGTCTGTATTTTACAATCCCTGGAGTTTCCTACAATGCAATTCACACATATGATGATGAATTTAGAGACAGTGCCTTAGTCAGTTCAGTGTACTGCCTCAGAGGCAGGCTGTCTCCATCATCTACATAACATGTATAAGAACGGTAATAATTACTAAAACAAGAGCTCAATAGAAACCGATTATATTATAAATTGAGCTAACAGCAAAGCTTAAACTACTAACATAAGAAACCTAAACATCACAACAACAACAGGCTACTCAGGGTCTCATGGGCGCACAGAAACAAACAGAACAAGTGAACAAAGTCTGGATATAAAGTGAGAATGACCACAGAGAGTGGGCTTGAGTTGAGTGCAACCATCCCTCTCGAGGTGAGTCAACAAAACGAGACGCTGGAGGCACCCGATCGTCTGTGGACCAAGGCACGAGCTGTTCACGTGGGTGTTGCAGCCAAAGCAGTGTCTTTAGACACAGGACGGAAATCCTATAAATTAATTCACTCAAAGCAGTATTTAAATGTATGTTAGTATGGTCATAATTCATTTTGTTTGCTAGTGAGTTTTAGAAAGATTGTAAAAGAGAATAATTTTATCCTTTTAAATCAACATCAAACTCTCTAGCTCACTGGCTGTCGCAGTTTATTTCTGATAAATAATAAAGTTCACTGAAGTGCAGCTGAACATGAACACCATTTCACACACAAACAAACCTGCATCTTGGGACACATTCCCATTGCCAGGGTGTGTGTTTGGTTTCTGTGTATGTGTGTGTTCAACACAAAACCAATTGGACACAATAGATTAAACCCAGACTCATCTGGTTACCTGACAGTCTACTGGTTATAACAAAAATATGGCCTTTAATAGAGCTGCCGTGGCTCAGTAACCGCTCAGAAACGCAGCTGTCCAAATGTTTTTGCAGAGCATCACTTATGTCATTCTGACATGACATGTTGACAAGTTAAGAGCTGTATTTACTGGCTTTGAGTGACATGTATGCCTGCATTTGGGTTATTTAACATAATAACTCCCACTATACATTTACCACAATGCATACAAACAAAGAACCTTAACATGTCAGTACTTTGCTATTGTACATCAGAATAATGGTATTCCACCAGAGATCAGAGAACCATTTCTCCATGTCAGTTAAGACCAGAATAAATTACCATTAGATTCAATTTCCAGTCCAGACAACCATTACAGTATTAGGGCTGTTTTCAGACTCTGGACTGGTCTCTGCTTCACAGGGGCTAATACTGGCTCTTTGAGCTAAATGCATTATTCTGAACAATCGGCTTAAAGAGACGAGATAAAAAAATAACTTTCGCCTTCGGTGTTTTCTTTCACAAGGATGAAGGGCTGACGCTGAAAACTTTTCTAAACTGGCACCATGTGTTCAATTTAAAGTGATGATTAAATGCAATAAGAACCTAAATAAGGATTTATCGTAGTACTACAGCTTAGAGAGGCTGTATTATTTAATTTAATTGGTATCGAGAGTTTCCTTAGCAGGAAGAAAGAAATAAGGCTTCTTTATGTTTTAAATAATAATGATGGCCTGACTTGATGCCTTTTTCAGGTGGGTTTTTCTCAAAGTGAATAAAGGAACAGCTGACGCCTTGTCATATCACCAAAACCTCACCCAGGACCCAACCTACTAACAAAGCATCCTTCTCTTAGAGAAACCGTTTCCTAGTATCCACCCTGCATTAACCAGTGGTTTTCTTATCCATTATTATAACGTATCGTGCCATACCAATGCAAACACACAGCTGCTATCAATTACAGATCAAATTGGCGATTTAGAAAAAGGACACAAGTTATCTGAAAGGAACAGAGTCCTGCTGACAAACTCCACTTTACTGTTAAATAGTCAATAATTCTTTCTAATGAATCATTTAACGGCCGGTCTCAGCAGCTGCGGCCAGAGATCTCTCAGGTTGTGTGTTGACAGCTCATTTGGGGGGGTTGGTTACGAAGCTATAATTGTCCTGATTGGGTCATAAAGTGGTGCAAATGTGAAACACACCAGGCAATATTGCATTCAGATAACTTTAGCATTTTACATTCACATAAACAGGATTTTCTTAAACCTTTGTGGTTTTGTCTTCCCTTCCTCAGTCCAGTCATTTAACCATACTTAATAACTGGTGTATGTTATGTTGTGTCAGGCTAATTGAAACTGTCCTGGACACAAGTTATACCCATCCATTCAAATAACTTCTTAATATTTCCAGTTTAATACTGCTAGGAGTTTAAGATGTCCCGCCTACAGGCCAGAAAAGCTTCAACCATCAGTAATTATGCTAAAAGACTCGATAAACTTACCTTTCGTATCCCTTCCACTTCAAACCCAGTGAGGTTAGCGTAAAGCGAGTGGTGCCGCTTTCCTAACAACGACGTTGTGGTAACTTTAGCAGTGGTTGAAACATCTTTATCAGAGAGCTCGTGTTGCTTATCGCCGGGGTCCCTTGACCCCCTCAGCTCCCGCTGAGCTTCCCTCTCGTCGCGGCTCTCCATCTCCGTGTGCGCCGGTGCAGATTTAGGCTGCTCAGACCGAGTGCACAGGTCATACATCACTCTCTGTCAAAGTCACACAGAGCAAAGTGGATCTACATGACCAAACGAGGGACTCTGCCATAGACCAAGCCATAACATGCTCCCATTTGCTGGAGGAGAATGACACAGATCAGCTGTTGCAGGATAACAAAAACACAGGAAGGATGTTGTGTCTTTTTCTCCAACATTTCATAAGCAGCAGAGCTTTTTCCAAACCTAACATAAAGAGTCTAACAAAAAGTACTCAACACCATGGATATTATTTACCAAACAGTCTCTAAAAATGGTAAACAACATTTTTAAAGCATCAATAATGCTTAATGCTTGAACAACAGCAGTCAGAGATGAATATGAAACGGTAAGGTACCTCCACACTATCTGCGCAGTGACGCTTTCTCCGAAACGAGGACGACCAGTTCCACAGAAGAGAAATTCAGCCTCAGCTTGTGAAGGCAATTCAATAAATGTCATCACGCCACAGAATTCTTACGCATACTGTCATTAGTATTTAACACGGTGTGGCGCTCGGTCCTGGTCACTGCATCAACACAGCCCGTCTCTTCTCTCCTCCTCGCTCCGTCGTACAGCAGGGTTCGTCATAAAGCAAAAAAAGGAAGACACACAGGTCGACTTCTTACCCTGCGTAACGTTTTAACAACTCACGTAGGCCCAAATCAAGCAAAAAAAAAAAAAAAAGATGGGACAAATAAATAAATAAATAACAGACTGGTCTAACTAACAGGTCTCCAGTCACCATTCTCTCAAAGAGCCTGAGATGTCGGAGGCAGGACGACTCCTCCGCTGTGAGTTTCTCATCACTGCAGCCGTGTCAAAAAGCATTTCATCTGGATGCAACACGACCCAGCAGGGCTGCATAATCCCATCTAGCCTGCAACGCCATAAAGGTGAAGAATGAGGATGAGGGGAAAAATGTGTGTAAGACGGCGCGTTTCCCTGTGAGGAGGGGGGCAGGGAGATCTCCTTCCCTCGTCCTATCACAAAAAGGCAAGCTTTTAGAGGGGGATCCAATCGTTAGAGCGGCTGGACCCCGTTTCCATGGAGATGACGCTGGAATGATGTTGGCTGCCTACTGATTGTTCAGGAGGCAGTATACAGTGCAACAGAGGCAGACGGCAAGCTAAGGAGCAAGTGTGCCCCAATCAGAGCAACTCTAACGTTTTACTGCATCTGCATCGCGAGAACAGATCAAATGAAGCTGTTCATATGAAGTGTTTTACCCTCAGACACGGGTAAGAAAAAAGAAAGATCAGCTGTTCTTTGAGTTACTCCACTAAAAACAAAGCAGCGTAGAAACCACTGAGATAAACATGTGCAGACCCTACTAACTGTGGCAGCAAACTAAAGAAGCCCATTTGGACTTTAAGCAACACAGACTGCACTGACTTTGGTACACAGAGGAGTTTGCAATAAATTCAGTGAGTAAAAAGTGTCCACGTCTTTCAGCCAATAAGAAACCCAACCCCTCACCCTTTCACCACCTTGCTTTGTAACGGGTATGAAGGGTTTGTGCAGACATTTGGCCAAACATCTCCAGTGTGGTCTCATTTCTAAGGCTGGGCAATATGACATCAAATTAATATCACAAATAATCAAACAGGTTACCTTGATTACATTTATTTAGCAATTATTTCTATATAATTTTACTTTTAGCCCTCATTGCAAATATTTTGATAACAGAAGAGAATATGTTAAGTATGTGAAATCAAAGAGATTTTTAAATATATATGGTCATTTAATTATTTTTTTATTTTTTTTAAATAGAAATTTAAATTTCCAAACATTTAAAATAATTGACATGAGCAAGATCGCTGATTATTGATTAAGTGCCAGTTTGGATTCACTGCTCATTAATCTAAAGAATAATGTTTCAGAGTATTGTTGTCTGTTTAGATGCTCCTCGTCTCCTGACAACAATCCAAACAAGTCGTCTATTTAAGTCTTTTCTGGTCATCTGATCAACATTAAACATGCTAACTCAGAAGCCTACTGTCTGAGCTATTAGATTATTCAGTTTCACTGAGCATTGACCTTAGAGTGGACTTGCTGCGAGTCCCAACATGATGAATGAAACAAATCCACCTAATCCTACAATCCTACCCACCATGTAACTAAAAATAAACCTCATATTTTGCATGAAGGTAATTAGGTCAAATTTACATTTGTATTTTATCACAACTCTCTTCAGACAACTGTCTGAATTCATTGTGTAACTCGTAGAGTCAGGAATGGTTCAGCTTTTCAGGCACCAGAGGCATCAAATCACTGATTAAACTGTGTTTGTGATCTCATGACTGATTGTTGCTGCAGTTAAAAGTGACCCACCACATCTAATCCCCAAAGCATCACATCTTTACACACCGCTTCAGTATTTTAGCTTAGTTTTTACTAAATAATGTAAGATTTAAGATTTGTTGTTTATCTGAAGTTAAATTTACCTCAATTTAAAGACCTGGAAAAGATCAGATGCCTTCATGATGATGAGGATTTTATTGTCCTGATATGTGAAGCATTACAGTACAAAAAGCCGATACTTGTTTTGCCCTGACACTTCCTTTTCACAGCAGTAAACTGTTTAATTATTTATTCAGGTTTTCTCAAAAGAACATGGGTTTAGTAGCCCAAAGCATGAAAACAGCCTTGCTGCGCACACTTTCTGTTGTGCTTCTGCTTTTTTTATGGTTTTAATTTAGGGCCTGGTTGGGGATGCAGCAGCTGACAGCAAAGCAATCAACAAACAACAAAATATATAACCACTTCATCCGTGTTCACCCCATCAGCTATCTATCTGTCACGCTTTGAATGCGTGCTGAAATGTACAAAAATCCACACAGTAAAAACGTAAAACACAACGGCATACAGCTGAAATATAACTGGCTGTAATCGGCTCAGCTGTAAGTTACAGGATTTTACTGGATTTGTGCAGAGAAGAGAGGTAGGTGTGTGTGTTTATGCTGCTTTTTGGAGTGGCAGAAGTGGGTCAGTGTATTTCTGTCTTCTGAATTTTGGATCAAGTTTGAGAAGAGGAAAAATGAATTTTTAATCAAAAGGTTGAACCTTAAACAGCCGTGCCTGCATCCCAGCTATGTGCTTTTTTTATTCACAGCATTGCACCATAATGACCCAGCTAAAATTACATTTTACATTAAGGAATATTTGCAGCTAAACTACAGAGGAAGAGATTAAAACTGTTCAAATTAGTTTTGATTAGTTAAAATAAAATGCTCCACTGTTATTAATGTGGATATAAATTTAAAGGCACCTTACACTTTAACATTGCACTTTCCAAACGGTCTTTCCCACAGGGGCAATGCTACAAAACTGCTCAAGGACCAAGACAAAGAGTCCACCGATCCAGCCCGTTAAGTCGTAAGATCCTAAAAAGATGAAGCATAATTCACGGTAGTTCCATACATAAACCACTAACCTTTCAGGCAGCCTGGCAGAATACAGACATGCATATTATTTTATGTGCAAGAATGAGTTTAAATATGCAACCCTGTGCTCAAGTAAATAAAAAGATACACAGTCCTCTTAAGCGTTTCATACTATACCAATTACCCACAAATAGCAGGCCAAGGCCCATCACAAAGACAAGAAGAGCCTGCAATCAGCCAAATGCACTTTTCAGACATTCAGAGAACCATACATGTTCTGGTGTCGTATGTAAACATAACTTCTGTTGCGTTTCTGAAACGAGGAAAGCCAAAGAGCTCATGAGTGTGTGTCAGAGGCAGTTACATGTCCACACGTGCAGATTGTTGCATGAATGCAATGGTAAGGAAGAAAAGTTCAATTTAAATGATAAAATGAATCAGCTGTGGTTTGATATATAGCATGTTTCATGTAGTTTTAAAAGAAAGAAATTATAGTACTGATCCAAAGTTATCGTTTTTTTAAGTGTGCAGAAGAAAACTACAGATGAGCAACACATCAAATCTATTACCAACATACTGTACGTGTAACATTTACATAATGTGAGTGATAAAATATGAAGCTGCTCACCTCCATGTTTCTCTGCATGCATTTGCACAGTGATGAATCATCAGACGCAGGGGACTCAGTCCAGGAGGACCGCTGACTCTCCTGATCCACATGAAGACTCCTGCGAGGCTGACAAAGTTTCAGAGTCCCGCTCTGACAGGTGTCCCTGGCTGCAGCGGTGATGCAGAGAGCAGCAGAGGTCAAGTCTCTGCCTGAAGAACGCTTCCTGTGATCTGGTGTGGGTGAAGTTAGAAGAGGTGCACGCACACAGAGGCTGTTTTCCTGACTTTGCTTCTTTTGCAGGCTTTTAGCTACATAGCTGCTGGGTCCAACACGCTTCCCTTGCAGCAGTCTTCCATAAGCCTCTAGCAGGTGGCAGAGGAAGATGGCCTTCTCTAACTCAAATTCATGCTTGTGATGCAGCTTAGAAGCAGCTTGCTCATCATTTATCTCCTCATACAGCTTCAGCATCAACGGCTCCAAAGTTTTAAAAGCCTTTTGCCCCTGGAGCTCGAACTTACTGCATGTCCCTCTGTCTTCTACATTCACATCTTTTGCCAGAGGATATCTGCATCTGTGCTTTTGGAGCCCTTGTCTGGCTGCCACCTCCCTCAGAGCCGTTTTATGTTCCCTCTCAGCTTCTTCTCGTAGGCACTTGAGCTCCACACGGAGTTGCCCACACGCCCACAGCGTTCGGTTCCTCTCCGCTTCCAGAACAGCATGCAGTCTCTCCAGCTCTCGTCCATACTCCGTCTGCTCCTGGTGTAATGTCTTAGATGACAGTGCCATAGTGTTATCCCCGTCTTCCCTCACGATGCCTTATTTACAGCCCAACATGCGAGGAAGGTTGAAAAGTATTCCTTTCTACAGAAGGACCATGCACCAGGAGAGAGGAAAGCAGTTAGCAGACATGCAGCATGCAACTATTACCACTGGAGAGATGAAATGAGTGGATAATGTGAGGGAAATGGTACAGAATAATGTGTTAAATGAAATATCAAAACAGCACAGCTCAAGCACAGACATTTTAAGAAATGCTTGTGTTTAAAATAGAAGAAATGCATGCAATATGTACACACAAATTAAACTTTAAACACTAAATAACTCAGAAAACATGTAGAAAACATACCCAAAAACATGTTTTAACCTATGCAGGGGATAACTGCTTTATGGGCTTTTATGAGTAGTTTATCATGTTAAAGTGAAGTTTCCAGAACAGTGTCGTTAGTTCAGGTTACATGAAATGCTTTTGCCCATCACTAAACTCAGCGGTACCCATATGGACTCTGGGTTACGTTTCATATTACAGAGGATGAAGCTAATTAACTAGCTTAACAGCGCTTTAGCAAACATTACCATACGGTCATATCGGCTGTAATGATGTTAGACCATATTAAATAACATTAAACTTGTGCCATATTAGGGCTGGTACAAACCCCAGATAAAAGCTAGTTTGTATTGTAAGCTACTGTTAAGTTTTTCAGCTAGAACTTGTTTTAAACTCACCTCTTAGCGGATTTTACGATAACATTTCAACTTTCATCAGTGTGAGCATCTTCTTTCAATCACGACACTTTCTAGCTGGCAGTGAGTAAGCTGTGTAAAACAAGTCAGGTCGGTAGGTTAGTTGTTAAAGGTCCACAAAGCCATGCAATAAGATGTTTGTTGTTGTGCCACCAGTGTCCCACACGGTCCCTGTCCGGTGTTACAACAAAATCTGTGACCCATCAGAATATGTGACCACAGGAGGCGCTAGTTTACATTTCGCTGCATGAT
>JBAMHV010000016.1:2744818-2765513 GCA_037177535.1 Pseudomugil gertrudae | reverse complement strand
CGTCTTTTAAGAAGAAATGTATGCAAGTACCTCTGAGGTCACAGATTCTGATGGGTCACAGTTTTTGTCGTAACACCTGTTCTATCCTGCTGGCCCGGTCAGAAGCGGAGCCGCCTTCAGGTGTGCTCAGCACTTTCTCACATCATATAAACACACCTGTAACCTTCTCTGATTGGTTTGAATAGAAATCCTTACAAGTTAAATTAAACGTAAAAAATGTATAATTTTAATTACTGAATACATAGATTTATTGGCATTATTGTTGAGCAAAACAGTAGCTATTAGCATATATGTAGTCAACTAGAGATAATTCCAAAATACGTTTTTAGTTCTTTCAGAGAATGTTTTATCATCGGTATAATTTCTTATACCTGGCTAGAAATTTCAGTAATAACTTTTTTTTTTAATTTGGTTTCTGTAATTCCAGTAACAAACACAGTATGACCGACAGTCTGTGAATGTAACCTAATGACAGCTTCCTTCTCATTGGTCAACAGTTGAGCTCATTTATGTGACTCTGGCGACCCCTAGTGGCCACGTGGTGCTAATGCTGCAATGATTATGTTAAAGGATATCTGATGCCTTCATCATGTGTGGTTGTAACTGATAACGTCACCAATTAGAAGTTGCTTCTGTGTTAAATCAAGCTAATGTAAATTTTAGTTTTTATATATTTTAAATAAATTAAAAAATAAATCTTTAAGAATTTAATTAAATTGACTGCCAATATTCTCAGTAAGACATGCACTTTTTACATTTAAACAATTAGATCATTTAAAATGCTTCATGTGAGTAGCTAACTTCTAACCATGAACTTCCTATGGATTATAATACTAACCTTTCTCAATATTAGTTTTCATATATCATTTATTTTCTTGCCATATAAAATATTATTATGAATAATATTGAAAGAAGACAATGTTTGGCAACAGCATGAGGTTCCCCTTCTGTGGTTATAATAAATAAATTACAAACAGCTTCAAGGTGCAGCATAAGCCATATTTACTAGGATGAGTCATACAAAGCTTAGAAAAGAAAGTATTTCCAATATAAAAAGGAGAAACTGTTGAAAAGCTGTGCTATCTATCAAAAAAGCACAAAGAATAGTGAATAGATTAATTCAGGGCAGGTGTGAAAAGTGGGTAAGGTGAAAGAGCACTTAACAACAGCTACTGGACAGGTGTGGGATTGCAACATGAGACGCCGCTTAAGGTTGCACCTGAGTGAGAGGTGAACAAATGAGTAAATTCTCTGTTTGCAGCTGCGCAAACAAAGCAAATGCAATGAGAAACACCCTCAATGAATTTAAGTTATGACCATTTTTTTGTCATTGCCACCTACAAACAGAAAGATATAATCAACAGGAATGCATTTAATATGTCCACAGGACTTTGAAATGCTTCCTGAGTTCATAATTTGGCAAAAGAAAAGATAGGGAAATATATAAATCCTCAAAGGTATGTACATACCTTTTCAATATCACATTGCCAGAATCCATCAGTAGCAGGCCATAAACCACTGGGTGGCATTTGTATCAGCTGAATACTACTCTGCATGTGTGCCGCTTTCCTTTGATCGCCGATGCATGCATCCTGAAGCATGCACAGCAAGCATCCGCAGCTGAGCATCCTGAAATGGTTTGTGTTAACTGTGAGGGTGAAAGATGCAGAGATAGACACAAAGAAAGAGTCTCAGTATTATTAGGGTGTCCTTGGACCGTTCCCTCTCTCATCTCTATCTGCTCACGTGTTGGGAAAAACCAAAACTGATAGAGAGAGACAGCCAATCTGCTGCAACCATCCAAATTCCTGCCGTTGCATCTGCTGTGATACGCTTCTGCCAGCTGAACATTACACTGCACGCTTCTGTCCACACTTCCTGCATCTCTATCGTCCATATCCTTATAGAAATATGAACTCACTATCACAAATTAATTCTAAATGGCGATATTTATATGTTGTGCCTCGGTTGTTTCTGTAAACCACCAGCTAAATGTTCATGTAGCCTAACATCATCCCAGTTATAATATGTCTTACATTATATATTTTGTAGTTTTACATCCTCATTTCTGAACTACTTTGTGCTTTTATCTCTTCTTAATAACACCGTTGAGTCCATATGATACGTTACGGTCTGTAACTTAAACTAAAAAACCAGATCAAGTAAACATCTGTGAATAGTTTCAGTCACACAAATGACCAGAGGCAGTTACAGTATACCACTGCTTTACACGCTTTTATTACCAGTACATTGTATTTTCCTTATTTTATTTGTGACCCTTCCTGTCAGGTGTATACCTGTGCACCGCGTTGTATTGTCTGTGTGGGAAAACCTGGTATAGTCATATCTTTCTTGGTAAATATAAAAGCCTGGCGGTTATATAATATACCAGCAGCAGCTTTTTAGATCACACCTGTTGTTTAAAAAACGCTTCATTCATTTATCCATCCATCCATTTTCTACCGCTTTTTCCCTGAGCGGGGTCGCAGGGGGGCTGGAGCCAGATTCATTCATTTATAAGTAAAGATTTTAGGGATCAATATCAGATAATGGAATTAATTTGTAAGCTTTATTTATGTACGAACCTGTTAAAGACTCACAAAGCACTTCCTGTCTTTATGACCTACTTTGAGTAATTGTCCTTGACAAAGGTGTCATGATGCAAGCTGTGCTAAATGTGTCACCATCTTATTTATATGTAAGGTTAAAAACATTTAGCTAACAAATCTTTTGAGAGAATAGAGATACGGATAGAACTCCATCTTTGAATAAGTGTTATGTAAAACTAACATCAAGGCCAAATACAACACCACACCTTATGAAATCTTCCCCGTGACTTTTGAGAAACATCATAATTCCCATTTGAGACTTGCTCATTTGCAGACATTGTGCATCCCTGCTTGGAAATCCAGCTGGGATCAGGTCTTTTGTCTGCATGAGCTTTGTCTCCTCTGTGAAAAGTAGCAGAGACCATCACAAAACCTGAACCAGAATGTGCCATCAAGGTCTCAACCGCAAACACAAAACTTAGCTACGAACGTCATTAGATAAGCTTTTTCTTTCCTCTGTTTTACAAAGAGAATAAACAAAGAGCAGCGAGCGAGTTTTAACTTCCAGTCAGAGGCACATATTCACTGGGTCAGACTGGAAATGCATCTAATCGGCGGTGAACATCTCCCTGTTGTTGTTTATCATAGCTGAGAACGTATGTTTGGAACCACGCAGATACAAATGTACACAACACAAGCAAGAAGAGAAATCCCCTCAGTAGATTTGTGATGATTGTTTGCTGCAAATTAGAGGTTTGATAGCAAAACACCAAAGATTTTACCAATACGATATTGATATCCTGCTTTTAGATGATGAACACGTCTCTGTGGGGACATGAGTTTGATTTTAATACACATTCTCTCTACAGTCAAAACCTTATTTTGTTCAGTGGAAACCTTCCTGGATAATTACTCTTATAAATATTATAAATATGAATAATTACGTGTTAATATTCATATATGATGTGATTCTTTGTCATTTGTAAGATTTGGTTTTGCACATTTAACTTTTTTCAGCTGATTTTTAAAATAATTAAAAATGGTCTGTTTTTGTTTTTTGCACATTTATAATCAAGATGTGACCACAGAAGTATGTTGTTTATAGTTATAAATTAATTTTTTAATATATGAATAAAGGAAATAAAACTTTTGGTCTCGAGGACCACTGCAATTGAGCCATCATGACACTCAAATGCTAATCTTTAGGCTTATGCTTTATCTTTGGAGAAAATCTTAGAAAACGTTTGAAAAAAGGTAGAAACAACATATTCAACATATCTTTTTATGAGCTGACTTTTATTTAAGATCAGGCAAAGAAATGCAGTATTTAGTAGTTAGAGGCACAAGAAGCTAACATAACTGACAAAGTTAGCTGAACATTGAGGAACATATTGACATTTTCCTTCTAAAGGAAGTAAGCGGTCAATAAATATTAACCATACCAAAAAGCATTTTAAATAAACCATAAAGCTGAAAACATCCATTGATAACCTTTAGCTGAAAAGGATTAAAATAATTTGTAAACTTTATTTAAAAATGACTGAAATGGCATGCATAGCTAATGCTATTAGCTTATACATGCTATTATAGGTTACTACAATTTAAACTTGTTCTCGCAATGATACTTATCATGTTTATCAATCTTCCCTATAGAGCAAAAGTGTGATAACAGAAAAGATTGAAGTTTTTCTGTAAAAACAGTGGGACATGATGCATTTCCTCAGTCCTAAACTGATTAACTTAATGCAACTACATTTTTTTAATGTCACTGATTTTTGTGACACCAAAAGAAGAAGTTTTGAGTTGGTCCTTATAATGTGGACAATGGCCATAAAAACACTGCACTTTTATCCACAGCTTAAAAAAGATTAGCCTTTGAAAGCGTATGACTCTGGAATAGGAATATATGGGAATTAGCAGTAAGGTTTTTACTTATTCTGCATGGGAAACACACAATAAACAGAGGAAATGTTGAGAAAGTCTGGTGCAGCTTTTGCACCCCTGAAATATCATTTTAAAAAACACGGTTGCAGCTTTCAAATAGGCCACAACATCTTTCATTATACTGGCAAACAAATATTACAGCTAGTTATAATGTTTCTCATCAGATTTTTGTGGAACCCATTGCCTCATATTCACAGTCTTCCTCTGTGGGAGAGTCCTACACACAAACACACACACGAGCGCTCTGAACTTAAGCCGCAGCCTCGTCTCTTTCTGCGAGTGTGTGCCGGGATGAGCAGGACCGCACCTTCTGAGAGCGCCACCTGAAACTGGAGATGCAGGGGTACCAGTAAAGGGTTAGCTTTCATTGTCTTTGCCTTTCTTCTTTTGCCCCTCCTGCTTCTTTTAAACATGGACAGGTACAGGGCGTCAGAATATTAACATACAATGCTGTGGTTTTTATTGTTTTACGTAATCTCTGTTATGAGGCCAGGTACTTATAGCCAAGCAGGGTTAAGGAGATGAAAGACCTAAAACACGTAGTGCTTGGATGCTGGCTCTATTTCTGCACAGTTTCTTTATTTTCTGTGTGAATGTGGAATTAAGCCGCTTGCTATTTAACCTTTGATGACACTCTTTTAGCTTTTGGGGGAGGAAATCTGCCTTATTTTGATTAATTTTTCATTGTGGGTGAAGAAAAAATATTTTACAGCAGGTATGTATTAATTTTCTGTGAATATGTTGCTTTTGTTTTATTTAATTGCGTATTATGCTTTTCAAAACATGCTCAAATACGACTCCATCCCAAATCAGTGTGAACTGGTCTTTACATGTAAAAAGAAACTTTTCTTTCTTTTTTTTGTTTTTACAATGTGAATTGTAGTAAACTTTGTAGTGACAGAGGGGCTTTAGAGGTTCACGCTCCGCAGTGAGGTAGGAATTCATAGAATATTTATCAAAAATTTCTTTATTACTGAATAAGATTTCTTGGACAACTTTATTGTTTTAAGTTCTGTCAGTAAAACAAAAAGCTTTAAGAGCATTTTAATAAAATTAGTTGCTAACAAATGCATCCTTTCTCTGTTTAAACGGACTGATGGTGTTATTCTCCGGTTTATCTCAGACATTAGGGGTTATTTTTGTGGGGCCGATATCTTTCAGCTATTTCTCAGCACAGGGAAGTGAAAAGGGAGGGGAAGCAGAGCCGACACAAAAGGCAACATTATTCCCCAGCGGATCTGCGCTACATCCTACCATGAATGGAGTATTGAAAAACATAACATTGGGGACTAGATTATTTTTCATCCCTCATAACGGAGCCATTTGTCCCAGAGTTTCGAGTGGTTTGTTGGTACAGTCTGCAAATGAGGCAGCCATGGTATCGAGCGCAGTGCTGGTGTTAAAATCCCCACCTCCCAATTGGACATACAACGGCTTCTCTGTGGGCCTCTGGGCTCCTGCTCTGCACTACTAAATGAAACATTCACTGCTCAGAACAGTTTCTTTAGCTGTTGTTCAGTGTTTTGTTGTCACCACTGTAGCCAACAAAGACTACAGCCAGTTTGCCTCTACAAGCTGGAGATGGCTATACGTGTACAGTAATACCAAGACTTAATATCTTAGCATGCTCCCCCACCACCCTCCTTTCTCCCTTCGCCTCCTGCTCTCCTAGGAGATGAGAGGCGCCCCTGCAGTGTCATCAGGTCCCTAAGCGTTTTGGAGGGTTCTAGTGACAGATTGCAGGAAGCAGCGTTTATGCCTGACGATGGGGACCACAGAAAGCAGAAATGTCTTTTTGTGCCCCGTGAGCCCGGAATGTCCACTATCTCGAGGGGCCAATATCAAATTCTCCCCTCATCATCCCCTAATACACATTCCTGTGTAAGGTCAGGGGGAATTTTACATGAATGAAGAGACAAATAACCAAGTCTAAGCCAAACACTGTCATTTCCAAAATGCAAACATGAGTGTAACAACTAGTCATACACAAATGACACATTTAATGTCCTTTTCTCCTCTGATTGTACTCCATCGTAGTGCATCTTCTTGAAGTTCAAAAGAATGTGGGGTATTTAGTACATGGACATGTTACTATCTAACTGGGATTACTGAGTGATCTTCAGGTGAATCCCAATATTTTCTGCTTGAGGGAAAATCCCCTTCGAAAACAACGACCCAGGTGCCGGCTTCCACCTGTAACTCAAACCTTCTCCAGCTGCTGATGTTGCACACACACTAAACTCCATCGCATCCATCAGCATAAGCGGCGTCCAGCTTCGTGCAAACCAGTGACACCCAGGTCACACCAGGCTCACAGGCGGCGATGTGCATCATATGATCTTTAGAAACGATTTCTCTTTGAACCACTCATTTCCACCGCCTCCTGACCTCAGACTACCATCAATATCCTACTACAGCACAGCAACAACGGCCGCAGGCTGATCAGGGAAAACAATCCAATACTATAATTAGGGCTACACTGAACCAGGACTGCTTTTTTAGTAGTAAAATTGTCTACTCGTACGGTTCAGGACTTTGGGAAGTCTTATAAGAGCAGCTGAGAGTGTGTGAATGCGTGTGTGTTGCAGGCGGATAGTCAGTCAGGCAGCCATGCGAGGCCAGCGTGTGGTGGAGAGCGAGTGCAGGTGTTGGAACCCGGCTGTCTGGCTCCTGGTGTCCCTGCTGGGGTCCCTCGTCTTGGTGGCTGTGAGCGTGCTGCTGCGGCTCGGTGAGTGTGAAACATATGTGCAGGTGAAGACATGCTTTAAAGGATCCTGCATCTATTATTGTAATCCCGCTGACAGTTATCTTTAGTTTAATATGTGTTGAATTTGCTGAATTTCACCAGAAATCAACTATAAAGGCTTTAAAAGCTGAGTAACTGGAAATAAATCAGCTTCTTAAATATAAATTCTTATTTTTGTATGTTTTATACACAAAACGTGTATTGTTTTTTTAAATACAGTTTAATACACAAAGATAAAACAACTCCAATGACTTTACTTTTGACATTCTTTAATATAAAACTATATGGGAGGGTAGCATTAAAAAAAACAGCCTTCAACAGTCTGTCTGATAGAACGGTTTTCACAAAGGGGCCGAAAACTGAAGCAGAACGCGACACACGAGATCGTTTCCTCTGTATCTGAGCTGAAGCACATGCAATGCTGTAGGACCTGGCGTACCTGCCAGTGAACTCCCTAGACGGGAGCTTTTGTGTGCATGTTTACTGTCTGTCCTGTGTTTTTTGTTGCAGCTGGCTAAAAGCCCTGCAGCTGTTTTGGAGAGAGCCAGAATCAATCCCACTCTCTCAATCAACACATGGAGCAATTCATTTAAATGTGCTGACAGCAGCTTGTTGGTTTTATCTCTTGGTAGAGTCAACAGATGTCCAAATGTGACTTTTTTCTTTTTTTTTTCTTTTGCAGGAGACATGAAGATAAGCAAACGAGCTCTATCTAGTAAGTAATTAATCACAAAATCATTTCTAAACCTATAAAACTATATTTCCTGAAATAAAATATAGTACAAAAAGTGCAAACTGCATGAAACATAACAGGTGTATTTACAACCCCTGCAGCATTTTTTTATTTATACTGTTCATATTTCTGTGTAAACGAATGGGAGAAGCCTGTGAATTGACCTAAAAAATTAAGGTCACTATGGTGTCATTGCGAGTTGTTGAAATAGGAGATTATAGTCTTTAGGTATCAGTATGTCTTCATCCTCCAATGTGACGTTCTGGAACACGTTGATTACACATGATTATCTACAGTTACATGAAGTTTTTCATTCAGAATGAATTATTCTAGTTAAATAATTAAGTGTTTCCTTTGCGGTTAGAAAGTTTCTGAACTGAGTTTACATGGAAAACACGTTTATTAACCTTTACTTAATTAGGAAGCAACCTGCTTGAAACAAGAATACTACTTCAGCTGAGGAAGAGAAGGAAGGTAGAGTACATCAAGTGCATCCAAAATGAAACAACCATGCATAGAAATTAAAATAGTAATAGTAGTATACGTGATAAATGGGAATAAACCAGTCACTAACTTTGGAATAAAGTTTAGTGAGGAATTGTATTTTTCTTTTGGAATTATATCTTTAAATGGTCATTTTTCCTCACTTTAAAGCAGATTAAACTTTTATTGTGAATTAAAGAGGAATTAAAACTCTTACGTAAAAGTGGTCATTGTTGCATGACCTACTGGTTTGTAGATAATGGTTTGAAAGTCCTAAAAGTAGCATTCTGGTTGTCACCATCTTGAGTTTTAAAAAAAAAATCAGAGCTGTAGAAATATTGAGAATGTCAATGATTGTGCCCTCGAGTATACCCTTCAAAATAAAGGCACAGGTGGAAAAAAATGTGATTGACATCAGGTTTGTTTGGAAAGTACAGATTAAGTTAAACCTCTTAAGTCAGATCTGTCGGCGCCGACAGGATGTGACATGCGCACTTCATATGATCATAACGTCCAAACCGTGTAATGTATTTTAACAGTTCAAAAACCATCACAAAGCAGAAAAATGTACCTCTTCTCTAATTTAATTATTATGATAGAACGTAGGATCCCCGTACTACAACCATCCAATCACAAGCACGATTCAGAGAGTCATCACACATTTGTAGCGGGAGTGTCAGTACCGTTATTCCCGAAGTATTTACGCAAATTACATTTTTGGTTGGTGGTCACAAGAGGGTGCACGAGTCAGAATTATTGTCTGAACACGATTTACACTAATAATCCTCACACTTGTTGTTACCATAACAATATTTGGCTTCGCTTAAGTAATTTTTCTAAATACTTTCTTCTCCATCTGAATATTTTGCACAATAAGATGTGCTGCCCCCTGCTGTACACTAAAAAGAATGCAGCTTTAAGCTTTACTTTTCAGATTCAAAAGCCTCTTGTGCAATTTTTATTAACAATTACTATGGTATGTGTTAGATTTCAATCCAATGCATTTGATAACTTTATCTAATTTAATCATAAACATCAACCTCATGTAACAATTAAAAATATTCATGTCGCTAACATAATTAAACATCACAGTTAAGCTAACACGTCTCTGCTGCAGGTTCTGAACAGACCTCCTGTTGTTGCCTCAGTCTGTGTCTAGTGTTACAGGAAAATAGATATAGTTGATATAGAGTTCTGTAACTATAGAAAAGCCAAGAGCTGCCTGTCAACAAATTATTTCACCATACTCTTGCTTTCTCTCCCACGTGTCCTCCTTTAAACTGTTTCAGCCAATGACCCAGGGACGACGCAGTACCAAGGTAAGTGTGAGATTACCTCCATACTCACAGTTTAACTGTCTCAAACATTTAAGTTGAGCTGAAACTATTTGCCTTTCAGGTTACACCATGAAAATCAATCAGTGACTGTGTATTAGCGAGAATACAGGAGGCTTTTTTTCAAACAAGATATCTTTCCCAGCTCTCCATTTCCCTAATCCCCTCTTATTTCCTGCATAACCTCCCTCTATCCTGCATCCACCTCAAGGAGTCATGTGGCTTTCTGGGTTTCTTAACCGAGTAAGATTAGACCGAGTCTCGAAAGATCATTTTCTTCTTACGAACTCTCATTACATTAGAGCTATGCCATTTTATCCCAATCACAGGTTCTCAAATATCTTAACCCCAAAATAGGAATATGAGTCAGATTTTTTTTTATTTATGCAGTAAAATGTTTACTAAAATGTCCTCATTTGAGTCAACCCTCAACCTGAACCTTGACAGATATCCTCTGCTTACCTCTCTAAAGTTCGACTGGTAAACGGTCGTAACAGGTGTGAGGGCAGGGTGGAGGTGCGCTACAACGACTCGTGGGGCACGGTGTGTGATGACGACTGGGACATGGTGGATGCCAACGTGGTGTGTCAGCAGCTGGGATGTGGAGTGGCTGCGGCTGTAGGCAGCAGCTCTCAGTTCGGACAAGGCACAGGCCTCATCATGCTGGATAATGTAGACTGCAAAGGAAGCGAAGGCGACCTCAGCCAGTGCCGTAGTCTGGGCTGGGGTGTCCACAACTGTTACCACTATGAGGATGTGGGAGTTACCTGCAGAGGTAAGGCTTTTTATTCACTTTTTAAGGAAGTAAATGTTGAAAGAAAAATAGCAAAGCAGCTAAAATTGCTGTTTTTTTCTATTGTTTGGACTGTAGAACCAGCTTTAGTGGGTTTGAGGGATTTTGAGGAGCAAACCACGCCATCACAAGTCCACTCTGGTATACGTAAGTACCCCAATACTAAAATATTTTCACCTAAATATTGTTTCTTTTAACCATTTAGGCAGAAACATGTTTTATAGGTGTTTGTAAGCATGTTTCCATGATGTATGAGCCTGAGTCTGCAGTACCAACCATGTTGATGGGCATCAGTGAGCACACACAACGTGCAGTAGAGGTTTATTTCTTCATTTCCAGAAAGCATTGATGGCAGATGCTGCACTGTATCGCTGCTACATAAGCAACATATCTACAGAGCTGAAGATGCAGCTTGTGTAATCTGAAAAAGACCCTTTATGATATGTAGCATGTTGGATTTAAATCCAGGGCTGTTTTTTCATGGTTTTCATGATTTGAGACGGGATGCCAGATGTTTACAGCAAATGCAGGATGTATTAATATTGAATGAAACAGTGTATTGTCTTATTATAGGATTCATAAGTTCAAATTTCAGTTTATATGCTATATTTACACATCATCAGTGAGATGTCAGCTCAGTGAACAGGATCGTTGGATGCCTTCAGGGGAGCCGTAAGCTTCCACAAAAGGCCTCTAGAATTCCAGACCATCCTTTTTGTTCGCTTTGTTGTAGTTGTCTTGGTCCGTTTCTCCATTTATTCCTAAGTGGATCGTGAGAGACTCGAGCTGAATCCAAACTTGGACAACAAATGACCAAATGACGAAACAAGCTAATCCTCTGGTGACTATCATGAAACCCTGCGTAGGGAGGTCACCCAAGATTTATGACTCTCATACCTGATGGACACATGAGATTGTGTATTGTGTCTGTGTTTTTGTCTGGGAAAGCGCATAAGGTGACAACTTCTGTGTTTGGTGCAATAGGAGATGTTCGCTTAACACTCGAGCACCCCTCCACCCCCCTTCTTTTCTCTTTCTTCATCTCCGCACCTTCAAACACCTTTGAACCTGAACTTCCCAGTGTAAAAAACACATCCAATGGAAACAGATGTTGTTGTTACACATCCCCTCCTCTCCCTCCTGGTTTAGGAGATGGCACCATCCGGTTGGTGAACGGGAAGGATTCCTGCCAGGGTCGAGTCGAGATCTATTACAATGGAAACTGGGGGACGGTGTGTGATGATGACTGGTTTCTCAACAATGCCGTGGTCGTGTGTCAACAATTGGGCTGCGGTAGCGCCATCTCTGCACACACCAACTCCTACTTTGGCTACGGAACCGGTCTGATTCTGCTGGACAATGTAAACTGCTATGGGACGGAGCAGGAGCTGAGTAAATGTAAAAGCCTGGGATGGGGCAAACACAACTGCGGTCACCATGAAGATGCTGGAGTTACCTGCAGCGGTATACTGCTCTCACTTACGTTACCATGCCATTTAGTTTTAGCTTTTACATTTATAGATATTTTATTAGAATAAGATTTTTTTGCAACTTTAATGTAATTTTCTAATTTCTTCCCGCTTTAGGATCCACCACAGTACCGCCTGTGGTAACGGATGTCCGCAGAGGTTTCTGGGGAACAATGGATACCAAAGGTGAAAACATACAATGGCGTGTTTACCTGAGCAAACACGAGCGCTAAAAAATGATGCTCCGTTGCAACACATGTATGTGTGAGCTGGAACTTATACATGCGTTTCTGCCAAATGACCAACAGAGAGAGCAATTTCTCTGCTTTGATGCAGAGAGCAAACTAAATCAGAGTGCTGTAATACTACTAATAATAATAAAAATAGTAATAATAAATAAATTATTAAATAATAATAATTAAATGAATATTCAATAATAATTAGGCCATTTATTATTTTTTTCATAAAATATGCTCGTTATAAATTAGAAATAAAACTACTGAGGTACACTTTAAATGTTGCAGAGAAACTGAAGGATCCTGTTTTATTTATTTCAATTTTCTAATTATTTATTTGATAAATTTATTGTATTTCATTAAGAAACTTGACCAGCTCCTGTCAACCACTTAGATTAAATACTTCTGGACAATTTTACTCATTTGGAAAATGTTCTCAATTAAAAAATAGAAAAAAAAAGTTGTTTTCTATTCTTTCTATATTCTTTATAAAATCTTTTTAAAAAATTTCTTTTCAGCAACAGAAAATATTCCAGTCACAGAGACGCCAAGTACAACAACTGTTACCACAACGGCCCAGACCAAAGGTAAGAAGGGCTTTAACTGGTTCCAGTTTCATTAACACAAATACAGCATGTGTATTTATTCAGAGAAGACATCTTATGCGTCTGCTTATTCCCACACAGGCACATCAGGGATCCGTCTGATGAATGGTAACAGCAGCTGCCAGGGTCGCGTAGAGGTCCTCTATAAAGATGTCTGGGGGACAGTGTGTGACGACGACTGGGACATTACCAATGCTAATGTGGTTTGTAGACAACTTGGATGTGGGCCGGCCATTGAGGCGAAGAGCATGGCTTTCTTCGGTTACGGTTCAGGACCCATCCTGCTGGACAACGTGGAATGCAGTGGTTTTGAGAAGGAGTTGCCTGACTGCTTCAATCTGGGGTGGGGTCAGCAAAATTGCGGCCATCATGAGGATGCTGGAGTTATCTGTGCACGTAAGACTTGATTTGGTATTATTTGGCACTTAATTGTAGCATGCTAAATATACTGCAGTGAACATAGGGAAGGTTTGGTTGAGTTTTTTTTACCTTTAGATTCCACTAAAAGCTCATAGTGCACATATTTCCAGTGTTTTGCATCCACCCTGCTGAGCTGTCCTGTTGCAATGCATGACTGTAGTTTCTCTGAGGAGGACACAACCCAGAGAGCATAAAAAACAAAGTGGATAAGTCAAGGCAAATCAGCCTCACTGCATGCCTGTAGGCTAAACCACCCTTCTTTAGGGCTGCATTTAAAGCACACAGGTTCAACATATAGCAAATCCTTAGTTTTACATCACTGGAACAATGTCAGGTCATTTTCTCTTCATATGATAAATATATGCTAAAACTATTTTAAAATGATTCAATCTAAGTGAGTCTTTGTACTGTAAGCTTATAAGAGGCAAACAGGCTTCCTATATTGATCAGCAGAGTCATTAGAGGAGAGCGTCTTGCTAATGCTTTTGTGACCTCATATTTCCTGTGTATGAGTGTCAATGTTTTCTCTTTCCTGCAGCTTTTGACCCCCAGCTTTTCTTACTCCCAAATGGGCGTGACTTCAGAGTAACAGAAAATATACAGACTACTACTACGCAACCTTCTGAAGGTGGGTCACATATAACTCAGCCCTCATTCAGTTTTCCATAAGCAGTTAAGACCCTGAATTCATGATCCTCTGTTCTGTTTTTTTTTTAGGAATGTTGAGACTGGTGGGCGGCCAGCATCGCTGTGAGGGTCGAGTGGAGATGTACTTAAATTCTGGATGGGGCACAGTGTGTGATGATGCCTGGGACCTCCCTGACGCCCAGGTTGTGTGTCGTTTGGTGGGGTGTGGAGAGGCAACGGCAGCATGGGGGGAAGCTTACTTCGGACCTGGCACAGGAACAATCCTGCTGGACAATCTGAAGTGCAACGGTGCAGAGGCCTCCCTGCAGGAGTGCTCCCATATACCCTGGGATGTGCACAACTGCGACCACTCTGAGGATGCTGGTGTCACTTGCACACTGTCGTGATTTTCAACAGGACCGCTCATGTGGGTGCACCGAGCTAGGACTTGTACACATGGTGTAAATAACAGCTTTCGCATTGCTGAAGGGATCCCCTTCCACAAACAAAAAACTAAAGTGATACATACTATAACTATCTATGCCTATTAAGCACTTTATAAATATATGATATAAAATGCAATGTACACATTTTATTTTATAAAAAAAGAGAAAAGCTAAGCTTTGAATTGTCTCACACTTTTGGTTTGTTTGAATATTTACTGCACATAATAAACTTATAAAGTTATGTGGATAAGATAAACATGTTAAAGCAGAGAGGGCAGTCTACGAATATGTATGATAAAACTAATAGAAACAAATGGTATTCTTTAAACTCAGAATACAAGAAAACAGACATCATTGATAATGTGTTATGTCTTGTGAATATATTAAATATATTGTGTGATCCTTGTGTTCTGTAAACACCCACATAAATAAATGTAACTAATAATCATTTATATGTGACAAAATAAATGTTCTTATTTTTTGGTACGTATTTTTGGTGTAAAAACAGATGTTTGACTTAGTTAATACCACATGTATGGATCAATAGATTTTAGATTTAATGTGTTGTAAAGATGAGAAATGCTCCACAGATAAAAGGACACATTGTGTTTAGCATTTAGGCTAATGCCAGAAAGCTAACTGTTTAGCTAAGTGTGAATGAGTTACGGCACATTCACACCACAACGTGCACAAGACTGTGACCGTAAACCGTCTGGAGGGATCTAACAGCTGCTAGTTGGTGGTGGTTGTGCCTGGAAAAGACCATTAAACAAGAAAAAAACAGGAAAAAGAACCAGCTCACTAATAGATTCTTCTCTGATTTTATGTATACATCACTCGTGCATGTTTGTAACATAAGAAATGTGGCCAGAGGATTTTATTTGCATTGTATATTATGGGGAAATGGTTGACATGGATAGGCTCTGAAGAAGCTGAAGAAAAAGAAGTTTATTTTAACCCAAAAAGACTGCTTACACATGCCTGGCAAAAAGTGTTTACTCTATTTGTATAGAACATTTCATGTACAGGACAATTTATTTGAGAATTTTGCAGCTACTGATGCGCTACAGCTTCTTACTCAGGCCACTATTTCTCAATTTTCCCCTCATGTCCACAGACGGCCAATAGTTGCCTGTGGAATTATCAGATTACCAATAATAGACCAAATGAGCACTGCATACAAGTAAACCCAGTAAACCCAGGCTGCCAAGTTGGTGTTTCTTCATGGGGAACCAATGAAAATGTGTTCCTCATTTGTGTGACTTCTCTCCTCTTCCACTGGAACAAGTCTCTTGTTCCATTTTAGCTGCGGTAAAGATGACTCTTCATAGGGATTTCAATGAACAGCCAAGCTTTGCAGCCTTCTAGGGTAGTTTTCAAGCAAGCACGAGTGATGGATGCATAAACCAGAAGAGCAATCCAAGCAGCTCATTGCAACCTATGTTATGATTTCCCCCCTATGTTACAGTTCTACAATAGTTTTATTTACAGTATTACTGTACATGCATTATCAATAAATGTACAGTACCGTAGCTATATTGTGGTGTTTGCTACATTGCATTGTTGTTTATATATTAATTTAAGAATAAAATTGTCATTTTTCCTATTCTGGTTTGTAGGATCCAGAATTTTGACAGAATTAAAATTTCATTTGTAATATCTTATAAACCCTTTTGGGAACTTTTACTATACTTTTTGACCAAGCATTTTTGTGGATACTGAAAATGGCCCCTATATCGCTATAATAAATTAATCCTACAAAATAATTCCTCCAGATGGTGGTCTGGATTTGGAAATTTGAATGGAATCCAAGTCAGATCAAGACCTAATTTCTAGAAATAAAAATCTCAAAAGTCCATCCAGTAGTTTTGCAAACAGATTTTCTCTGAATCACTTCCCACATTATTATTATTAGTTGACTAAAAGTTCTACTAGAATGTGAACTAGTCTTTTACCATAGACAACCCAACAAATGTAAAATCTGAGTTAACTAACTATAGATAAACATAGTAGTGATGAATAAAACTCAGTGTAATGTTTGTGAAAGCTGCAAACTCATACAGTCATTATATGAGTTGTTGCTAATATACTAATGTTAGCAACCGTTAGCCGCGTTTTAGAAATAGTCTTAACACAGACTCCAAGTGTATCCACGTTTATCTGGTTTTCCTGGTATTTCAAACAATTCAACTTCTATCCTTTTTATCAAACTGTAAAACAGACATCATTTATTCTACATTCAGTAAAACATTTGTTAAACATTATATTGTTCTTTTTTCTCCATTGCGTCTATTGCGCAATTTACTGTGGGTCTGCCAAATAAGGTCGTAGACTTCTGGGAAACCCATTTCCTGAATTGAATATGTTGACATTTACAGTAAACTTACCATAAAATGTTTCTCTGCTGGGAGATTAGCGTATCGCTGCTAACAAGCGACAAACATGGTGGAACAGGGTAGAGTTGCACTTTCTGTGACCTGGAGGGGGGGCGGTGCATGACAGGCCTCGTTCACATTTAAAGGTTATATAAAAGGTTCAATAATTTAGAAAAGTAAACAATAGAGTGAAGCCAAGTTTATACAGCCAGGGACCCGGAACCTGTCCAGTATGAGCAGCAGGAGAAGCAAGCGCGTCTGTTTTTGGTTTGATGGTTTCATCAGCCTTCACTTGCAAATGAAAAGAGACCCCTCAGTTTTAAGCAAACCAGAGTTTATTTTTTTGGTCTGCTTTTTGAGTTTGAATGCATTTTCATACATACAGCTTCAAACTTACTTTGCTGACCAGGGTTAGTTTATAGCAGAGCCGACTCTGAGAAGCTGTTTCTCAGAGTATGTTTCCCAGTGGTGCCCAAGTCCGCCTTGAGATCCATCCCTAAACATATAGGTGCAAATCTTCTCAAACACAGCTGAATCAAATGAATGGCTCGTTACAGAGTCTCTGCAGATGTGGGAATTTAACCATTCGATTCGGGTGATGAAGACAGGTTTGCATCTAAAAGTTGCAGGATGGTAGATCCTTGAGGTCTGAACTTGTGCACCCCTGATCTACAAAGTTTCTACTGTCTTTTCTTACAAGCTATCCATCTCATAAAAACGTTATTAAATGGTTAGATAAATTGTATATATTGTTGTTGGGACACTGGCTCCTCAGTCCCACAGATGAGTCAGCATAAAGGGCTCCAGCCAGGAAATAACAGCAGATCCATTTGTGGTCTCAGATGGATCTTTCCCAGAGGAGTGTGGCACAGATCCAGGTTAAAAACCATAAATGGTTGCAATCGTCATTCAGAAAATCCTAATGACCACACTAAAACAGACTAAGAGAATCTGAGGCACACTCAAGTTAAGTGCATAAGAGTTGTTTCACACTACTGACTCAGCATTTACAGATGAACTCTGTACGCAGAGTTTATCTGACTTCTATGTGATAAACAGTATAATCTCTGAATGTTAAAAACAGACACGGATAATCAAGTATGAAATATTAGAGCATAATTCAGCTTTTTGATAGATTTTTTTTATTAAGTGACGTCTGCTGCCATGATGAGAAACTCTCTAAAAGTCTCCTTAAATTACTTATATATGAATGACTGCGTTTCAGCCGAAAGACATTATTTTATTGTTTGTCTAAAGCTTAAATGTATTGATCTCAAATTTCCAGCGCCAGTATCACAGGGTGAGTTATAATAAAATGACTCATAAGTGTGTCATATGTCAAATGTGTCATAGGCCGCCTCATATCAATCACACACACAATTAGCAGATATGCCAGCAAATAGGACGCTCATATAAGGTGGTTCGTAGACATACAAATTTATTTAATTCTATATATATATATATATAATACACTAGCAGGAAGAAACTAATGTTTACTATATTAGTAATAACAGTAATTTTTTTCATTTGATCCAGGAAATTAGTTTTTTGTTTACTAGAAAGAAAAACAAGTCTACAGTTGTTTACAGTAAATATGGCAGTGACACTTGATGTCAGATTATTATGGGTAACAGGACATAAACAACTAATGTGCTGAAATGTTTGGCAAATGATTGCCACATCTAAATCTAGGTTCGGCTGCGGTCTGAACGCCACTTACAATCATGTTTGAGAGAACTTTACTTGCTTAAACATCTGTAAAAGTTGCATTACGGTCTCATCTGATGACAAATTAAAAAATACTGAAAATGTTTCTCCATTAACAAATATTAAACTTTTCTGCCTATATAGCATTTTTTACAGACAGTTAAACTTCTGAAAGTCATCCAGTGATGCTAATGTGTCTCCAGGTCGACACTCCACAAACCTCACACAATCAGACTGTAAAAGACTTACTGGTACACCGCATGAACAGCTGTCTTATTTAGAAGATTATCATTGCAGGTTGGATTCCAGGAGACGTGGGATGCTTTGGCTTTAAACCAAAACTAGTCAGCTTGTTCAGATGCATATTGTATTACTGTGTGCTCTGTAACTGTCTTGTATGTGCACTAACCTCCAACGTGAACAGGATTGTATTTCCATGTATCATCTGATGGAAATACCAAATCGTACCATTCTCATTGTAAAATGGTAAAATCATTCATCATGCATGCTGTGAAAAACACACTTCTATGTAATCAGTTTTAAAAATGAAAAGTGTTTTTATAAATAAGTCATAGGGTTCAGTGAATGTGACTCTGTAAGGCAAACACATAGAAGAATGGAGTTGGATGTGTTATAGTTGCAGGATTTCAGCCTTCAAGGAGTTTCCCACCCTGATCTAAAATAAAAGCTAGATTGTATTTACAAGATTAATTAAGTAATTCGTCATGAAGCCCATTATTTCTGTATTCTTTCACTTCTTGATCTGGCTGTTTTTACCCAGTCAAAAATAAATATCACCAAATAACAATGGTTGTATTCCTTTCAAGATGGCGATTCTTTCCCAGCATGCAACGCGGCGTGACGTACATTCATATTCTATATATAAATACGAATCTAGCTATGATATAACCAGTTCATGTCGCCAAATCACTAATTTTAACGCAAACTTTCTCTTCACATTCAGTTTGCTGTGATTTTGTGAAAACGTTTATGTATTTTATTCCCTGAATAAGCAAAGGCAGGTCGCGGTGATTGGCGAGGGCCGGGCCGTGCCTGGCTCGTTACATCACCCGGAGAGGACCCGCCTCTTTGGGTGGTGACACAACCCAGGGAGAGCGCTCGGAGGGGGAGGGGTGTCCCGTCGGTCGGCAGGCGCACAGACAAGCAGGCAGCAGCTGCGGCGACAGGACCCGGTGCCGTTACTCTGCATTAAAACCTGCATATTCCGACATTTAGCCCCGAAACACACAAGACAGCCAGACAAACGAGCAGTAAAATGGTAGACCGCGAGCAACTGGTGCAGAAAGCCAGGCTGGCCGAGCAGGCGGAGAGGTATGATGATATGGCAGCTGCCATGAAATCGGTAAGTAGCCCACACTTCCTCTGTGCTGACCTTTTATCATCTTTTTTCATAAATACCACCTAGACTGTTAAGTGTTAATATTAGGGACGTATTAAAAGCTGGTTATTCAAGCACCGGGGGGAAGCAATACCCTGACAAGGGACATGTCCCCGTGAGAGGACGCGTTTTGAGTTAAGCGGACAAGCCACATAAAACTGGTGTATGAAACTTATGATTAAAGACCGCATTTATGGAAAAGGTGCAACCCAGATTGCGGTGAAGGACACCGATGGTTGGATTGGGACAACATGATTTGAAGAGGGCTGTAAGGCCCCCATGTTCCCTTTTCACTGCTGTCCACGCATGAAGGAGGCGTATGATGGTGAAAATGATGTAACACGAGTTGGTAGAAATCACTGATTTACAGTATAAATCAGGATGTTTTATAGTCGGTGTGTTGCGGTTGTCTGAATGCGGACCGTTTGATCTTGGGGCGGTGCCTTTCGCCAGGCTCCTCCATAAACGGCCAGGCTGCCTCTGGGTTTTACAGAACCGAGGATTAAATAAAGGGAAATAAAAAACGACAGGTTTATTTCCATCGTTGTAAAAGCGAACAAAAGGAATCCCATCGAAAGATGCGCAAACTGCTGGAGCACAGGGCGGACTCTGTGCTGATGCAGGCTGTGCCGATGGTCGTGTTCCGGTTTACCCGACATAATGAGCCTCCATTTACTGTCAAATGCCACCTTTCTTTCGCTGGATGTGTGTGTGTGTGTGTGTGTGTGTGTGTAGGTTTCGGCTTTGGCTTCTTATTCAGCTCTGACAATGTATTAGTCAAACCAATATTTCATCTTCTGCTCAGCTGCTGTGTGTTTGTGTCTCGTCG
>JBAMHV010000016.1:2722931-2732981 GCA_037177535.1 Pseudomugil gertrudae | reverse complement strand
TAGTTTAGTGTAGTCATTACTGTGTTTATTGTGTGTTATGTCTGTTGTTGTGTGATTAACTGTGTGTGAAGCCCTTTTAGACGACTCTGTTGTGATACTGGGCTATATAAATAAAATTTAATTGAATTGAAATTGAATCTAAAACCTGAGGGCAGAAGCTCGTAAGGACCGAAGCTGGAGATCCCGGGTCAATAGCCTACCAATTAAAGCAGTCTTTCCTGATCATGATACTAATGATAAAGTAAAAACCTTTTAAACATCGTGCAGCCGGGTCAGCAGACACTTATGTGTGATCTCAGAGTTTTGTGTGTGTGTGTTGTTCAGCAAAAACCTTCAACTTAAAATAAATTTAATCTGTTTACCTGCTTACTTTAAATCGAGGCTTAAAATTGTTTCCTTCTTACTTTGCCATTTATTTTGTATTTAGGGTGATCAGGCTAATGAATAGGGATTTAGCGATAAAACCTAATCAAATTTCAGCTTTACAGTGAAAAGAAAGGTCAGGAGACCGGGTTAATGGGTTTATTCTTTTGGGAGAATGGATTTCTCTACTGGGTTTAATCACATCTTTCCCTGTGGGGGAGAAATTTTGGCCATACTGTGGAAGTCTAAGGCCAACATTTCAGCTGTCAAATAGTTTGTATGATGTGACGAATAGATTAAACCACAAAATGAGATGACTATCGAGGCTGTTTTGGGCATTTTGACGAGGTTTGTCAGCAGCCTCAGGTCCCGTGTGCTACTGCGAGGCAGTAAATAAGGAGGAAATGGTTACGGCTTCGTCATCATCTCATCCACCAAGATGCACCTTTCACCACATCATTATCCATGTCCCCTTCAAGAGCCGCTTATGGTCAGTATCTCCAACAGTGATAGAGAGGCTGTGGCAGACAAAGCAGATTTTGCAGTTGCCATGGAAACTGGAGATTGCATCCCAGCCTGCTCTTTACCCTCTGCTCCCTCCCTTTTACCGTACATCTCAGATTGCACAGAGATGTACGCTGTCATCCAGGCGTAGATGTGTTTTTTTTAGCTTGTGATTAGTCGTATATTTGCATCGATTGGAACTGGGATTAGCTGCTGCTGGGAGTTTCAAATAAAACCAGTGACTCTGCTGCTGACTCGGAGTGACGTCATCGCTGATCTAAGCTTTCCACGGCGTCACTGCAGCTGAGCAAGACACTGAAGCTCAAGTCCATCTGGCATGTGTTGATGCACGTCCACTTCAGGTGATTCAACCTCGTAGAAACCTGCATTTCCTGCCTTCGACCGACCCTGAACGGTTTCACCAGCAGGGCCACTCCTCCTTTTTGGTTGAGACTTAAACATCACAACAAATGTCTGAAATCTGATTTCCAGCATTTAAATTTATAAGATTTTTATCACAAAGTGGAGTTCAGGATCCAGTCCAGATTTAGTTAACTACAGGTCACACAGAGAGTTTAATGCATATATAAATGATTAAATCCACCTAAACTGAGAAGCGAGGATGAATCTAGTACAAGTTCAATGTTACCCACACATAATCAGCATATAGGTTCACCTTAGGGAGCTGTTTCTGTGAGCCTTTGATAATAAAGTATAATAGGAAGTAAAAAGCAGCCATAAATGTGTTTCATCTAACAACATGTCTCTCTTGTACATGAGATTCTGTCTCAGTGGGACTACTGTATAAAAAAGGTTCAGTGCACAATATTCCAACATGTAAAAGCAGCTAAACTGTGGTGCATTCAGTGTGAACATAAAATAAAGAACAAGCAGCGTTTAGTATTACTTACAATGTCCCGTTTTTATTGTACAAACTGGAAGTTCAGCTTTTGTCGCCATATCGAGGAAATAAAACAAACCTTTTATTTAATGTTAACTTGGATGTGTGATTCGTTACCAAATGATAAATAAGCAGCTTTACCCATCACCGTGTTTACTGTTTAAATCAGAAACTCTTAATAAAATTAGATTTTAAATGAAATGAAGCATGTGATTGGCCAGTTCCCTCTGCCGGTGATCTGATTGGACCCTTCTGAATCTTGACAACTAATGCATCCGATACAGCATTAATGTGTTTGTGCAGGATAAATGTACAATGATGAATTTTCCTGTCATCAAAACATCAAGAACTTTACTGAAAGAACTTTGTTTTCTTGTTTTGTTTTTGCATTTCTGTTCTTTTCCTTCAAAACTAAATAGCTGATAAACAAGATGTTCCCATCATCTCCAGCTGTATGTTGTATAAATGTTAGCATAATAATTAACCATACAAAGATTATAAACATGCAAACAACATGGTTGTTAGAATATAATGCTGACTTTATCATTTTTACCCCTAGTATTAAAAACGTGTACTTTACCTCTTTATACATAAAGAATTGAGCACAATCTGCAATGTTTATATACTTGTATGGGGACCAGTATGCAGGTCAGGGGGCTGCTCCATGTGGGGTGATGGGGCCCTTACTGCATGCATGGAGCTATAAAAGAAAGCAACAGGCTTTATCCTGAGAACAGGTCTGTAAAGATGCCTCTGCTGCACAGTCCCAGTGGGGTAAAAAGGATTAAATCCTCCAGCCAGACACTGGCTGTCAAAACAACACCAGCTTTCAGAGCTGCAGACAGCCAATCAGCAGCAGCCTCAGAGGAGGATGTGTCGGAAGTGTAGCTCTGTCCTCTGGATTCAGGGAACGTTGTCTTGGGTCTAACTGGTTCACTGAACGCTGTTTTTTTTTTTAAAACAATGTGCTTTTTGTCCTTCAGATTGCTTTTGCTCAACATATAAATAAATAGATTATGTCTTTCTATGTGTTTTTTGTGTAAAGGTAGCCATTTTTTTAATTTTACAATTTAAGATTAAGACATTTTCACATATTTGACATTAATAAGACACATAAAGTTTCCTCCTTTTCTTTTTTTCAGGTCACAGAGCTAAATGAGGCGCTATCCAACGAGGAGAGGAACCTTCTCTCTGTAGCCTACAAGAACGTGGTGGGCGCGCGACGCTCGTCCTGGCGCGTCATCTCCAGCATTGAGCAGAAGACGTCGGCCGATGGCAACGAGAAGAAGATCGAGATGGTGCGGGCTTACCGGGAAAAGATCGAGAAGGAGCTGGAAGCCGTGTGCCAGGACGTCCTCAACCTCCTGGACAACTTCCTGATCAAGAACTGCAACGAGACGCAGCACGAGAGCAAAGTGTTCTACCTGAAGATGAAGGGCGACTACTACCGCTACCTGGCCGAGGTGGCCACGGGAGAGAAGAGAGCCTCGGTGGTGGAGTCCTCCGAGAAATCATACAGCGAGGCCCACGAGATCAGCAAGGAGCACATGCAGCCCACCCACCCCATTCGCCTGGGCCTGGCCCTCAACTACTCCGTCTTCTACTACGAGATCCAGAACACCCCGGAGCAGGCGTGCCACCTGGCAAAGACCGCCTTCGACGACGCCATCGCCGAGCTGGACACCCTCAACGAGGACTCCTACAAAGACTCCACTCTCATCATGCAGCTGCTACGAGACAACTTGACGCTGTGGACGAGCGACCAGCAGGACGACGAGGGAGGAGAGGGCAACAACTAAAGCGTCCAACACCTCATTCTGCCAAAACACAACACGCGCGCTCACAAATGATGACAAAAATAATAATAGTTTCAAAAAAGTTCCTAATTTACAAAAACAAATCGGAGGGTGGGGTGGGAGCGGTGAAACATCGGCGGCCAGTTTAGCTGATGGCACTGACGCGGCTGCTGTTCTTTATTTTTCCACAAATTAATAGTGAAAAAAAAACAAAAAAATAAAGGAGGATAGAAGACAAGTTTAGTTTGCGAAATAAGCTAGGATTAAAAAAACATAAAACAGTGAAACCCTTCCTCGACAGCCTCTGCAGCATTTGCCAAAATATGACTTTAGAAGCAAAGACGCGCGGCGTTCACGAGAGCGCGACTATTCGGGTGATGACGCCTTCACACTGCACGAGACTGGTCTTTGCAAATGAAGCTGAGCTGTCTTAATGTCATCAGCGAGGGGTGCAGCGTTAATGAATCCAGTTTTGATGCTTGCGCAGCGGTGGGGGGTGGGGTTAGCGTAACCTTGAATGTTATGGCCTTTTTGCTTAGAGAGAGAGAGAGTGAGAGCAGACCGGTTTCCAGAGAGGTGTAGGACTTCATCGTACCGGCATCTTTAGTTGCACCGCGACCATGATGATGGAGTGACAAGCAGGTCGTCTCTGTGGCGGAGGCTAACATGGAGGAAAAAAACGTCTTTTTGTTTGCTTTGTGTCAGGTGTGTGTCCGGCTCAGTCACAAAGTCAGTCATACTGTAACTAAAAATGCAAACTCATAAAGTAAACTTAGTGCAGCTTGTCCCTCTCATGTGCTGATGTGCTTTCTTAAATAAATTAACCGTTTTTGGACACCTAATTCTTATTGTCAGTATTGTCATTACTGTAACAACCTCTATTTGACCCGGAAAGCAAATTAAAAATTGACCTTTTTTTTAACGTGGTGACTGAAAATGACTCTCCAGGTGATGCTCGCTCTAAAAACAATCAGCAGGATCTCTGAGAAAAAGGCACCTGTAGCCACAGACCTGAATGATGAACAGAGCACATGCAATGTTAAAGTGAAAGCTGTACAAGCAGGTTTGAGGTTTGTGGATTTACTTTGTCTTCACTTTCTTCTCGGTCAGGAAAATGCACTTGCCTCGTATACTGTCTCTTCAGTGTAAGATGAAAAATGCTCCACTATTCTCCATAATACAATATTGTGCATGCTGGTGATGTATTTATACAGTAGCTTCAATTTATTAACTTATACTGTAGATGTTATGTATTCATATGAACATGGAGTTAGTAGACCTTAATCAGATTATTTTCTATTTATTTCTTTTTATTGCAATTGTTAGCTAGACCTTATTTTAATCTGTGTTTTCTTTACTCCATTTGCTGAAGTACACTATACCAAAACAAGTGATTGTTAACAATAAATTGATCTGTTACGGACTTCATTATGGTGACATGCATTTCTTGATTAGGGGGACTTGAAGTGAAAGTTTGCATGCAGAAAAAGAAGGTATAAGAGTTTAAGAAGATTCAACCTCAGAGAAAAACTATAAAAACACTGAGTCATGCAGTAAACCCAGAAATAAGAACAATGCGATTATCATTTTAAATTTGATGGCTGCAACACATCTGAAACTCGTATAAAGCAAAAAAACAACTCAAGAGGCGATGACAAAACAGTTATTTAGAAAAAGTAAATATAAAAAGGAGGATTTTAGCTGTTCCACAATCAGAGATAAACGGATCTGTGGTCAGATGAGTCAAAAAAGTGTCATTTTCCTGCAGATTAATGAGGATCCATCAAGCTTATCACATATTCAACAAGACTGCATCTCTAATTGCACAGGGTCGTATAAGTGGCTATGCAACTGTTTAATGGCTCCATCAACACTGGAAATGCAAAGAAATCTATTGGAATCCCATCCAGACGACCTTTATTAAAGGGAACGCTTTTACCAAATGAAAACAGATCATGCCCAGGCCTGCAGAACAGCCAGAACCGGCACCAGAAGGGACAACGTTCCTGCCCTGAAGCTCCAGCAGCTGGTCCCATCACTTCCCAGATGTTCAGAGATAGAAGAGGCGATGCCGCACAGTAACATCCCCCTGTTCCATCTTCTTACTGATGTGTTTCCGCCAGCCAATTAAAAAATCAGCTGATGTTTCCACGAAATGGTCAAAAGCTTCATGTTGATTATGTTGTTGCAACATTTCAAGCTATATTAGAGCCAGTTTTTACAGTAATAACTCATTATTTACTGATTTAATAGCCGTGAGGAGCTCAGAGGCCTGTGGTGTACAGCAAGCTAAGAGCAGCATCAACCTTAACATATTGTTTCGCCAGGTTTTCAGGTAATTTTTTTTATTCCTTTTTTATTGTACAGATTTTAATTAGTTGAGACTTAACATTAAAAACTAATGAGTTATGCTGCATTTTAACTTTAGGAGAAAACAGCAAGTAGTTCAAGTCATTCATTTAATGCTTTTATGAGTCAAAGCAGGTTTATTTAAAACAAAAAAAAAAGATTATAAGGTGGAATTAGTGTCTTAACTTATGCTGGAGACAAAACAAAAGTCACCACAGTGAGCCGAGGGTGAACCAGATTTATGACGGTCAAGGCTGATGATGCAAGGCCGGTTTATTTGTGTGGAACATTTCATGTGCAGCTCAACCTGCTTCACACAAAACAAGATGCCTGGTGCAATGACCAGCATTTCCAGGAAGCAATGGTACAGAGAGGGATCAGCAAGACCTGGAGGCCATAGCTGCACTTGACCTCCATCATGTGGAAGAAGTCAGGGGACACCAATCTGGTGGTAGAAGACATCCACCGAAGCAGCGCTGTATGTAGGATGAGAGAACAAACTCCTCCTGCTCTACACCTCAGTGAATGTGACCGTCCTGTGGTCTGTCAGGTGTCTTCCTCTGGTGAAACATTACAGCAGGGCTATGCAGCTCAGTCACATCACATGTGTTTAACAGCTTCAACACACCTGACTCAGAATAAATGGGTTCGACTGCCTATAAAGTTCTTTACAATGACACTAATTTAATTCAGGTGTGTTGGTGCAGGAATAGCAGAAATGCTGCAGGGATGCAGCCCTCATGGGACCCAGTTGCAGCTCTGCCTTCCAGTTTGCACAGCAGGTGAAGTGAGGTATTCTAGTGGAACAGTGTCACACCAATAATGTGTGAGGACAAGACAAAAAGATTACAGCTATGCTTATAGAATATATTATATAAATAACATTTAGTATTTTATAGATCAAAACAAATAAACATAGAACAATAAATGACAAACTCCCTCCTATCGGTCCCTTTTAAAACTAATTCCATCAGAAATAATAGTACTTAAGTTATATTCATGTATTCATGTAAACATAATGACTGACAAGTACTAGTTATGGGCTGTGTGTCATCAATACCATTGCATAAAAAGCTCAATACCGTATTACACTGGAATAGTGCACACTGCGCACTTTTTTCTGTAGTGCGCACTATCATGCTGTCTCAAATGAAACACTGGACGTTGGGACTTACCAGTACAACCAGTTAGACTTTTCTACTTCAGGTCAAAATTAGTCTTTTATGTCCAATACACCTAAACATAAACACATACACGTGTTAGCTAAAAACTGCTAACATTTACGTATGCAAACTTTACCACAGTCTCAAAAAAATGATCGGATCCATGAGTTATCATAAGTATAAAATTAGATATGTAGCAAGCTGCGCTATACATGAGAACAATAACGAAATAACTTCATACTCACATTTATACAAATGAGTATTTCCCGCAGTATTGTTTGCCGCCATTATTTTGAAAGTCCAGCATTTCCTTTTCCGCTCCGTCAGCAAGATGGCGTCGGTTTAGTGCGCGAGGTTTTTTTTTATTTTTTATTATTGTAACAATCATGTCTTACATATAAGTACGGTACAGGGACTGGGTACACACACATATATATATAAACGTATCAACACATAGTATATCTTAAGTATACTTTAAAAAAAAAGTGCGTGAGGTGTCCATCGTTTCACACTAGATTTTTGACCAATTTTAGGGCAGCATCCGGGTACTTTCAGTGCACTTTTCAGTTTACAGTGTGAACGCACTACGCACCTAAATATAGTGCGTGACGTAGTGTTAGTGCGCTGACTGAGACACTGCTATGGTTATCATTTGGCTCAGAGGTGGGGAACCTTGACCCTGGTCCAGAAAGTTTTCCATGGCTGTGTCTCAATCAGCTCACTAACACTACTTCACGCACTATGTTTAAGTGTGTTTATATAGACAATTATGCACTACATTCCAATGCACTACAGTATTGAGACACAGCACATGTCTGTTCCAATACACCAGATTCAAATGAATAAATAACTATGCAAATCTTGACTAGGCTTGCATGGAAAATCTGCAGGAGTTGGTCCTCAAGGACCGCTGTCCTGCAGGAATGAAATGTTTCCCTGCTGCAACACAGCTGATTCAAATTAAATGGCTCTCTGAGAACCTCAAGTCTGCTATAAAGGCAAGTGTGTTGAAGCAGGGAAACATTGAAAGTCTTCAGGACAGTGGGCCTTGTGGGTTAGGGGTACATAAACTAACAGGAGCAATAATATTTTTCCTCCACTGACTGCAGCTTTAATGCCAGAGCAGGTGAGTCAGGTACGATATATAGATCTGATTAAACCAGAGCGACTGCAGTGAAAGCATCAGAAAATGCTCCAGTACAGTAATTTATCAGGTTAACTCTTCAGTCACATAGGGGGAGGTAATTATTGGAAACAGCTGGTGTGTGCTAATTGGTTACAGAGCAATTAACGCTGCTGCGATGCTGCGCTGTTGCTAAGGAGAAAAGCAAAAAGAAGCAATACAATCACACACACACAATCAGTCACCTGTTTTTAATGCCAGAAGTGAAGAGATCACTCAGTAGAGATGCAGCGCCTTTGGTAATTTCAATTTATGATGAAAAAAGATTATTATGATGTCATTTAATCAGTTAATACCTTTTCTACTGACTGTTCCTTTGGTTTTGGGTGCATTAAATGTCTTTAATTCTTATTCTCAAGACTGTTTTGTGCATTTCTCCAATTAAATGATATAATAAACATTTATTTTATTAATGGCTCCATTTAGTTTGTTAATGTTTATAAACATATTTTATTCATCAATCTGTTTTTTTTAATAAAAACTTTCTAAAGGCTGAAACAATAATGCACAGAAGTAACTTGTCAACATATTTTGTGATGTCATAGGAGTCAGGTGAAAATACAAATCCTGGATAAAATAATGAGTCTATCAGCTGTTATTGCTGCTGTAAGGCAGGGTACTGCAACAGTGCAGAAGGAAGACAGCACATATTACTTGCTTCCATAAGTTGGGGAAAAAACATATTTACTGAAGGAATGCATTGGTTGTTATTGTAGAGAAGCTGAAGAAGACTCTGAAGGATTTATTGAGCTTTTTTCAACACATAATCAGCTCCAGAGTCATCAGCACAGACCTGGTCTTCATCAGTTTTTCTTTGAATCACTTCCACTAAAGCTGGAACAGAAATCCCTCCTTTCCTCTGCAGACTATGAGGATGTGCTACACCATGCTGTATATAGTTATAGCACAAAAACATGAGATATGTTCTGATCCTTCTCATTAGCTCCTCAGTGATACCTCGATGGTCCCTACCTGCAGGTTTGGGATGTTTCTTACTGCAGCCCACTGAAATCCGATTAATAGATCAACATGCTGGGACAGAGCTTGGCAAGATGTTGAGAAAGCCATTTGATTTGAATCAGATGTGTTGGAGCAGGGAGACATCCAAAACCTGCAGAATTGAGGCTTTCAGAGAACAAAATAAACACAATTGTTCGATGGTCTTCTGAGGCAAGTTTGGGCTCAGAGAGCCTCAGTCCTGCAGGTTTTAGATGTTTCCCTGCTCCAACACATGATTAAAATGAATGTTTGTCTTTGTGGTCACGCTGACTGTGTCCATGTCCTGTAGTTCCCCTCAACCCCACGTCAACAGACCTGATACAGATTGTCTTATGGAAGACCCAATGTGGGCTCAGAGGCAGGCAGGTAAAGGACATGATAACCTTTTAGAAACGCTGCAGTGGAAGGATGTAAAAATGAGCCCAATGAAACAACAGAAACCTTTAACCTGAGTCAGATGTCTGTGGTCACTCTGTGCTGTGAATAAAGCGTGTGTGAGCAGGTACACTGAAGCATAAGCTCATTTAACATGATCCCAAAATGTGTTAGAAATGGGTATTACAGTGGATCAGTAAATGGTTTTCACTCATAATAACCACTTTATCTCATCTCTGGATGACCAAAGCACTTCACAGATCCTGCTATCCACCCTTTCACACACTGATGGTGCCAGAGCTGCCATACACACAGGCCTGGCCACCAGGAGCAACTGGGGGTTCTATTTCGTATAGGCGCAGCCCTTTAAGGCTATCGCTATTGGGTTCATCCCCTTGCGCGCATGCGCAGCACTGA
>JBAMHV010000016.1:2691201-2711492 GCA_037177535.1 Pseudomugil gertrudae | reverse complement strand
AGCGATACGCTAATCTCCCGGCAGAGAAACATTTTATTGGTAAGTTTACTATAAATGTCAATGTATCAGATTCACCAATTTGATTACCTGGAAGTCCACGACCTTATTTGGCAGACCCACAGCAAATACTGTGATGTAAAAAAATATAAAAAAAGTAATAGAGAATAGAGAAAATTAAACAGAATGAAAAATATGAATACAAAGAATATAAAGATGTATGCGCAGCATCAGGAGGGAATAATGTTCATTTTCTGCATTCCTAAACACTTAAAAGTGCACAAAAACATGTATTTAAGGGCTAAAAAAAGTGGATTTAGCATGATATGTCCCCTTTAAATCCCACACAAATAACTGACCGAAGACCTGAATTTACATAGACACTGAACAAAAGCTTTTAGAGTCCCAAGTAAACTGTATATCAAAAGCAACACTGGATACATGTTAAAATAACAGTATAACATGTATCACAATGTAACATGTAAAGCTCTACGTGTACAAAAAAGACCAGTTTTATCTGGGGAATGCTGATAAATGGGTCAGCATTTCAGGTGAAACACCAGTAGTGTTTGTTAGATCAGTACGAGCTCACTGTTCTGCAAAATGCTTTGCATGGATTCAGTCACAGTAATCTCATCCAGTATGTAGCATGGAACACGTGCACATGCACAAATAATTGACTTCAGACTCCTCTACCTCTCTCATAACATGTCTAACAAATAACTAGTTACAAGAAGTGCCCCCCTCCCCTCCCCTTTAGGGTGCACCGTATTGAGAGATGTCAACATGGACTTGGCATCGATAATCCAGGATGCAGGTGAACACCAAACACGAACAAGTCCACCGAATCAGGGATTAGATGTGGGCGAGGACTCGTTTCCGCTAAGCAAAGCGAGCTGTTCTCAGGTTGTTTCAAAGTAAATGCATCTGCAGTAATCCCATCTTTCAAAAAGTATGTATAAATAAATAAATAAATAAATAAATAAATAAATAAATAAATTTCAGCGTGTGCATTGAGACTATTTGCACACACGCACACAGGGTTAACAGGATGAACATGATCATTCAGAGTGAGGGAAAAGGGTGAACATAATGCATACAGCCCCCCATTCCCCCACCCTAACCCCGTCCTGTTCACACCTCTGTGCATCGTGAAGGAAAGGCGGGAACACAGCGGCTGCCGGCACCCTCGTTTGGATTCCTCTTCCTGCGATGCGTCGTGCTGAACAAACCTCCTCAGACTAAATGAAATATACAGTGCATAGTTTACAAAGCCAGAACTGAAGGGAGTTTGCGTCTATACAGACAAATCTATACAGTAAAGTACGACCATAAAAAAGTTCCCGTTTTGTTCGTTCATTTCTCCTTTGTTCTCACTTTTCTTGATCTTGATGAGATGGAAGTTCGGATGTATGAGCACATGATGGAGGGATAAAAAAAACCCACAAAAAAATGTCAAGATTCTCTGAAATGTACATTAAGCTGTTTTCCTTTGATGCGTCTCCTCTTTTAAGATATATAAATTTATACGTATTTATATAGTATATAGTTGTCAACAAATTCATTTTTGGTTGCCGTGTGGAAGATGAGGAAAAGTGCTATTGTAGAGCGGAATTTGTTCTTTGGGTTCAGCCAATTAACACGTGCGGCAACCCATTTCTTTGAATCTCGTGTCTATGCGAAGACATGATCGGCGACGACCAATTTCAAAGTGATGTGCTATATCAAAATACATTTGTCTTTGTTCTGGGCTCTGTGCTGGAGGCGTGAAGGCCGAGCTGCAGCCCTGGAGCTGTAACAGCGCTTCCCAGCTCTTTGATTTAGTTTTCCTCCCCGCTCGGCTGTCTGGGCCGGTCAGAACCCCGGGCTGTCGTAGCTGCTGCGGCTGTAATAAGTGTGGTGGCTTCGGGAGCGACTCCTGCTGCGGCTCCAGCTCCGGCTCTGGCTGCGGCTCCAGCTCCGGCTCTGGCTCCGGCTCCTGCTGTGGCTGCGGCTCGGGCTCCTGCTGCGGCTGCTGCGGCTGCTGTAGCTGCGACTGCGGCTGGAGTGCGACGGGCTGCTGTCGTAGCTGGATGAGGAAGGGCTGGGGCGGTAGTATGGGATGGGCCGCTTCCTCGCGCTGAGGAGGAGGAAGAAGGAAGAGGGTGAGATGTCTGATACATGGATGTTAGATCGTTTTATGATCAACACAGAAAGCTATGTGGGTTAAAAAAAAGCTGTTTAACCAAACAGGAGAGAAAAGCTTGTTAGTTAGAGCTGAAGCTTAGATTGCCTTGTTAATAGCCATTATGGATGTATTCCCTATAAGATAATTAGCTGTTAGTGCCCACAACAATCTCTTCCTCTCAGTGGCGGCCAGCACCCAGAAAAGCCCAGAAAAGACAGATAAACGGCATCAAGATGTGCCTGCTGCTTATGTATATATGAGTTAACATTAGTCTTGATAGCGTTTTTCTCTGGAGGCTGGTGTTACATTAGTCCAAACTGCAGTGACGAGAAGATTTTAGGGATGGTGTGAGTTTCAGAAACAAGAGTACGGTGCAGGGAAAGGACAGAGAGAGAAACAACGTCAACAATACGAGACCAAGTTTACTCAGAGGTGATCTGATGGTTTCCAGGAGTCAGACTAGAAGAGTCCTGCTGCACGGCAACTGTTACCAGGGTAACTAGCCTGCAGCTGCTTTCAGCAGTTCAGCAGCATCCCTTTGTCTTGGTGAGAGGACCTTTAGGACTGGGGTAAAAGATGACAAAGTACACACATTTAACCCACAGAGGTGATGCCGAGGCACTTTTTACAGGAGGTGAGACTGTCCTCACTCTGTTTGAAAGCTGATTCGCTTAAATGGGAGGCAGTAACGTGTCTAAGGGAGAAGATAAATATGAAAACATGAGTCTAAAAAAGGAATAACATATTTAAAGCAATTCTATGATTAAAGTTGAATGGAATAATGAATAATACATCACTGATGAACAGCAAATGAACACATGGAGTTAAAACAGAATCCATATCATCCATCCTTATTTCAGTGATACTTTGTATCACACCCTCCTCCGTGCAGGATATAGTAGCTTTTTCTATCCCCTCATCCAGTATAAAACAGGGCTGCAGGGTGAGATCTACCATCCTGCAAAGTTTAGCTGCAACCCTTGTCCAACAGCTCGTTCTCAGAGAGCCGATGATACGCAGAAACAGGAATTCAGGTATTTGATTCAGGTGTTGGAGAAAGGGTGAATATAAACGTTGCAGGACCTTGAGGACTGGAGCTTAAAATCTGACTAAAGCTAATTTACATAAAGATGCACACATACAAGGCTTGTATCCTGTCTCTTCTCTGAGCTCTCTCCAGACAGTAAAAGTTAGTCTCATGTTGACTCCTGACTTATCTCTTGCTCTGCCACTTCCTGTCTTTTTCTTTCTTCGTAGGATAATGTGCTCTTGTATTTCTTTGCTGAATCAGCCATGATGCACGTTCAACACAGCCAGCGTGTTCATATCCAGTTGCAAGTATGACTTGATGCTCCAGGCTGGAAAAAAGTTGTGAAGTGTAATGTCTCGTGCTCATAATGTAATGCTGAACACATATGACTATCCTCTGAAGCTGTAAATGAAAAGTAATTAGAGATGAGGCATCATAATGAATAATAAACTGTACACCTGTGCTGCTCCTTAAAGCATCTTATGTTGAAACGCCGTCAACGTGTGAAAGCTGGAGCCTAAGCATAAGTGGTGATCTGAAGTTCATGGCTTTACCTGGTGATCCGCCGAGCCTCCATGAAGCTGGGTGAATCTCTCCTCCTCTTTCGGATGGGCGAGTAGCTGCGTGAGCGGCGGCGAGCCCGGCTGTCGGTATCAGAGCGGTTAGCGCTATCTTTCTCTCTGCGTGGCAAAAAGACTCCCGTCATGAGTGCGAAGATATGCCTTCGAGCAAAATGAACCTGAGGTGTCTTACCTGGAGTTGTTCTGTCGGTTGTGTGGGGACTTGACCTTGCTGGGGGGTAAATCTCTGGAGGCGGATCGTGAGGAGGAGCGGCCGCTGCTCCAGGAGCTGCTGCGCTGCCGGATGTTGGCTTTGCTCCTCGACTCCTCGTTCTTCCTGGCTGGCTGGCGTCCCGGAGAAGCAGACGGGCTCCTGTGATGTGCCTGGCCCCGACTAGAGCGGTGGTGACGCTTGGAGGAGTGCCCACCTTTCGTCCTGAGGCGACATCATGAAACCAATTTGTAATTCTTTCTGAAGAAAGGCAGGGTTTCATTACATTTCCCCCTTTAAACCCGTAGAAACGATTTCTCCTCGGCTAATTTTCAGCAAGACTGTTTGCATGGAAGTTAGTAATCACACACTCATGTATACGATAAAAGTATTAATTACAGAGTGAGAAACTAGCACAATGCAGATCTGGGTTCAGTGTTCCTGCAGTCTGAACCATGATGACATGCAAACCTTTCTGCAGCTGCTTTACCTCAGAGGGAAGTTATAAAACTTCAGAATAAAAGCTATGAGGATAATAAATAAAGTGGGTTATTATGAAGCAACAAATAAGCTTTTTATAATAAGCTTATAAAATAATAATAGTTATTATTAATATTATATTATTTAGGGTTAAATTAGCGGGTATTGAATTTTAAAAATGATGGAAATAATTTTCAGAGGACTGAATAATAAAGTTCTATGTAGCATTAAATAATTTTTTACACTCAGAGGAGCAAATTTTCATCTAAGAGGATTATTTATGTTAAGATTTGTAATGTCAGGACAATGTGAAAGAGATGCGTTTCATTTTTAGGGGTTACGTTATAATAATGAACAAAGTGATCTGAAAATGTTTTCTGATTCTGTTTAAAATGAGAAAATAATCAATTGTTACAAGATGATTTTGTGACAAAAATGATTTGTGGATGACTACAAAGTTTGTTGCAGGTTCATCACTGATTAACACTTAATTCATAGAAATATAAGCTATGAGCTTGAGCCTGTTGCTTTTTTCTTCCTATCAATAATGATATATTATGTTTACATTCGATTGTGTAGAAACAACATAATGTTGATGATGATGATGATGATAGAAGAAGATGAAGGGGAAAGAGGGGAAGAGTAAGAAAGGACGCTGTGTGTTGCAGAACTTCTCGACCTTCAGGTAAACAGGAAGTACAGCTGTGAGCTGAAAAACACATTTTTATCAATCTAATTAAAAATATTAAGCCTGTCCAGTTCTCTGTACTGTACTCCTCAGGAATTTGCAACCATCACACACGCACACACACACACACACACACACACACACACACACACACACACACACACACACACACATAGAAAGAAAAACTGGTTAACACAGAGTTTTTGTCTTCATGCTGTGTAAAAACAGCTGCTGTAGTAAAGCTAAAGCTAAAAACAACAACATACCTGTTTTTTTTATCTTTTTGTGAAATTTCATGAAATGTTTTCATATAAAAATAAAAGTTTTTTGTATTTTAACAGGATCTATAAAACATTCAGTTACATTTAGCTGTTTGTGAGTTTAATTAAAAAACATTTTTCTTCTTACTTTTATTTTCTGTCCTCTTTAAACGACTCTTCACAACAGTTGGGACATTTAACGTGTGTGTGTGCCACTGCAAACACGATCTTTCATGAAAACTTTTAAAATCTAGAAAACCTTTGAGCAAATATATCTTAAGAAAAGTTTTTTCCATTTTAAGCAATGAAACCATGTTTAAAAAGCTAAGCGGTGGATAAATCAGTGACATCCTGCAGAACAATAATTTTTTTTGTTTGATCACTTAATTATTAGAAAGTGGGAACTTTTTATAAAGCAGAAATTAAAATAGTTTAGTTTGATTTTCAGATCTGGACTCTTTCGGGCTGCTCAGGAATCCTGTAAAGTGCTGAAGGTGTGTAAAAACAGGCGTACTTTTTCTGGTGGCGAGAGCTCCTCCCTCGGTGTCTGTGGTTGTGTTGTGAGTGGACCGAGTCACTGCTGTGAGCAGGGGAATGGGAGTTCTTCCTCTGGCCTCTCTTGCCCCCTTTCTTCCCTGACGTCTGGGTTAGGAAGCTCCCTACGGCCGGGATCCTGCCATCCACGCTCCCATCCTCAACTGCTGCACAAATCTGTCCCGTTTGGTTCCTGCCAGGGGCGCTGTGGAGCTTGTGCTCTCTCAGCAGGGTGGACTGGATGCCTGCAGAGCTAGCGGTCAGCAGACGGAGCTTCTGCAGAGAAATCATGACCAACAAAGAAACAAAAAGAAAAGAAAAAAAAAAAGAACAAAACATGGCATCAGAGAGTTTTCGAGCCGGTGATTGAGAGCTACGGTGTACTTGCCAAAAGAAGGTTAACATCTAAAAGAAAAAGATCTAGGTTTTCTCCATATGGCTTATAGATAGTCCTCTATGGTGCAGCGCATGCAATACTCGGCATGCAAAACCAAAATGAGTTGAAGAAATCAAAATCGCAAAAACAAACAAAAGAAGTTGGAAGAGGAGGAAGAGAGGGAAAAAGGAAAACAAAGTGAACCAAAAAGGTTTTAGAGCAGAGGCAGAAAGTACAGAGCTACAGATCTGTAGAGAAAGAGGACTTCTTCAGTTTATTTTAGTAATGGCTAAAGAAAAATGAAACGAAACAGAAAAAGAAGACAACTTGACGAAACATCACAGAAATGGAAGGAACAAAATAAAGTTCACAATTATTGAATCAATCGAATCAGAAAACAAATAATCTGCTACTCAATTTTTCTATTTCTGGATTTTTGTCCTGAAGACATGTGCTGAGATGTGAACAGCGACCCATTTTCTTTGTTTTTTTTTAATGGTTACTCTTGTTTAACTCCCTTCTGGTTAACATCCACTTACCAATAAAGTGGCATTCCCTCCTTTAGTAGGTAAGGTATGAAGAAAAGGGAAAAGTGGGGCAACATAAGTGCATCATTAGATTCACAAAATGCAAGAGAAAAAGACACAAAACCCTTCCCTGCCAGTGACTCATGAGACAATGCATGGAAATCAAGAGAAAAGAACTGAAAAGCACAATGTGCAGGGAGTCCCTCACAGAGAGAGTGAATCCTCTGGACCCAGTCACATTTCTGAACATCACAGAGCAACTGGCTGGTGGGATTCAAGCCATTTCCTTTACCTTTAACGCTCCGCAGCCACAGCTACCTCACAGCTCCTTCACGTAACACATTTCATGTTCTTACATTTACCTTCAGATCCAAGAAGCTGCTGCTACATACCATCAGTGAGCATTAAATTATTACAGATTGTTGTTACGACCCAGGTTGGGGTACGAAATGGGTAGCAGGCGTAACATTGTCCAGATTTCAACCACATTTCTTGAGAATCAAACAATAAACTAAGAGTATGAGAGCATTGTGTGATAAAAAGCTGCTTTTAGGGTCATTAATAATCACCATGATACGAGATTTTAAATACTCATAGCTTAAAGGGTAAGGCTGGCGTATTTATGTCTTTATATTATGTAATATTATGTAAACAAATACAAAGAAAAGAAACCAAAATGAATTAAATCAAACTAAGACGCTGTTGCACAGTGATTTTAGCAGAATAGTGTCTGTACCCACACAAATTCTCCTAAAGTCCCACTTACCCTTGTCTGAGCGTGTGAAAAGAAGACGTTTATAAGCCTGAGAAGATAGCACTACAATGCTAACAAGCACACTTGTTTCCCCTTTAGAATTAATGAATGCACGTTCTCCCAGTGCAGCTTCAGGCTTCAAAGTAAGTCTGTCAGAAAGACTGGTGTGTCTAAATTGACCCTATGAGGGGGTGTGGACATGATCGTGTCTCTGTAACGGGCAGGTGACCCGTCCTGGGTTCACCCTGCCGCTTTCCGATTAGCAGGTAGGATAAGCTCCACTCACCATGCACTGGAATAAGCATGTATACTTCACATTTAATATGAAATGTTTATGCAGTGAGTTCAATGAAAAAATAAATTCCAGTCAGTCTTTTTGGATAAACTCCAGGACTTTGTGAGGATTCAGCCAAGACGTGATCATTTTGCACGTCCTTGCAAATTTAGTCTCATTACCGCAACATTAATGTAACTTTAACAATCAACTTTACTTCCATGTTTCTGATGTTGAACATGATAGTTATTGCAACAGAAATGTGAGTGGAAAGGGGCAGAAATACTTCATATACTCAACTAAAAGTGTGTTGTATCTGCCTCCTAATAGGACAGTACAGGACAGATCTGCATCAACGTGGACTTAACATCATATTTATATATTTAATAATTATTTTATTTCTTCTTGGTGTTGCAGAATAGTGCAATTCCCTCCCCAGTCTGCTCATTTCACTAAATATTGTCAGAATATCAATATTTGAATAAATGCATATTATATTGAATAAAATACATATGTGAATAAAACAAGAGGCTTCTGCAAGAAAAAAGAAAAACAAAGTAAAAATATGAACCATTTTTACTAAAAGCCACATCAAAACCTGCCATTTTAACTCGCAACAGCAACTAAATAAAATGTATCCATTATTTTCTTGTTACTCCTTGGGATGAAAAGAGATATGGGATTTTATTGCAACTCTAGCACTTTATTTTGCTCTGCAAAACTAAAACGAGCTGAACGTCCTCAAACTGTACGTTTCAACACATTAGCAGGTTATTAAAACAGAAAATGCTCACTGGGTACGATAACTTGCAACAACTCTGGTAAGACCTTGAATATTTTAATTTCCTGGTAAAATACCAGTGTTTACACTCTTCCTTGACCAAACATCTACGAATAAACCTCAGTCTTAGCTGTACTTTAAGAGCTAATTAGCTAATGTTAGCATGCTAACTATGGTGTCCAAACACTGATAAAAAACAACAACACATTGTTTTCTTTGGTATTTTCAAGGGATTTGTTCACAGAAAAAGAAAAAAACAGAAAACAAAAAGCAAAATAAACCCTGGTGATGCCGGCATTATCCTTTAAAATCTCTAGCCTCAGCTCTCAACAAAAACAGGACCAGTGGGACTAACGCTGCGATCCCCAGTAACAGGCTGCTCAGTGCAAGCAGCTCATCAAAAAGTGGACACGTCTTCAAAAGGTGTTATCTTACAGAGCAAATATATCTGGCTCTTCTGCATGCATTATCATAGTGAGCTGCTCCGTAATCTATTCAACAAAAGCATCAACGGATTCTTGCAGAAAGAGTTCACCGATGACGACTTAGCGGTAAAAGAACAAAAAACACACGACCACTGGTGCTCATGACAGTTGTTAGAAACAGTCGAGGAAATCAACATGGTGGAACAAAATAATAATAAAGAAATCATAAGCAGAATGTATCAAATCACCAACAAACAGAGATGCTGGACAAACAGGAATGCATTGTACCAGAACAGAAAGAAAAGAATGGACAGAAATGGACCTGCAAGATAAAGCGGGAAACTGGACTTCAATGAAGTTAAGGAGGAAAGAGGAAAACCAGAGCTCTGAGTAATCCAATTTTTAAGAGTCAAATCATAACGGATGGAGCTGAATTAATTTAGTTAAAGACCATTGGTAAACAACAGAAAGAGAAAGAGAGAAAGAGAGAGAAACATTGACGTCACTCAGGCTAGGGTGCTTGTCACATTCTCATCTGCATAAAGATCACGTGCGTAGGCAAAGCGTTACCTACCTTCCATTTCAATCAGTGACACGTATGCAATATCAACAAAAAAAGGAAAGAAAAAAGGAAAAAAAGGAGAAAGGAATGTTCTCCGCAGCGAAATGGGAAAAAGACAATGACCTCTTTTAGTATCAAAGCTGCATATTTAGTCCAGAGACTGAGGAGGAATGAACAAAAAGTCAAAATAAATAGAGGGGATCAACAGAAATGAAGAAAATCCAGATGGAAACTAAAATCAGAAACAAAAGGATGAGGCTATAATCTACATGACTTGCTTTGTCTTTTTCGCCTGTACAAATGCAGCCATATTTGTATCAAAACAGGAGAGGGAAGATAGAGGGTAATGGTTGTATTAGTGAGGAAGAGGAGTAGGGCATGCAGAGCTGGCTGATGAGCAAGATATGTGGGAAGTAAAATGAGACATGAGTCACGCAGGACACAGATGACCAGGTAGCAGAGGGGAAGTGGGGTGGGTGGCAGAGAGTGTTGGAGGGGGTGGTCACTGCTAAGATGGACAAACTAAGAGTCAGCACATTGGAAAGGGACCCCAGTCACATTTAGGCCCGGGTCTTCTCCAGCAGCAGCAACACTTCTCCACTCTGTACTTTTAGGATGCTGACCCAGCTTTCTTACGGGCAATTTTTTACATTTATTTATTTATGAACTATAAAAGCAGCCACAGCATGAGGGTGTCTCATGATTCACACATTCATAATGGCTTAAGTCCCTTTTAAAAGATAACATTTGTGTTGTTAAATGTGTGAGATGTCCCAGTTAGCTTTATTAATACGTGTACTGATCTCTGAAAGGCAGCCATTTATAATGGGAAGACAACTGACCCCTCCTGGAGTCTTTCCTCCACTGTGTAAGAGGCAACAATGAACACATCTCACATAAAAGCGTCAAGAAGCGTAAGTTAGTCTTCAAACAAGTCAGTTTACATTTGTATCCACATGTCTGAATATACCAGCACCTTTTATTGTGTTTCAAACCAAGATGGACTCACTGCCGCCCCCTTGTGGTCGGAAACAAGGACGCAGGATGATAAATACACATAATAAATGTCACCGTGCTATAAAAAAACACCTCCAACACACACACCTGCAGTTTAACATTAACAACTGCATAATGAAAAGAATCTAACTCAGCTAGAAGTGTAAAACTGAACAGATTTTCCTGTCTCTCTGCATCACACGATGCTTCTCCAGACCACACGCAGACAGAACCGTAGGAGGTCTTTAACTGGCTGACCGTTACCGGTAATAGAAAAATTAATGGTACATTTTTAAATGGCTTTAATGTGCTCCTGAACTTCTCTAACAGGAACAAATGCAGTGGTGTTAAACTTTTATGATTGGCCATCTTCAGTTAAAGAAGCATGACAGATCTTGGCACATCTTGCATCCTACCTGTGCGGGGAAGTCTCTCTGAACAGGAAACGTCCTGTTCCTCTTTGTGGGTTAAAAACAGCTGATGTGTTGATATTCACTAGCTAATATGAGAGCTGTAATGTCGTGCAAAGTGCACATAATGTCACTGCAGCATCAAGCTAACAGGAAGGCAGAATTTTAAAGGTGGAAAAGTTACATAGTGTGGATTTAAGAAGCGTGGTTTGATATTAAATCATATAATAAAAACCTAGCAACCTGCATTCACTTTGCTTTAACGTGGCCAAATCTCCACCCGGCCTGCTGACACTTCCTGCAACTACTAATGAACACCAGATGTTGCAGGTGTTTCCCCTCCATTAGCCACAGGATGCTCGTTTCTTCAGAAGAAAGCGGACACATACATGTGTGTTTATGAGCTTTTCTGTGGGTCTGAGACATTGCCTCTTGCACAGTGGATGACACAGCTCTAAACAGGGCTGGAGGACGACTACAGGAGCACTAACTGAGACAGTAGTTCTCAGAACCAGAGCTGCTCCACCCAACATTTGCTACATCACACTCCTGCAGCAAAAAAGTCCAACCTCAGCTAGATCTCGGATATGTTACACATAATCTTCCTCCTCCTGTACTTTTTTCAGTTTAAGAAGGTAAATTTAACTTCTTTTAGCTTCTGGAGACGATACAAGATTGGCAGCATCGCATTATGTTATAAAGATGCTGCATAATAAAAAATCTGAGCCAATCACGAGCTTCCGCTTCCTGATTCAGTCGCTCAAATGTCCACGATCAAGCAGAAACAGCCAGGACAGAGTAGATACTGCCACCTTGGGGCAACATGCACACTGAATAAAAGTAGAGAGGTGCATGTCTTTAAACCCTTGGCAGGAGTTTGTTGGATGCCTGGAGGAGAAGAGGATCTATCGCTGAGCAGAGCATGTGCTTGAGAAGAAAGACAACTGTATTGACAAGAAGAAACTATTACACATACCCATTTAACCTACTTGGTCCAGTTCCAAAGCATTGAGTGCTTTTTATATAGACAAGACAGAAAGATTTGGGCATTTATTCATGGGCATACACCACGTAAACTTATAAGGGGACAAAAAACAGCAATGAATGAAATAAGCAGAGAAAGAAAGAAAGAAAGAAAGGGATCAAATGAGACCTCAAAGACACATGCAAGCTGGAGCAGAAATAAGAGAGATCAGTTCTCAGGAATAAACGTTTGGAGGTTTATCACACATAGGCAGTGACTGATAGAGCCCCCCAGATGCTACGTCTTACTTTTTCCCAGCGGGATCTGTCAGCCTGACCTGTCATTTACAGTAGGGAGGAGCAAGCTTGTTTCCATGACGACACAAAGGTACTCGGAGACGATCACAGGTATGGGCTTTTAGGTGAGAGAAGTTTCAGACGGAGCAGAGGGGTGCACTGCGAAGCAAGATTCATGGCTTTAGCCGTGTCTTCTGAACATTCAGGGCTGCACATACTACCTGCTCCGGTGCGGTTTGTGTGATGTCATCGTGCAGCACAGGAGGACACAGGTGAAGCGGTGAACTACTGACTAAGCTGTATGGTATGCCATCAAGGAAACATAACAAGTTTAAGTGATCTGTATGCTGGGCATCATGTTACCATGGAAACGGAGCATTTGATCAATGAATAACAATGTCTCTAATGACGATAATGGATCTACAGCAGATTAGGTTTCGTATCAGGAATACTTAACCAACTAAAGTTTATTTCTCTTGCATTTGATCTGAGACTTATTTCCACATTATTATGGGATATTGTTGCAGCTGAATGAGCTTCTTTAACATGAAGGAAAAAGTTAAGAACTTTGCGCAGCTTGATATAAATGGCAGGTCGGTGTAATGAAAGCCTACTTTGCACAGCTTTGTTCTGCTTTTTGCCATCATGACTTTTATATTCTTCACACCTTCCATCTGAACAACGTACTCCTTCTCTTTAAAGCAAAAAGGTCAGCTGGTCGGTGTGTTTCACGCGGACGAGGGCCTCAAATGACAAATTAAATGCCTCCATTTTATGTGCGCACACACTCTTTATCATCCTATTATTTGTTCTCTGGGTGGAGGTTCGGAACACAAAGAAAGCCTGGTGCTGCACTTGCTTCGTGGTGCACTCCTCAGCTGGATTTATGGCAGGATCTCTCCGCTGAGACGGTGCTGCTGCTTTTATGTAAAGAACAGAGTAGCCACGTTAATCTAGTCTCATGAAATTCTTTATATGTTTTATTTGCTGTGTCATATTTAACGGGAGCAACGATCACTACACATAAATAAACTAGCGTGTGGTGGGCTGTGATTGGCTGCTTCTCATTAGGACTCCATGATGCTCCTCTCAAAGAGAATTTGAAATACCTGGTTTGTATATAAGTATAATCAGCTTTTATGTTTCTGGTTTCTGACTGATTATGAATTTATGTCCTGTTCTATACAGATTAATGCCTTCCTATGAAACAAAAACCGTTTCTGTGACTTTAGTGTAAAAAATATGTCCAATCAAATGTTATTCAGGAGGATCCTTTGATGGGACCAAAGTCCAAAACGTGTAGTTAGTTTGTGGATATGTGACTGTTTTTAGATGCCAGCTGTCTGTTAAAGTTCAGTCTTGGCCACATCATCGGGGTCATGCAAATGTTTCATGAATACAACTATTTAAACATCCCTAAAAAGCTGTAGGTAATAAATAATAATAACTATATAAACATAAGAAGGGAAGAAAAAAAAGCTCAGGTTTATTTAGAAAAGATTAGTATGTGTTGCCATTAAACTACGACACAGCAAATGTTTAAAAAAGTCCGGCCTGCATTTGATGCAACTTCCCTAATTCTCCTTCTATATGTGTGTGTTTTGCATCAGCAGGAAACACACATTTAATTTCTCATTCATCCAGTTTAAATTCTCCATCAGAGAAGAAAAACACTCTCTTTGCTGCCTCCCTCTGTTACTGTGAAACCACAACAAACTAAAAACAAAGAAAAAGTAAGATGGAGTCAAAGAGAGCCAGAAAGAAAAGCAGCAGGAGCGGCACGTTTCACACGGGACAGGAGTGTCTGCTGCATGTTGAAAATACCAGTTATGATTAGGATTAAAATAATGAGACCAAATCTTTGTTTATCCAATGAGGAGAGTTCATGTACACCATCAAAAGAGGGAAAGTTAAAAGACTTTTGCAGATACCGCTGGAGTGGGTGGCGGGGAGGGTGGGGGTGGAGCAGAATAGAGGAGACTACATACATCATTCCCTTTCTCGCCCTCGGAGTGGTGGAGCCTGCCCGCCTTGCCGTTGCGGCTCCGTTGGGTGTGGTCCCCGTTGTGCCATGTGGTGGGATTGTTGGGACCCGGGGACAGGGGGGTGCTGGAAGCCTTCTGTCCCTCTGACTTGTGCTTGGAGTTCAGTCTGGATGAGGACAGAGCGACAGATAATCTGATGATGAGATGCAACTTCCTGCGAGCGCTCAAACTGGCGCTTATCCGTTAAATCGGATCTTTCCTAATCCATTAAAAATCAAAGTGAACAAACGCAGAGGGACATCACACAACCTTTAAAAGGGAATTATGAGAAGACATGTTCAGGATTCCTCGCTTGTAGCTATCACTCGAGCAGAAGAGAGGTTGACAGGCGATCACTGGGGCAGCTGCTCTGACAATAAAGCTATTTCACCATGTGACAAAGCTAAATGCGTGTGTGTGCGTGTGTGTGTGTACCTGGTAGGAGATTTGGAGGTGCTCCGGGTGGAGGACAAGGAGGCACTGCGGGAGCTGCAGCAGCTGCCTTGACGCTGGGAGCTCTGACCAGGGGTCTCTCCGGGGGACCTGACAGCAGATGCACCAACGCACCACACACACACACACACACACACACACATCCATGTGTATGCAGGCATGCACACACACATGGGAACACACAGCATAGCCAGCTCAGTCGTCAATCTTTAGACAAGTAAAAGTGTTCATGCACCACCAAACACTTTAAATATGGCTCTAATCAACACAGATGGTGGATGATGTGCCTATTGTGCAGAACTCACACAAAACACTAAGAAGATGCACTTTGTAATTCACCTACATCCTCTGTAAGTCTGAGCTTTGGATATCTGGTGTGTAAAACTAATACAAACACACGAGACTGATTCTCTTGAAGAAGATGGAGATCCCACTTTGCTTTTAGTTTAAGTGATTATCTGTGATTATCACCTTTTCTTCTGTTTGTTCTTGTCTTTGTGTTTGTTCTTTGAGCTGCCCGATCTGAAAAAAAGAGATGCAAGGTAGTCTATCATCTGCAACAAACTGCATGTAAAAACAGTGAGACAAGATTGAAACTTTATTCATAAACAGGTTAGTAACATAACAGTGAGCATACTGTAACGATTCAACCATTTCCTGCTTATAAAGTCATGAACAGAATGAGTAGGAGTCTGTGCGGAGGACAAGGCTGGGGGTCCAAACTGGATGCTTCTTCAGGCTTTTGGGTTGCACTACATCACAAATGTCATTACTTAGAATCCCTGCATGGACTCAGGAACACATCCAGAAGTCTGGGAACACAGTTCATGGTGTAATAAACAAATGCAGGTTAAAGCTTCAATATGCATGCGGATAACATCCAGAATGCTTCTCTGGACCAAAGCTCATTTAAAACAGTTTGAGGCCAGACAGAACAGGACCAGAGAGAGGGACCATCCAGGTTACAACCAGCGGACTCATAACGCCTGCATCTCTGATAGAACGGGGTTTCATAAAAGCTGATGGTATGAGTGGTTTACTTATCTATGAATGCTCCATCAGTGCTTAAAAGTACATAGAGCAATATGTGCTCCGTCCAGACAACGTCTCTTTAAAGGAAGACGTTTGCAGCAAAATGAGGCTAAACCGCACACTGCATCCATTACAGCGGTGCAGATTCACAGGAGAGGAGTGTGCTTCCTCAGTGGGCTTGTCTGCAGCCCAGGCTTTTCACCAGTAAAGATGCAGCACAACTATCCTGAATCAGACCAGAATGGGACAACATTCCTGCCCTAAAACTCCACCGACCGCTCTCATCACTTCCCAGATGTGCGCCGTTGTTATGAGGGATGCAAAACGACGGTCATCACCTTGTCACAGTGTTTTTGATGCGTTTCTGCCATTACGTTCATTTCATATAAGCAAATACTTTCCATTAAATGTCTCACTTTCAGCATCTAATATGCTGTTTGTTTTTATTTATAATTTACACAACATCTAAACTTCAATCATCATGAGACAGAAGTAATTACGGTACAAATACTGTCACAAAGATTCTGCAGATGCTAAACATGTTTTTGAGGTTAAACACACCTGTATCTCCTCTTTTTCCTGGAGCCAGATGCAGACCTGCATAAACAAAATCAATGAGATTTACATTAATATAAAAATGCCCACAGGTAGAGTCACGAAGCATCGTGTTTCTGCTGCCTTATAAACGTTTAATGCACCTGATGTCTGATATTTGTTTTTTTATTCAATGCCATAAAACAGGCAAACAAAAGTTTTGAGATAAAATATTCTGTCATAGAATATATTCTTAAAAATTCTTTAAAAAACATATTTTACTCTTAAATATTTATTTCCTTTGCTGTCAGAGTGAAAACTTTTACTCTAAATACAATTTCTTCTCTCTCCAAACTTTTTAGTTCTTGTTTTTGCAGTGGAAGTGAAACGGTGCAGGGGGCGGACTCATGCTGCTATTGGTCCTTCTCGGCCTGACTGGCAGCTGGATGGCGATCATTTCTGCATGGTGGTTCCTCGTTCTCATCCCACCAGTAAAACAGTGTCGCTCAGCTTCAGGCTGAGTCTACTGATGTCCCTCTCTCCACAGAACCGATGTAACACGTAAAAACCGACACCAGCATAAGGAGAACGGACTCAGAGTAGATAGATGTCTGTCGTTGGCTCTGAAGGCGGCAGCTTAAGTTTATTGTGTTCAATAAAAAGACAAATATAACTCCATAATCTCACAGATTCCAGGTGGTTCTAGGAAATGCTAAATCTGCTTATGGTGGGATTTTAGACAAATTTTAGAGGATGAAGTAGGATTATTTGGACTAGATACAGAGGAGTTCCTGAAAATATGGCGTGTCTCATACAGGTGTGTTTCCTTTAGCAGCATTTTACCACACAGGGTGGATAAGGTGACACCGTGTCGTGTTTGTTCATGACATTTAAACTTCCAGACCTACACATGAATGCAAACAGCAGTAATGTCAAACTTAACACTGCCAGACAGTTCTGAGTATATCTGATTGTGTACTTTTTACACGATAAGCCTCCTCCTAGCAGGATAATCCATTTACTTCCAGATGTGCAGAGATGGCCCCAGTAGGCTCCTGCACCAGGTTTCTGCATCGACACATGCATTTGTGTGATTCTTGCTGTCACTATCATGATAAGTGTGGCTGGTTTGCACGAAAGGCTTATTTTCATGAACACCCCCCTGCTGTTTTACACACCTACAGTATGCAGCATGCAGTGGGAGGAAGCAGCACCACAAAGTGTGCTGATTTGCTAAGATGTAGAGTAATAAAGCTGTCACAGTAACATATGTGGCTGATATGGGACTCAGAGCTGCAGCCTGTTTCCTCACTGGAGGAAATCTACTGCTGTAGATGAGGTGTTTTCTCTGATGAGGGCATTTTTCTTCAGTGTGTCACCCCTCCTGCTGGAACTATACGGACAGTGTTGTCCGTATTAGAGCCGGCTACAAATACGAACATGCAGAAACCACATATGCATTTTAAAAAAGGGGAATATCTGTGGGGTGGAGCCCTGCGTGCAGCCCCACCTCTGCTTTTCTATACATTATTCATATATCAACAGTGCCTGCAATGCAGAGCATCTTCGGTCTGAGGCTGGTGGGAGGAGGTGAGGGGATGAGGAGAAGGTGGGGGGGCTGGGATGTGCATGGATGGATGAGAGGTGGGAGACCAGAGTGGAGCAGCTCAGCATTTTAGTGAGAGGCTCATTTTTCTTGTGTTGTGCGTCTCCATGCAGGCTGGGTTATTAGAGCAGCACATTTAGTGCCGCTCCCCCCGAGTCAGGCAAAGGAGGGAAAGTGGTGGAGGAGGAGAAAAAGGGGAGGAAGCCCATCTACAATCACATATTTTTGTTATGATGTCCCAAGGCATTGCAAACTTTTTCTAAATGAGCTCTTTTTTTATTTGCTTCTTAATGTCTTTATAACGTCTGCTTCGTTTCACTTCCTCCTCTGTTTATTTTCCTGTTTAACCTGTTTTTCTCTCTTCCCTTTCACCTTTTCTTTTAATTTTGATCTATGTCTTCTCTTCTCATTTCAGAGGTTTGTATTTCTGTATTTCTCATTTTCTTCTTCCTGCCGCGCTTTGTTCCCTTTCCCTCCTTCAAGTTTTGCCTCACATTTTCCCAATCAATTCCTTTTATATCACTCATTACTTTAAAAATACACCTCCTTTTAGTGGTTAATAGTCTCTCAGTCTTTTCTTTCTTTCTTGTTTCTATTTAATTCTAATAGAACGACTATTTTTCATCATTTCTTTTCCTTCTGACTTTCTAAACACTAACTAAGAGACCACTGTGGCAAACAGATCAGATGAAACGTGAGGACAGGAGTTAGAAGTACAGGCTCTTCATATCCCTCTCACGGTGTGTTTCTGGTGAGTGAAACCATCTCTGAACTTTGCATCACCGGAGCGATTCTCGATGAACTCTTGAAAACACAGGGTCTTGTCAGCGCTGATACACTCGCAGCTTGTACACACTCACCTGTCTCGTTTGTGTTTCTTCCCACTCTTTTTCTTCTTCTCTCTACGAGTGGGTGACGAGCTGTCAAACCTGTCGATGGAGAGACAGAGAAACCCATGCAATGATTGCAAAATGAGTCTCATTTTGCTGATAAACCCTTTGCCCACTGAGTCTTACTCGCTTTCCTTTTGCTGACCTTGTTAATAGAAAAGGAGGATGAGGCTTTTCAAAACTAATCGCTCCTCACCCCATCTCCACAGTGTTCGATGACTCGTTTCATAGTCACACCACCATAATTAGAATTCCACTTCACAAAACCGTGGTTGGATTTTTTCACCAGCAGAGGCTGGAAAAGAAAAAGGAAGCTGTTTCTGCTCACCGACTCCTTCGGCGACCGGATTTCTTCTTCTTCCTTTTCTTTGGCCGAGGGGATGGAGAGCTGCTGGATTTCCTCTTCACTCTGAATCAGCCGCAGGAAAACAGACAGAGAGCAGAACTGTGTTATATTAAAACACAGAGCTTGTAATTTGATACCAAACAGGAAGTTACATGAATGACATTACACTTGTTCTCGTCTATGAAAAGATGCATGCACGTGTCACCGCTTAATGACCATCTGCACCATCATCTGTGCAGTTTGGTCCCCAAGTTTGGACATTTCAAATCCACCTACCTGTTGTCAGTGTGGCAGTCGTGGTCATAGTCTCCATCTTCATAGCCAACTACATCAGGGTCCTCTTCATACTCATCAGGCGGATAGTGCAGATGGTTCACCCTGAAGATCAGAAGAATAAACATGGCAGTAGCATGTGAGGCTTCCTCGTGGTTTAGCTTTTTTAACTCGATGTTTCAGGTTGCTGCATAACCATGGCAACCACAGATAAGATAAATGGGGAAACAATAGATGAGATAATAAAACGGGGAAAGGAATGACCACATCTCCTTTGTGCAGCATGCAGACAGATCGATGCAAGGTGGCTGCAAAGTCTGAATATCCCCCTGGAGCTATAAATGATACTAGTTAAGTCGACTAATCATGTCATACTTCTCTCACTAATTAATCTTCTCTTTAAGACTAAATTTAGTGCTATGAGCGGTGTGATCAGTTAATATCTGCAGCCTGTGTTGATCACAGTACTGGGATCTGTGGTAGCAAGGAGCTACAGCTCCTGCAATTTATGCGAATACATAATCGCTATAAGAGCTGTTATACTCATGTAGCTCAAATCATACAATAGTTAGCTGGTTTTTGATAAATACAGAAATAAATAAAAATGCAGATATACTTTCAATAGTTTAAATGAATATATTATGAATCTGAGAAAACTATCAGGTCATGATCATGATCATCTTAAAGGATTCATATCTTCCACCTTGTTTTTCACCTACTAGATTGTATTTACTGACAGATGGCTAATCCCACTATGTTGTATGGGGGGGGGGGGGGGGGGGGGGGGAGGGAGGGGAGGGGGGGGGAGGGGGGGGGGGGGGGGGGGGGGGAGGGGGGGGGG
>JBAMHV010000016.1:2668678-2688987 GCA_037177535.1 Pseudomugil gertrudae | reverse complement strand
CTATCTATCTATCTATCTATCTATCTATCTATCTATCTATCTATCTATCTATCTATCTATCTATCTATCTATCTGAGAAGAATATAATTTTTTTAAATACTTCATTATGCTGTCCTTTAATTTTTATTTATAATAAAAATCCTTCTAACTTGCACAATCAAAACTTAAATGCTTTCAATGTCAGATCTACACTGAATATCTATAGATGGTGTTTTATAGACCAAAATACAACTTCATCTTTTTTTGCCTTAAGCTAGCGTCTCTGTTGGAAAAAGCAATTAACAACCATTTAAACTCTCTAGTGGTCTCTGTGTTCAGTCATTGGTAATAAATCATCTAATTCCTTGTTCCGTTTCTAATCTCTTAATAGATGCCAAGCCCCAATATGTAGGAGACATCCGTCTGGCCACACAGTGCCCCCGTTAGGAAGATGAGTTTAATGTTACACTGGTGAGGCTTCCTAAGTCAGCCACTGGTCCCTGAGACCTGGCAGTGACAGACTAGCACGATGGCTCTCCTTAGGGCTGCAACACAAACTGGTGCATCTCCTTCTCACAGTCACTCGGCCACCGAAGACCTGGTTTTATTCTTGTTGCTACACAGTTATAGTGTGTTATTTTTGGGGGAAGCAAATGGAGGTTGAATTCATTACTTCCTATCATGTGCGTGGGAGGGGAAGGGAGCGAGGAACAATTTTAATACAGAGCTGGGATGGGTTACTAAAAACCTGATCATGTGGATGCAAAGTGGTTAGAATCTTATCCTCTGATCAAAAAGAAATATTTATGTGCCACCGTGGTGAAAGATCTGTGTATTTTACCAGATGTTTGCTCTGATGGGAAGTTTAGGATTAGTTATGTCATTGATTGTGCATATATCACACAGACTTGGTGTGTAAGCTTGAGAGGCACTGTGAGGCTTTATAAACAGCATTTCTTCTCACACACTTCCCTTCTCTGCAGGAAATCAATACAGAAACGAGTAAAAAGAGTTATGAACTTGCTGATGCTTTACTGCGGGCTGTTTATTGCCAGTGTGTGAAGGTTGAAGGTCCTCACACGTATGTTGAACAGATTTCTGAGAAAAAGCGCTAATCCATTAATTCTGCATTTTTATACTTTACATACAGTGGTCTTAAGATAAAAGGATCTATAGAGTTATCATTACATCTCCCAGCCACTTACAGCTGGAGCTACCCTGATACTCTGTTTACATGTTTCTCTGCTAAGCTCTTTTAATGTCAGCGTAATTCAGTCATAAATATGTGAACCACAGAGCGAATTCACTTTCAATGTCTTTCATTAACATTTACCATTAATTTATCTATAATTATGGACATAAAGAAAAAATACCTAAACAAAAAAGCAAGAATTTAGTGAAACACAATTAAATGTTAAATAAATGTTTAACAAAGATAAATAATAAATAAATAATATAAAATAATATGTAAATACAAGTGAATAAAAGCAAATATTTAAATAATGATTAACACTATTCTGATTACTGTAAATAAAATAAACTAAGACACAAGTGGTTTCTCGTACAGTTTGCAACAACAGGCATTAAAGGGTTAAAGGTAAAGGTTGACTGGGAGGTCCTGGCATGTTCGGCCCCTTTGCTTAGCTGCTTGTGAGTTTCCTGTTGAATGCTGAGTGCAGTGGTCGTAGCTTTGATACCAGCATCTGGTGCCACTGTCATTCAGCTGAGAGTGAACTAAAAGGTCATTTAAATTCCAGGTCACATCCTGACAATCTCTCACACACCATATTTTTACCTCCACCAAGGAGGTTATGTTTTCACCAGAGTTAGTCTGTTTGTTTGTCTGTTAGCAACATAACTCAAAAAGTTATTGATGGATTTTGACTACATTTTCAGGATATGTTGGGAGTGTCACTGGGAACATATGATTAACTTTTGGTGGAGATCCGGAAAAGATCCTGGATTCTGGATCACTGAAATTTTCCGTAACATTATGGTGCTGCTTGGCAGAGGTCTGCGCTCTCAGAGTGCTTTTCTAGTCTTAGCATGTTAGCATGCTAGCGTTGCCTACAGCATGAACACATATGAGACTGTATTTACACAAATAAACCTAATGCATGATGCAAGATGTAATTAATATGATAAATTAATAAGATAAAATCAACCTTCTATTGGTGTGAGTGTAGAACAAAGATATGGTAAAGTGAGAGGATAACAACAAGCTCTTCTAAGCATTTATGGTGCTTTACGGGGGACGTTTTACCATTCAAAGCCAGAGCTGGTTGAACCAATCAAACCGATCTTTGCTGTCTTTTTGCCATGAAAGTTAATACATTCATTCTGCTCAACATTGTCCAGGGTGAAAAGCCATCTTCCTCATTTTACTGTGCTTAAGTTAAATGTCGGATACCAGACGAGGGGTAGAGGAGGCAGACAGGAGGTGTCAAACTCATTACCAGTCACAAGCTGACACGCAGCAGATCAGGTCATCACCATGCCATTACCACACGTTCATCGTGATGGACTGACTCAGAAGATCCATCATGCTGCTGCTGTCATTTCTAATGTTACTTTTAAGGCTGTGGCAGCCCCCTTTTTTTGCAAATGTGTTTGCATGTCTTGCTGTAAGCTAGATGGAGACTATACAAACATTTTTATCATTTGTACTGCTTTACTTTCATTTTCCTCATGTAAGATGAGGCACTCTGTCTCCAACCTCCCACTTAAAGCTTGAGCATTAAACAAATGGACAATTATCGTGCCAATCTATGCCTCATTGGCTACCAGCAGGGCTCAGAAAAGACTAAAATGCCACTAATTGTTTCAAAAGCAGCAGGTTTGATCTGTCCTCTGTGTATTGATAAAATGCATGGACAGTCAAAAGCCAAATATATGAATTGAAATATGCTAAACTTCTGTAATTTTGGTCCACATTCTTTGGAAATGATTGCTTGGGGACATTATATGAATAACAAGCATAACCTTCTTTTTAATTTCCACTAATTCCTGTTATTAAAAGCTGTAGTCAAGTGTCCATTCACTTCAACAGGGGTCATGTTTAGAGAAGCCACAAAAGGAAAAACATTGACTGGTTTGAAATGTAAAAACTAGGTTGTGTAGTGTTCGCTGTGTTTGCATTACTGAAAGACACTCCTGACTGGGAAAGGGACGTGTTGTGTCACTGCGAACGATCTGATGCAGACGACTGTATAACAGAGGCTTTACTGGAAACAAAGCTCAAGGAGATAAAATAAGAACCGTGGTGGACAGAAAAGTGAAGAGAGCTCCTCTTTAAGGAGAATATGTGAGATATGAAACTTCCCTTTCAACTGACTTTATAGTTGAAGCATAACTGTAAATGAACGGTGCCTCACCTGCAGCGGTGACAGTAAAGGTAACTATTTGATTATACCTTTTTACTTTTTTCTCGTCTCTTTAAGGCAGGAGTGCCTGAGTCCAGTCCTCGAGATCTACAATCCTGGAACTTTTGGATGAAACCCTTTTCCAACACACCTGGATCAAATGAGTCTATATCTGGGCTCTGAAGAGCTGAATAGCACACTAATTTAGTCTTATTAATCAGGTGTGTTGGACGATTTGTTTATTCCAATACAAGTTATACAAAATTATGTATTTAATTGCATATCATGCAAAGTGGATTTTGCATGATATGTCCCCTTTAAAAAGCTGGTAGTGCAGCTTTAAAGCTATAGTAAAACCTGTGGCACATTTATTACCGCTTCTGTGTCTGTGGACTCATGGCAAGTATATCAATAGTGGCTCATTCTCAGACAATAAGACTTAACTGTTATTTTAGTAACCGCTGTTACTAAAACCGCTTAACTGCTGTTTTAGTTCTGTACATGAAAGGTGCTATACAAATAAACTCGCCTTGCCTAAAGTGATTTAATAATACAATAAATCTTTGGATTTAGTTACATGCTGTAAGAGAGAAAATATGGTTCCCTTTGGTTATGTATGTGTGTGTTTATTATGGTTGCTTTGTGTATTTTGAGTTTGTTTAAAGCACATCCTCATAAATAAAAGCTACATGGTTAAAAGCTATAAAACCAGGTGGAAAGGGGCAATTTTACCTGGTTTGCAATGTCACAGGGGTTTCCAGTAGTAAAACCACCAGACAGTTTTAAAAAGAAGATGAGACGCACTTGGTTCAGGGACCTAACATATTTATGCTTTTTATGTTGTTAACATCCCATAAATGATGAAATCCTCCATTATTATGCATGGTACATAATTATGCTGATGATGGAGCCGGATGCCTATGCAAATGGGGAGTTAAAAAGCAAGTATATTTTCGGCTTCAGTCATTTTCTGTAGCATCAAAGCAGAAAGTCTTTTTAACATGATGCGTAAGTGGAGCAGCAGACGGAGCTGGTAGAGATCAAAACACATTTACTAAACAGACTAGCGGTAAGGTAACTTACACTGGCTGCATGTGAGAGCCCTCTCTGGTTATGACTCCTTCTTTGTCCATCAGCATTTGTCTGAATGTGCTCACTTTTTGTCGGATCTCCTCCTCTGTGTACCTGAGGACATAAAAGAAAAAAAAAACACACATTCCTCAGTTGCTCTGCTCCCAATTCACAGAACTTCCTCCTCACCTCCGCAAAATCGATTCACTTCAGTCTTCAGATCCAAACTCAAGACTTCCACTAAATCAGTCCCTCATGCCCTGTTTTTCTTTTTATACTGTATTTTACTGTATACTGTATTTGTATCTTTATATTTATTGTTGTTTTTTCTTATATTTGACCTAATTTTATGGATTTTGCTGTAAGTGTAATGAAAGACACCCAGAAATAAAATGTGTTATTATTATTAGCAGTATCGGGCAGCTTTGAGCACATGGTTTCAGAGGCAAACAAACAAGGAAAAAAAAAAACAAACTGAAGCACAACTTATAATAAATAACAGTAAACACATGCAAAACTGTCCCCCCTCATCAGACCAGGTCCAAATAAACGGCAAAGCCTGTCTTTTGGTCGTGTCCTGACTAAAACCAGTCAGCCTAATAATGTCCATTCTGATGACTCATTGTCACCTCCAGCCCCAGAGCGTGTTAGGTTTTATTCTACCAGCGTGCGACGTAGCCTGCTGAGCTGAGAGGATCTTTGGAGCAGCATGAGGAGCTCTCAACAAGCTGACAAAGACAAATTACTGCAGACACACACAAAAGAAATGACTGTTAGTGTCACTCTGTAAATGTTGTAATCTATTTTCCTTGGACAACGGCCTTTGTCTACGTTCAGTCGCATTGTGGAAACAGAGCAGCAGCAAACTGACCTGTTACTTTGTAATTTCACTGCAGTCTTAACGGTGCACAAACGTGACAAATTAATCACAGCTGGAAAATATTGTTCAAGCATATGGCCTCGAGATACGACCCCACGGTTTGTGGACAGCACCAGCAGTGACTGAAATGGGCTGTCACAGCTAGAACGGTGACAGCTCTGCTACAAAGACAGTAATAATTCCTGCAACCTCTCCAAACAAGTCTGACTATATTTGTATAATTCTCAGAGGGCAGCTGTGCAAGCCAGTGAGACCCGTGCACTGTATGCACACAAAGTTTAAAACCTTCTTCATGCATGGCTCAGGCTGAGATTACAGGCTACAGAGAGAGATTCAGGTTGTGGTGAGACATAAAGACTCAGATTTATCTGACAGATTCTCCATTTACAACACAATTAAGTTAATGTTTGAAGTCGTCATACACACTGATCTGTGAGATCTCATTTGGTTACTCGCATCAGATATTCTTTATTTAATGGTCTCCTCCAGTTGTTGTTGGACCACCCAAGAAAGGAGTTAATGGTGGGTGAGAAGAGCAGTTCACTTGTGTTATTAGTCTGCATTACAGCATGCATCTCACCTGAAGTACTGGATCCTATTAAAAGCTCTCTTTACCAGTACACTCAAGCAGCTGTGGCTGGAAATCATTAGATGAGCTGATGATTCCACAACATGTTGAATTACATTCAGAAACTCTTATTACTAATATTAATACATTTTATTTTATAAAGCTCTTTACATTTTAAGACAAAAGTGCTACAAAGAGCATAATGAAAAAAAATAAAAGTAATCAGAAATTGGGATAAAATCATCAACCAACTAAGAATAAAACAGGAAGAAAATGTGAAAACTTTTACGTTTTAAGATCCTGTTTAAAAGTGTCAGTGGTTTGTGAAGCCCTCAGATGTTCAGAGAGTTATACAAGCGAGGTCCCCAGTGGAGCAGGTTTTAGTCCTGAGTGGGAGGAGACGATGAGTAATTGTGGAGTGGGGGGAAGATGTTGAAATCTGTGGGGTGAGAAGTTCTTTAATGTAGGTGGGGAATTGCCATGGATGTACTGGAGACTGTATTCAATCTGGGCAGAGATGGGAAGCTAGTGTTGGGATTGAAGAATGGGTGTGATGTGTTCATATTTACACACTCTCATCAGGATCCCAGCAGCACTGTTTGGTATGTGCTGGAGCTTCTGGATGCTCCTGCTCGGGACCCCGATGAGAAGTGCATTACGGTGGTCCAGTCTGGAGGAGACAAATCTCTCAGCATCATGTACAGGGAGACTGGGATATATTCTTTAGATGGTGAAATAAAGTTTAGCAGAGATGCTTAATGTGGGCCAAACCTGACAGAGATTAATGACCAATGCTGTTAGAAGAATATGTGCCAGAGAAAGTAATGCAGGTTATGTTGGACGTCTTGATCTGATGAGGGGAAACCAATGAGGATGGCCTGGGTTTTTGAGCTGGAGAAAGTTGTGATTCATCCATCCACCCAATCTCCTCCAGACAGGCTGTGAGTGTGGGTAGAGCTGTTGATGACGGAAACTGAACAGATTCAGATTTTTCAGACCACTAGATAAAATGGTTTTATATATATATATATATATGTACAGTATATACTGTATATATACACCATTATATGAAATTTGTGCTTTATGCTGTTTTCATTAAGAAAAATCTGTGCAAAACTTCCAAAATATATAAAAATTGTTAACATGGCAACTTCACTGTGTAATACATTAATAACTTGCAATAATTGAGTAATTCTTGCTACATATTGCTTTTTCTGTTTACTCATTAATATTTGTTACAAAATGCTGAACATAAGCTCCAATTTTCTCAAGTAAAAGTTTCATGCTCGGTTTGTTGCTCGCATCAGCAACGTCTCCTTCCTTCTCTTTACCTGCAACTCACGGCTGGATCAGTTCCATTAGCTGGATTGTAAACTAACCAGCGACTCTTATCAGCTTAGAAATAAAATCTAAAAAGAATTTGCAAAATATAGTGGCTGTTACCACGTTTCCTGAGCTGGTCACTATCAACACATTGATGGTGTGGAGAATGAGATTAAGAGAAGTGTGATGGCAAGTGGAAATGGCTGGAAGACGGTCCGACAAAGAGAAAGCTGGTTGGTGTGACATGAGACCTGTTGTGTAACCATCTCTCAGCCCGGCAGCTGTCGACTCAGCACAATAGAGGACCCAAACACTTTATATTCATGGCTTCCCATTGACAGAGCAGGAGCCTTCACCATGCGTTAGCTGCCCCCAGCTAAATCTACAGCAGCCGTCCTTTCCTCAGCTGTTTGCTTTGGATAACGGAGAGGAACACAATGGATGATTGTGGCTAAACAGATGCCACACACCTGCTAGGTGGTTTTTTTTTTCATTTACGCTGTGTTGAGGACGTTAGCGTTTGCAACACATATGAAGTATAGAAAGAAGTGTGAGAATTTGTTATATCTCTTTGCATTTTGGCCTCCTCTTCCTCAGAGGGAATAGAAATGCCTGCTGCATCCTGTTGGATGTTGGAGCTTTAAGGATAAAACCTCCTGTTTTCATGATTGCCAAACTTCTGCGGTGAAGTTAGGCGACGATCCATAGAGAGCTCTGAATCAATCTTTGTAAATAGCCTCATATTGGATGTTTGTCAGAAGCTATTAGGACAGACAGACTGAAACAAAACATCTCTCCTCGGCACACTTAACCAGCCATTCACGCAGCTATAAAGGTGGCTGGCTTCCCCTGAACACACCAGCTGTTCTGCCCCTAAACTGAGCTGAAGAAGGGCTGATTGGAGTGGTCACTCCTAACAAGACTGGGTGTTGAACTGTGAAATGTGTAACTGTCCATCCTTTCATATTTGTGTGTACATGCCCACGAGGGACAATTAAGAGACTGAAGTTATTTAAGTGGGGCCAAATAAAAGCCATTTAGCCAAAGTCTACTGCTTACAGCACATCAAGTCCAAGGGATTTGGGTAGAGGGACATTTAACAGAGTGAGGGTCTGCAGGCCACTGCAGCCATGAAGAATCACCATGATTAAAGAACTTGATTAGAGTAATTAGACAGCTTCGAGCACCCACAGATTTCCCCCATTAACTCGCAATTCCTGAAAATTAATAGTTGTGGCCTTGGGACCATCCTTATGGTAATTCACATTGATTCAAGGAGAAGCACCAGAGTGTGGGGTGGGCTTTTAATCACTCGGACTGCAAGTGATGTCTCCATGTCCCAGGTCTGAAGGGTTTCTCTTCAGGTTGTCCCTGGGCAGAGACGCACACATATGAAACTTTGCAGAAATCAATCCTGATAAAAAAAGAGCAGAGGGAACAAAGCGATAGCTTTGTAGTTAGTGAGATTGAACGGTGCTGGGAACTCGGGAAGTGGAACCTTAACACCCCCACATATCTATTTCATGGGCAGAATTAAAACAGTTTCCAGAAAGCTGCAGTAGTTTTACTGTTTTTCCCCACAGATTTCTTGTTGGACAGCTACACAGAACGAGTCTACATTCCTTCTCTTTATAAATAGCCCTCTTCACTACACTATAAAAGCAAGCTCATCAAGAGCTGAAGCAACACAATCTACCTATTCTGAATGCTCTTCTTGGAAACCCTTAACAACAACACCTCATGTTTAACACTGACCTTTCTGCTGTAACAACATAATAAATGGAAAATTCTCACTGAGAATCTCTCCCTAAAATGTCCAGTCTCTCGACACAGGCTTGTTGTCCTATAACACAGGTTTGATGTACAGGAAGACCTCCATCAGAGCAATAATTACCATGCCTGAAAGACTCTGAGAGAAGCTCTTTTAATAGGAAGTTGACTTCTCACACTGCAGGTATGGAGATGTTACAAACTGCATACCATAGAGAGAATTCAGCTCTCAGCAAAGTATTTCCCTCCTTACTGAACTGTCTCTTTTTACTTTCACTATTCATGTCTATGCCTTTATGCATGTGTGCTGTTGTGTGCAACAAACATCACTTTACTTTTATTCAACCAGTAACTGAAAACGGTTTTGAGCATGCATGAAGTATAAGCACACTTTTTCACGTTTTCGGTGGATGAAATACATAATCTTTTTTCCTCTCTTAACCGTTTGTTTGGATGCTCTAAAGCAGACGTGAATGTAGGGTTTAATATGCTCTCCTAGCCTGCAGTTTGGTCTGAGCGTGGAGAGAGTTGATTAAAGATCTGGAAAAAGGCTCATACACCACAGGAGATTAAATTGTGCACAATCATTATCACTCAATTAGTGTAGAAAAATACCCTTGATATATCTGAACCCTTGAATAACGATCATCTACTGAGCTCAAAATCAGTTAGTGATCCATGTTATTATACTCAAAGCTGCTTTACATTAATTACATGTTAGAGACAATCAGTGCAAAGCCATGTTGATGCAAAAAGCAGACCGCCTTATCCAAACCCTCCTCAAACAGATCATTCGTTATTCCAGACAGACGTCATGTACCAATCACCTGACATATGCAACCTCAAGCAAATCTAATGCACTTAAAACGGCCACATTCCCTGCTGCAGTGGAGCACTCAATGCACAAATGAATGGGGCAAGGCAAGCTGCCAGGCTTTGGATTGCTAAATGAACAGACTCCTTTAATCGCTGAGCCAGTTTAATTGGCTCCCTTGGTGAGGCCATCACTCATGACAGACCATTTATCCTGGCCTCCTCTGAGGAATAAGGCTGAACTCGGAGGGTGCAAAGGAAAGAGATGTGTATCTGCCATTCTGCTGGGCAAGAGAACATGGCAGGCATCCAACTTGCCAAACACCATCTCTTCTTCCAAACCTTCCCCTCATCCTCAGTCAGGGTTGAGAGGGGTGAAGAGGAGCCTGAGCTCTCTGGATTAAACCAACAACTAATGAAAATAGACTGCAGCCGACATCTTAATTGTGTCTAATGCCTGACATTGCTCTCTCTCTCTATCCCACTGTTCCATCCCTCACACTAACCCTTAAGCCTGCACACACTTATTAAGAATGAGAGAAGGTGTCCACGCTGAGCCAAGCTGGAAAACATGATTCTCTCTCCTTCCGTTATAACCTAACAAGATGAGTTTGTCCAGAACTTGAATGCTCAGCTTAGTGGTTGCATTGCCTCGTGTGCAACTCTCTGCCAGCTAAGCTTGTGAGGGGAGCGGGTCTGCGAGGGTGTCTGGTCTTCTTGTATTCAGTTTTAATTAGCTAAGCTGCTGCCTGCCACGACACTGTTCCACCAGACATCTTGACTCTTCTACATCGCTCTCAACCCAGGAGCTGCTGCTCCTAGCCAGGGAAGGAGTGGATCTTGACAGATGGGGAAAAGTGCATGCCCTTACTCCCCCCTCCCTCTTTTTTCCTCATCCGTTTTCAGCTACATTAAACTGCAGTCGCTCTACCATTACTGGGCACTCCTAATGAGGACACAGTGCTTGTGACAACAGTAGTCATGCTCAAGAAATGAGAGATGCCCAGAAAGTTTGTGCACAAAAAGGCAATTTCTCTCTAATAATTCTGCAACCTCTTATATATGGAATGAACAAAGCTCTCTAATTAGCAAGACTTTAATTAAATTAAATCCCCCGTCCATTATATATCAAGGATTCGCCAGCTTTCTGTTAATGACAAATGTGATGTGAGTAAAATGTCATGAAGTATCAGTGAGAAAGTCAGCTTTCTTCGCACTAACGCAGAATCACAGAGCTCGTCATTAATTATGGTCCCTGCCAGCTTGAAGTCCGCCTACGAGCTGTGGTTATTCAAGCAGCAGTGTGTTATACTGGGAGTAAATCCACTGAGAAAAAAGCCCTAAGATTGTGGATTAACGGTGACTGCCATATCAACAGTTTCCATGGCTCCTCGTAACTTTGCGGAAGATGCTAATGAGAGAACCTACGCCAGGTTGACCTTTGCCTTTCATCGAACGTGTCCGTGGTAACGTCGCTAATATTTATTAATCCAAGCTAAAGCTCGTGACGCGCGGTTCAAGTGTTGGCTAAATCTGGCGTTTGGTTCAAGGAATTTGCTCAGAGCTTAGATGCATAAATGACACGTTTTTTTATCGTGAAAAACTTTTTTTCCCCTGACGATTTCTCACACACTTAAAATTCCCAGCATACCGCTGACCTGGGAGCACCGTTGCATCTCCTGGCATAATGGATGCCTGTCGAGTGAAGCGAGAGCTCTCCAAGGCTGTGATGAGCACATGATCCTTCATCTGTGGCACTTGGCCAAACAGGAAACACCACGTCTTACTCAAAGCAGCCCTTCTCCTTATACTCAACCCCTCCTCATGCTATTATTCTTTTAAAAACTAGAACAACCTCTGACAGTAATAATGACAGATCACACCTACTGATAACATTTCCATACGGCGCTGTTATAAACGGCCATATTATAAAAACAATTTCCTCTTGTTATCTCCACTTCATTGCAGTGGCTTCTTTTTTATCTCCCCTTTCACTGTGACATGGAAATGAGCTCAGCCGCCATATAGCACATACCCGTCGAAAGCTAAGTGCAGAAACATAGCAGCGGTAAGATTCATCTTAAACTAAATACATCACCGTTCAGATGACAGTGTTTGCCTGAGTTTCATAGCATATGTTTAATCCAGTTTACATCTGCACAACAGAACATAAGACATGCCCGCTGCGACACCCATTCATTCTTCATTGTATCCTTATCTTTCAAAGCACAGAGCATTATCAGTTTTTTCCTTTTCTTTTTACCTGCAGTCTACTTGTCTTGCAACAACTCTTGTGACAAAAACAAACAAGCCCAAAAGTGTAAATAAAACCCAAAGTCCTGGAAACCTACTGATTTCCCAAGCTGCTAAAGCTTTGGACAAATGTGCATGAAAAAGGCATCTGAAACATACACACTGATATTCAAGCTGTTTAAACCCTCGAGGTATGCCACATCACATCCTTCCAAAACTGCATTTTTTTGTGATTTTGAACTTAAATCAAGTTAGAAAATAAGTTTTCTGCAGGAAAGAGGAAATTGCAGCTCCTTGAAGCTGAGAGAAGCTTTGCATTTAGGTGATTACTTACCCCTGCTCTTCCATCATCTCCTGGAGCTCCATACATTTTAGCTCTACCCTCCTCTTCCTCTCATGGTCCAGAATCTCTCGGTGGGGTTTCTTTACCAGGACAGGTTCTACTTTCGGCTCCTCCTCCTCCTCCGTACCCGGCTTTTCCTCGTCAGTTTTAGCTTGCAGTTCTGCAGTTGACGGTGGTCCCCCTGATCCCGCTGCTGTTCCTGGTTCTGCCCCAGGGATCATGGACTGGGCCAGCCCGTTTGGACCATCTTTGGGAGACGAAACCCTCGTCGCATCATACATGGTTACTGGAATCTGTGGAGATCGAGATGAAGAGTTGGCAAAGGGTGAGCAGCTACAGTGGTTTTTGCTTTATTTATTTATTTCTCATTATTCATTCAATTCACCTGGTCCAAAATCATGAATATTTTCTTCATTTTCACCACATCACATTCAATAAAAGACCCCTTTATGACTACCACAAAGCTGCCACATGATTAAAGAACCCACACACATATACAGTGCTTTATCTACATTTCATCTGTCCTGCAGCAGATCTACACTGACTAACCAAAAGGTGTGTGGGATGTAATTTGAGGCTAACATCTCATGACAAGCTGCACCATTCTGCTTGAACTGAGCAGCATACTTTGCAAATATTCATACACAGCAACACACTGCAGACACAAGCACGCACGGCCAGATACATCATTGACAGTAACTTCTGCTCTGCGAGTCAACAGCCCTGAAATGCCCAAAGGCAAGTTAGGAGGCAGGCAGTGATTCCTCTTTTAAAACTCCCATATCTACGGGGGTGTAGTGCAGGTATTAGCTGTAAAGGTCACATATCCTGCATATACAGTCTGAGTAGAAAGGAGGATAGCACCGGAGTGCCAAATGGTCAAAAACTGATGAACCTGTAAAAGTCTGTGGCAGTGACACAGCGAATGCAAGACAGAGAAAAACACTGATACTGATGCAGAATGAAGGCATCCTTTGGTTCTGACTCCTTTCACCTTTCCATTTCTGCCTCGTTAACTCGTGAAGTGATGAGAGTGTCATTTTTTTGGAACGAAAGGGCGTCTGGTACAAGTGCTGTGTGGACCATGCCCTGATCAAGATGGATTGTTCTTTTTAGGGCCGGAGCAGAATGCGCAGCAAGAGAGGAAGGCTTTTGCTTTAGCTGCAGATGCCCGACACTGCCTCTCTCCCTGTAAAACTAATGGCTTCAATTTTCACAAAGGAGCCTAAAAAGACCAGCTGAAGCACTTTATCACTGTCAGACATGGAGGGGTCAAGTCAGGAGGACATTGCAACTACATGTAGATGGCCCGAACTCCAGATTTCCATCTCTTTCATCAACTCTTTCATCTATTCACTGAGTGCACAGCGAGTGTGGTTTACGCTGCACAGTCAGGTTGGTGTATGTTTGAGCTGCTTCTGCTAGTCTTTGACTGGTTAATGGGGATATGCTTGTGTTTTGAAGTGTTGCACGCTGGTAAACGAGCCGTGGATGTGTACGTGGCAACGCTGCTATCGGCTGACGGAACAGGTGGTGGGACAGCAGGAGGCACCATCTCTGCATATATTATACAGTAAATCAGCACTCTATATTCAGTGACAGCAATCTCTCATCTGCACATGCTTGTCTGCAGAAGACTGTAGGGAGATAAGCCCTCATCTGTCAGAAGAAGCTTTAAAATGGCATTCAGAAAAATAAAAAAGGTAAAAACCCCAAAAAGGATCTTTGTTTGTGATGTTCAAATCTATTTCTAAATAAACTGGAATGCTGTTTAATATAAATAAAAACTATTTGAGACTATTAGAAAATCTAATATGCAAATTATGTGAAATGGACTGTAAAAGTAAATAAAAATTAGAACTATTTCATAGACAAACATCAGCTCATATTGAATTTGATAAGATCTCAGAAAAGTTGGGACAGAACCAAATTTATTAATGCGTAGCAGTCTATAAACGTCTGAGAAGTGAGGAGTGGTGACATGGCAAATGTTTTCATTTGGATAAAGCTCTGTACTGGTATAGGCTACTGGCAGGCTGGTGAGTCCAGCACCTCCACTCTTTCACTGTGCTGCTGTAATAAATAAAGCGGAAATATGAAAAACCTTCTATTAAGAAATATGTTGTCTAGACAGGAGCACATGTTGCTCTTAAACCTGCGTGTACTCTTCAACCCTGTTAGTGCTTTTCCAGCAAGATGCCATAACATCCGCACTAATACAGCTAAATACAGTCAGATTCAAGTGCTCCTAACAAGTTCGATGCCCCCTCTCCTCTTTAGTCCAGAGGAGTCTGTGATTTTATCTAATCCACGACTCATAAACAAATTTAAAATGTCCATTTGACATGAAAGGTCCTTCTGGATTGTGTAACACACACTGCTTTGTTACGTACAGCGTTTTCTGTGCTTTTTACTCTGTCATCATACAGACCTGCAGCCAATTAACCTGATTGGTTACAAACATTTTTTTCCGAGTAGCACACTTATTATTCCAAGTCTTTTGTTGACCCTGTCCCAACTTTTTGGAGACATGCAGATCCTGATCTGCCATCCAAATAACACCTGAATGAAATGAAAGACTCTTTAGCAGGCCTCTGCAGACAGGCAGAAGAGGGAATTCAGCTAATCGATTCAGGTGTGTTGGAGAAGGGATGCATCTAAAAGTTGCAGGAAGGTCTCAGGCGTCCTCATCCTCACAGATTCCATTGCCACTCCTTTTGTTCATGAGAAACAGGGTGATGGTGGTGAGAGGGAGATGATGTGCTTCCTTTCAAAGTAAAACAACTAAATAATTTAATTGTGTAATGAAAAAATGGCAACAGGAAGGGAGGCTTTGTCAGGGAGCTGATAAGTCAGCAGAGCACATGGTTAATTCTGTGCAAGTCCTCTACAGGGACTGAAGGTTATCTCTTGCTGCTGCATTAAAGCTGCCACCAGCCTCTTCTACTATTATAGCAAGGGCTGACACTTTCACATCAAGACAATAGCTGACTGTAATTAGTTATTATGCTAAGAGAACATGTTCAGCCACATGCATAAAGTGGCAAAATGAGTTATTTGAAATTACAAAGAGATAATAAGCATTTAAACATTCAAAATGGAGTTTTGGGGGTGTGACACTGACTGCTGTTGAAATAAAAGAGCCATTAGCTCATGCTTTCTCCACATGAAATAAAAGAAGATGGTTGCATTTGTGTGTTTCCAACCTTTGCCCATGGTTTCCTTTTGACACTGCAGTCTCTTTTCTGCTCCCTTCACACCTCAAATAATGGAAACAACGCACGCAGCAAGAAATAACATCCAGATACATCCAAACATCCAGACACAGTGCCGATTCCCATTCAACCATTGTGATCTCTCAATTACATGGTCACTGGCAGCCTACGCAAGCCTGAGTCATCTATTACACACAGGAGCTGGAGCACACATTTAAATCTTAATTAATAAGGATAACAGTCACCATGACCACACAGCAAAGAAATCTTGGACACGTTAGGGTCTGATGTTAGGTTGGGTTAATGACACATAACAGAGGAAATGACCTAAACTTGAGAAAAGACTGTGATTCTGGTAATATCTGGTGAAAGATATCTATATGAACATGTCATGTTTTTCCTTTCAGACCCTCCAGCTGCTAATTTACATGAACTTACAGACAAAGAAAACATGGGACCTGGCCAATGAGGGCTGAAACCTTGTAGCAACTACATCTCACAGTGCTTCATACAAACCATACTGGTTAGTATGTGTCCGATGATGCCTGAGCCGTTCTGTTTTACACAGACTGAGAGCGCAAGCTGGTCAGTTTTAGTAAAGGCTGGTAGCTCAGCTGTGTTGTAGACACAAAGACAACAAGATGCCCCCCCAAAGGCTTTGTTAGTGATCAAAGGTTGAGAAAATACCAGCAATTCAATTCATTTCCTTGGATGAGTTGCTATTCAAAGAAAAGCAATAAGAAAACAAGCAGTTTGTTTTGAGGAGATGCTGCAAGAGAGTGACCGTTATCCACACCTTTACAATGTACTGCAGTTTAATGATGCATTCAAAGCCTCCTCACAGCTGACTCAGCATGCAAAGAACACAATCATTTAACTGCTGGATAGAAAAAGACCTGCAGTAGCAGTCAAAAGTAATATCTGACAAAATGTTTATAGACCAAGCAGGTAAGGGGAGAACTTCCCACATGAAAAAACAGATTGTAACTATAATACAAGAAAGTTTCTCCTTTCAGAAAACTCTGACGATGACAGCAGGAAATACTGGTGACAATAATGTGTCTTTCCTCTGAAGGGATGAAACCGGTTGTGGTCTGATGAGTAGAATGCAAACTTTTTCACATAAAAATATGGGAAAACATAAGCGCCACACTTCAGCATTTGCCGTTAGAAGTCTGAATGGCACTTTAACACCATGTCACTATGATGCACCATCTGCTCTCACTGTTTATGTGTTTAATTTCTGGCTAGATTTACCCAGGCTTATTCTGCAGTATTCTCATTACAGCAGTGGATAAAAAAAGTAAAAATCCATTTGCATTTTAAATTTCAGACTTTTAGAAAAGTGGCAAAACTTCTGCCAACATGTGTGCAGAATTAACATCCCACTTTAAAGCTTTTCTTTAATCCCCCCCCAAAAAACACAATGAAACATCTATGATATTCTAGCCACACATTTTTATTCTACGCACAGATGAGGGATGGACGGCTATAATGTAGTGCTTATCTTTCATTTCCTTTGCTCTATGTCTATACTTTTTTAAGGATGAAATTAAAACTAGCTGAAAATAAGCAGCTTGTCTTAATCAAACCACATGGACATAATGCTGTATTTACAGGGTAAATATATACAGCGTGGCTCATGTAATATGGAGCACATTTATGGCCATCTGTACAACACATGCTGTCTGAGTGGACCTAAATACTGTATATAAAGCCAAGGCAGTAGACGGAGAATATGAACGATAATCAGATTTATTCATTGATATGCATGACAGCTTAAGGCAGGAGTGGACAGTAAAATACATTTTAATGCATCTGGGTTACTGCACATCCCAGCAACAATACGTATTTTCCTGTTTTATTATCTAAGTTAAGTGTATTGACAGGTTCTTGGAGCTGACTTAGAGCCACTCACATGGTGTCAAATTACAGTAAAACCACCAAAGTGTTTTAGCAATGTGTACTTTCATCCACACAAACCTGGGGATTAGCCTCTATGAAACCAATCATGTCTACAGTCTGACAGCATAACCGCACGACTGGATGCTATGACGTCAATCAGCAAGCAGATATGTAGAACAGCTATGTCAGATGATACAAGAAAGTTGTATAAACCTCCTGCAACACGCACCTTTATCTGTTTATCTGTTCCAGTTTTGGACTCTTAGCCTTTAATCATCATCATAGCATCCCCACAGCGTTCTACAGCAGTTTGTGGGGATGGTGAAGCCTTTAACTTTGGTGCCATGTGGACACAGCCTTAGCAGGTCAAGTGGAAAACTATACAACAGAAAGCAATGCAGCTTGTTTAAGTGGGGTTCATTTCAGCAGCCACACTCAAAAGAAAAACACTGGTCACATCGAAGCTACTTTTCTTCCTAAAAGCCATCTTACTGCTGCTCTCCAAACCATCACACCCCCCCTCTCTTAAGGCTGCTATGTGTTGTGCACAAAGGCTCCGATGATTGGATCTCATTCAGTAGCGCGAGCGCCTCAGTCATGATTACAGGATGGAAGTAACGGGGCCTGACCTTGATGGAGACTGGCAGAGACTAGCTGCAAAACATCCTGAATGGCTGGCAGCTTTTGGATATAGTTTGTATGTTTGTTTTTTGTTTTATGAACTAAAGCTCTTCTCTCTCTCCTGCAGTCCATTCTCCCATTTTCCATCACACCTTTCCACTCTCCAAAGCAACCTGCACCCCAGCTGAAAATGGGTGTTTTTGTTTTCAGGACTAGCGCGAGCTAAACATAGAAGATGTGTTTAATTCTCACAAGGTCACGCCTTTATCCAGGCATGCTGCATGGCTGTGAGGAAACAAGCTGCCACAACTTCTTTTTTTATTTTACCTCATACGTTTTAGTTCGACTGAGATGCAAGGTGCAGGATAAACAGGAAGTTCAGCAGAATGCGAATAGAAAAAGAAGTCAAAGTGTTATTTTGAGATGAATAAAGCTGTGTGGTGCATCTCTTATTCAGCTGCATGCCAAAGCTCTGACATTCCTTTGCTCATAATCTACAATGATCTGTTCTGATTTTGTTATTTAAGGAGCAGAAACAGCACATTGTTCCATCATTCAGCATTCAGACTTTCTTGTAGACATGTGTTAGAATAAAACCTTGCCTGTGAGAAGCTTTGGAAGCTGACAGCAGAGCAGAAGATGCTGCAGGAGTCTGCAGAATTCCAGAGATAGCATTTAGAAGGGCAAACATCTCTCAATCAGATGCAGAGCTGTGCAAAAATTAATGTGGTGCTCCAACCAAAAAGCACTTTAGGCAGTGCTTGAAGCTGCGATAACACAACAAAACATTTTACATCAACATACTCAAAATTAATTAGTCGCACAAGGGAGACAGAGATACAGACTTTAAGAAAGATAGTGGCTTAAAATTTTGAGTCTGGTGGAAAAGCCTCTCTGACACAACACCACAGTTAAATTTATTATGGAGCAAATACTTTTCACCTAAAAGGAAAGCAGAGACACCGTCTCTATGGTTACATCTGATCCTGGAGATCAGCTGTGAGTTGACACCATAGTTGAACTCAGAATCAGCAAAAGTTTCCCTGCTTTGTACCAACTCCACAAATCTGTCTAGCCCACGCACATTGTGCTGTTACGTGCAGCGTCTACTGGGAGAGACGATTAGCATAGCACTGCTAGTGATGTGATTAAAGGGGTTAGGGCTAGGGGAGAGATAGGTTCAGGTCTGTCTGTCTAAGTCAGTGCTTTCCTGTCAAAATAATGCACAGGGAAGCTTCTTCACTGTACGGAGCAATAACCAAAACCATTATAAATGCTGGTTACTGGCCCACTGAGGCTATATAATATCTTTTAAAGCACTGAGCATTGTTAGTTTTCCCCCTTAGCCTTTTTTTAACCTGCAGTCTACTTGTCTTGCAACAACTCAGCTGCTGGAGCATGTGTTGCCAGATCTTGTGACAAAAACAAACAATTTAATCTCTGAAAACTAACCCAAACGTGAGAAAGAAAAAAAACCCCAAAGATGTTGAAATGGTGCAGAGAAAAGCATAGCTGTAATCCAGAAGTGTTGCCAGATGCTGTAAATATTCCACATTATATTTAGTACTTTCATTTCCACCCATCGTTTCATCAATCCAACAGATAAAGTTTTTTCCCTCTTGTTTCCTTCCCACTGTCGCCCTGTGCATACTCAGGATGCAGGACTGGATCAAAGTCAAGATTTGATGTGATCTGTTGGTTTTCCTTAATGAAGTTATTTATTATGAAGCTGCTCAAACTAATGTATCTGTGAGGTGTCCTGAGATGAAGTTGTTGTGTTACTGAATTTAATAAAATGTTTGTGGTTTTAAATATCACTTCATGGGACAAACATGTACATCAGAGCAATGTGTTTACATATTAATTTATAATATATAAATTACTGCAGCTGCAGCTGTGTACAGCCTACAATCTGCTCTGTTGTTACAGGAGTTTCAGAGCGTACTGTAGCAGTGTGAGCTCACCTCTACTGATTTCCCACGCCTCAAAAGGCAGATTTTTATCTGTAAAAGGGTTGTAACACACTTTCCTTCATCTGATTGGTGGAGTTCAAAACATGGATATATAGATCCATCCATCGATTTTCTACCGCTTATCCGAGGTCGGGTCGCGGGGGCAGCAGCCTAAGGACCAGCTCATCTGGGGGGATCCCGAGGCGTTCCCAGGCCAGCCGCGAGATGTAATCAGTCCAGCGTGTCCTGGGTCT
>JBAMHV010000016.1:2655467-2668578 GCA_037177535.1 Pseudomugil gertrudae | reverse complement strand
CAGATGTCCACGCGATGCTGCAGAGGCGTGTCAGCCAGGACAGCCCCACAGCATCCAGAGCCTTAAGAAACTCCGGGTGGATCTCATCCACCCCCGGGGCCCTGCCACAAGGAGCTTTTTTCAGCTATATAGATATATAGATGTAAAACATAAACATAGATATATAGATAAAAACATAGATATATAGATATAAAACTTAGACATATACTCAGTTTCTTTCTCATTCCTTTAAAAAATGCTTTACTGGTGAGCTTTCAGTAGACTTTCCAGATGATTGCACGAACAAAAACATCTGCTCTGTCAAATTAGCTTAAAGCTAATGTGGTCCCAACTAGCATAAATCCTGCATAAACTCAGCCTTTCAAGTTTGAGTTGCATTGTGTGTTATTTTTGTTTCCTTTACTGCATTTATTTTTCTAAAAAAAAAACCTCTTAAAATATGGTGTTCAATCTACAGACTTCATATCTGAGTCTACCAATAAATAACTTGTCTCCAGTGTGATATAGATTTATGTGTTACGCAGAGATGCTGAATTTATCATCATAACTCCCTGCTGCTCAAAGCAACAACCTAAACATCTTGGATTATTGCACTACTGATGAAACTTGATATAAAATTTGAAACAAAAGGACGTGAAGCGAGAGCATCAGCAAGCGAGCTTCCCTCTCTTTATTGAAATGCATCCAAGTCTTTGGCGTATTACATGCATGAGAGAATTAACTGCCTATCTGAATGTGTTTGCAGCATGATGGCTGCCCTCATACCGAGACAATAACCCAGCATTTTTATTAAAACAACATATCGGTCTGGAAATAATTTAAGCAACTGTGAGTTGACATGTCTTAAAAAGCTGCTTTTCAGCAACAATTCTGGGCGAATTCAGCAAAAACAAACAGAAAAACACTGTAGTGGAAAATTCCTGATATTAATATGTAAAAAGATGCAAAAGGATATAACTGCAGCCTTCCTGTAGCATCTTGCACACTGAGTCTCACTGAATTTACATGCAGGAATGATTCAAACCTCATTGTATCATCTGAGTGTGTCAGTCTGTTTCATTAGCAGAGGAAACTTCACAAACAACAACAAGAAAATAATTTTCTTTTCAGTGAGTATATTATTCGGCTTCTATTGTTGTCCTTGCTTACTCAGCAGATGAAACTTTAGTAGCATTTCAGATTTCATCAGCCACTTCGACCTTTCTTCTGCTACTACAAGCTTCAATGCTCTTCTGGCCAGCGAAGCAGTTTTACCTAATACCGTGACAGTAAGCTTCTCTGAGTGAAATTAAAATCAAGCTGCAACAAAATACCTATTGAATTTTTGAGCATGAGGCTATAAATTAAACCCCACCACTGAGGTGATATCCAAAACCCCGCGGGGACAGAAATGCTTGCAAAAACCTGATGCATATTAATACTGTATGACTGAGAAGAGATTTGGAGATTAGTTTTAGGGGAAAAACAACACACAAACTCCAAGGTTAGACATAAACACAATTTCCTAAACATTCTCCTCATGCAGAGGCATGTGGAGACGAGCCTGCCAATGCACTCTCTCCCATCCAATTAATCAATTCTTCACATAAATTAGCTCATCATCATACAAGCCATTGTCCTTATGCATGTCCCTTATGCCAGTAATAGATTCAACCCATTTCCCAGCATCCTTATTCTTCCTTTCATGTATATTCATCTTCATGACCTATTTCCCAAAAGCTGATCTTCACAAACCATAATCAGCTAAAGTTATTCATCCATTAATATTTTTAAGAACTGATCGCCACCCTGCATGACAATATTCAAAATAAAACACAGTGTTTGGCTGAAACATAGGGAAACCTTCAACATGAGTTTTCTCCAGCAGGTGAGGATGCTGGAGCCGCTCTCACTGACACTGCAGTGTCCTTCAAAGAAAAACATTATTTCAGGTTAGCTGAACCAGCTTGCCCTGAGAATTGGATGACTTAATACAGCAAGTCCATCTTCAAAGGTTCAGGAAGAGTGTGGGAGGGGAGGTTAACGGCCCAGAGACGAAGTTTCCAAACTTTAAAGCTCTAAAAACACCGTAAAAAAATCCTCTTTCCTGAAGAATCACAACTCTGACATGTCTTAACTCACAGGCTCGTACTTTTTGGATCAAACGTGACCAATCTGTGATTTCCATTTCCAATACGACTCCACATTCCCTTTCGGGAGGAGGTAATGAGCCCTGCACGGTGAAGGAAACAGAAGTGCTTTGTAGGATAAGGTTTTAGGATGCAGGCGTCCACAAAAAGAGTATTTTTTATCACAATGCCTGCATGGAAAACTGCCTCTTCCTATCAGAAAATCCAGAAAAAACATCCATCTGTGAGTAGCATGGTTTATGGATGACCTCAAGTGACGCCTGAAGAAACGCTATCGTAACAAAGAGCAGTGACAACCATTCTGGTATTGTGTGGACAGCAAATACAACAAAGTTAAATGACACAGTGGAAGTGATGTGGCTGTGAGGGAGCCTAAAAACCCCACTGCCTCCAGGAATTAAGCAAGAAACAAACCCATTCTCATCGTCGGCTTTCCTACCCTGGGTTTTATGCTGTTACTTAAAACCACTGTGAGAAATCCTTACTTCATCCGGCTTGACTTCCAACTATTTCATCACGTTGAACAGTGTGCTTTGAAGACATCTGAAGACACGGTATTGATATGGATGAAATCTTTCTCTTATCCACCTGCCTGCTGTGTACGGGGGATTGAGCCAGTCAAAATGAGCACTGGCTGAATGCAGTCAATGCCTGCAGCAATCTGAAGCCAATCTCCACACTGCTGCAGCTCTGAAATGAGGCTGTCCTCTTTTCCACCTGCCACGACTGCTGCTATTTAATTGACACAGCACTCTGGAGCACAGAGCGATCAGTCTCTCGGTACAAAGTGATGGCTGTCAGTTAGCAGCGGCATCACCCCGGACTAAGGGGGCATACCTGTGAGGCCTCAGCAACAAAAGCAAAGGCAGCATCCCCTTTGATAAAACATAACAACCACCTTCTTCTGTTGATCGCAAAAAAACCAATACATTTGAACTTTTTCCATCATTGTCCACACTTTCTGAGCTCTGCAGCAAAAACCTCACACACCCTAATCATCATCAAAGAGCAGCACTCCACCGCCATCACACAGCTTCATGTATACAGGCCACATGGGTCGTGAGCTCTGGTTAATTACACTCTGGACTAATGTCACTTAGCTCCAGACGAATGAACCAAATGATTTAGCTTCATATTTCTCTACAAGATAACACCAGTTTGGTTCATTTTACAACAAACATTCAGGATTAGAATAAATCTGAGCCATTTGTGCATTTTTCTGTGTGAATAATACTTTAATAGTTGGTTCATATTGACCCTGTTTAGGATTTTTATCATCTGAGACTTAAAAATGTCGCTGATATTGTAAAAGGAAAAAAACATTTTACATGCAGCACTAAGGCTCGAGAATGACCATGCGGTTTTTATAGGAGAACAATGAATTCACAGCGTTTATTGGTTTGGCTTTACTGTTTAAAAAGCACTTCTCGTCTGTGGTTATAACACTTGGAAGGTGAAAGGACGGCTAAACGAGGCTCAGTGGTGCTCAATACACAGCAGTTTCTTTACACTGTTTCCAACCATGCTGACAGGTCTCTCTGTGATAAACTGCGGTTTTATGTAATGCACTAACATTTAAAAGCTATCCTCTTATACTTCATGCAGCAAAGAGAGCTTTTTTATTTAGATACTGTCCATTTTAGTAAAACCAAGAGCTTCTAGGAAAAACAATGAATGCCATGATACTGAATGACAATTAAAGACATGCAACTTTTTTGGGGGGGTTTCTTTTCATTATAATTATAACCTAAAAAAAACTAATCAATGTCCTTTACAAATCTGTTTTAGGTCAATAAACTGAAAGGAAACTTGCAGTCTCGTGAGCTTACAGACCCACCAGCCTGTTAATGTGATACCATCTCTAATTCTGGTAATTATTTCCACCCTTAATACAACTAACGTGTAAAAACCACAGAAGGTGAACTGGTCTCGTTGGTTAGTTCTGCATATAAAAGCACAGCTGGGGCTGATCAGCAGTGGTGTTTAAACTAAAGCTGTGAACAGATTAGACAGCATACGATAAACTGCATACCAGTGCTTTCTGATGTTTTTGAGAACTTGTTAAATCTCATCTTCAAGGTTCAACACAGATTTAAATCTGATCAAAATTTAAATAAAATACTTACTGAAGGTCTTTGGAAGACTCCAGCTATTGTTAAACCTCTACAAATTAATGTTTGATCATTAATATTTTATATTAGGATTTATTTTCCCACAAAATCCTTTCTGCCATGAAAAAGCTTGGATGTACTTCTGAACTTTTTCAACCTTCAGTGAATATGCAAACGAGTCTTTCACCTCTTCTGTTTGACGAGGCAGAAAGAAACGTGTCACAATTGTTGATGCATTTTTTTTGTTAAAGCAGGAAAACCCAGCACTTAGTTTGTAAATCAGATGATTTCAGAACACAGAGGTGTCTTTTCTCCACAGAAAGATACTTATAACAAGCTCTCAGTCACAGTTATGGGGTGTGATTTTAACTCATCAGCTTCTGCCATCCCACTGCATTCATTCATTCCCTGAATGAAAGGGTGTTGCAGTAAGGAAAGTAACACAGAGTTAGAAACAAACCAGAAACAGCAGCAAAGGAGCTGAAGTAGATCAGATAATATGGATTTTAACCTTGGTCATTTTAAGCACAGAGCTAACAAGCATTGCTTCTGCCAACTAACTGGAAAATGAAACCAACCCTGGAAGTTGTCAAAAGTTATTTCTGAGTTAATCCTGTTAATGTGAAACCCTGACAGTAATTTGGAGACTTGCCAGTAGTGCACTATTGTTAAAAAGGTTTGAAACAGTGGAAATAAATTAAAGAGACATTCACACTGGAGCCACTGAATTACTTCATGTTTACATCTGACAGCAGCTTCACTTCCTTGCAGACTAGTGAGATGGTAAGACTCTAATGCACATCTTCTGCTGGAGCATAACATATGACTCCAAATGGAGCACAGCCAGCAATGCATTTCAGTCCATATCGAATCTGGCATGTTGACTAAAACGGCATTTTTATTTATAGCTACAGCTTTGCATGTCCTGTACTAACTGCATGAATTCTTAACTACGATGTTTACAGGCTTTGGGTTCCACCTAATATAAAATATCCTCAGAAGCTGATGTTCAAGGTTTTTATTGCTCAAAAGTGAGGCTTGAATCAATACAATTCATAATAACCGTTTGTCATGATCTGTGGGGTTGAGTTTTGTTTTGGTTCTTTACTGCTGTCCAGACGCCTGTTCAGTGAAGCTGGATTTTCCCTTATCGAGGTAACTTTGGGGTTAATTGGCTCACGTCTTACTGGATTAACATCACCATGGTAACTTTAACTGAGGGGCCGAGTCTCATCTGAACTTAATGGGTAATATAAAGGAAAGAAGGCACTGAGGAAGTGCTCTGCCAGAGACATCTCCACTGTAAAACAGAAAGAAAAATGCTATCTGTTTACATTGTGCAATGAATTAATATATCGCACAAATTTATGCATTAACAGAGACAGCATTCCTTCTTTGGCTGTTTCCACAGCAACAGTGTTGCTTGTGGCCTGGATGATGTGATTGAGCTCTTCATATTATTAAAAATAACACTCCTCTGTAGTAAAGTAGCTACTCTGCAGGGTCTCTCCATGTTTGTGATTGGTCAGAGGCTGCAAACTCCACCCCTTTTGGTGAGCGTGCATTGATGGAGCTGGGAAAATCTGGATTGAATTAACCACCTTCGTAGTAGGTCAACCCAGGTAACAGAGAGATATCCCAGATGTGTAGCAAAGGCTTATTTCCTGTTTTATTTTGTAGTTCATCCCCTTCTGTAGTATATTCTGTTTTACTTCCTGTTTTCAACCCACCTGATTTCATTTTCTAATTTTTTTCACCTGCTCCTGTTTAGTTTGTTTTCATCAGGGTATATTTACCCTTTGGTTTATTTTGTTTAATGCCAGATTATCTGTGTCTCACCTTAGTTTTCCAGATCTGTTACTTTCACGTATCACCCTTAAACGTTCACCGTGCATCTGGGTCCTCATCCTCCATGTGCTCTGACTCCTTTTTTAATATCTCTACACAATGTATCAAACTCTCCTGTAGTACCAACGTTTATAACAGACAACAGAGAGTATATCAATAGAAATTATTCACAGTTGGTGAATTCTGCTGCAACAGCATTGTTCAAAGTAGTGGGAGGAAGGTGAAAAGAAATATTGGCAGTGGATTTCAGGTTAGACAGGAAACCACACACCATGTAGCATGAGTCTGCAAGGGTTTTGTACTGGATACTACTTCTAACATTTAAAGGAAGAATCAATGTACTTGGTAAATGGTAAATAACACACATTACCAGGCAAGTGATGAACTGAACTGATCTGACAGACATGAGGATTATACAATGTCTAAAAGTCCATCTCATAACAATAGCTTTAATTGTACATGCTGCTGCTTACATATTGTTTTTTTTCAGATAAGCTTTAAAACTGAATTGCAAATATTCCCTAAATTTGTCATCAACTTCAAGCAGAAACGCACCAGAATGGTGGAAGACAATATATCATCAAGTAAATGGCTGAAAGGGATGTAAGTGCTCTTTTTCCTCTGTGTCAATATGCAATTATCTTTTTTCCTCAACTATAACAATGGCGCTATCAAGCTTAAATCAACTTTACCATCAGCATCTACAAAGACAGATTTGATCCTGCAATTCAGCAATAATTGAAATGCCGTTCACGTCATTACAGGCGCACTATCTTGTGCATTGGCTGCAGCCGCCCTGCTCAGTTGGTGAATTCAGACTTCACAAGAGAGATTAGCTGTTGGCTCATCCTCTGAGTCACGGCATTGAGCTGTCGGCCAAAGGCTCTCAAGCCGCGAGCCTACACGCAAATGCAGATGCCATTTTCTCTTTTGCAGCCTGAATTCAAGGACAACAAAATGCAAACAAAGACACAGATGGAGATAAAAGTGGGTACTGAAAACGTTCTGGTCATGCTGATGCAGAAACACTGGGCATACTGGCCGAAGAAGCAAAGTTGATGAAACAGATAGTAGTTCATCTGTCAACAGAAATGCAAGATTAACTGTTTTTTATGCCAACGACAGACCTTCAAAATAAAGTGTTTCTTTTCACTAGCGGAATCACATTGACAGAAATGGCTGGAATATGGAGTCAAGGCTAACACAGGGTTAGGGTTAAGACTATCTCAGCAGCTAGCTAACTAGCAATGAGAAAAGCAAAGGTGGAGGCAGATATAGAGAAAACTCGGCATGTCAAGGTGAAAATCTCACAACTTCCTGACAGCTAAAACACTAAGAAGCTAGCTGTAAAAGAACTGGTGCTACTTGTATTTAAAAAGCTGAACAGCCATTTCTTTTTAATTAGAGGAAAGTTATGTGTTCAGCAGGAAACCCTGAGATAATGGTGAGCTAAAGTACAACAGTGAGGGAAAGAAAGACTCAAAATAATGTGCAGTGAGGGTGCAGTCGTGCAAACTAGACAGGCAAATGCAATTTCTGCTTTCTGTGGGTAGAGGAATCAGTGGATCCTAAAACATTAATGTTTTAAAATGAGTGAAACACAAAACCAGATATTTACCAAAATCTATACCAAAATACAGGAGCGGTGTGTAAAACAATGAAGTATATGAAGGTTTCTGCACATATATTGTAACAGGGTTTGACTTCCACATGAGCTTTGGATTTAATCCTGTTTTCCAACGTGACGTCCTCCATCCTATGCACATATATTACTGCATGTCAACGAGCTCAAAAACAGGAGAACAGCCAAAAATATTCTGCTAATGTGCAGCCGATAGCATCAGAACAATCTCATATAGGGACAGTAATCAAGTGGCACAGAACAGAACAAACAATGCTGCAAACACAATGTACCAGCTGCATTGCTGAGAAATGAATGGTATCCTTTCTGTTTCAGAAGCATCAGAAACTTTATTCATTCATTTTCTACACCGCTTAATCCAATTCCTGGTGGTGGGGAAGCTGGAGCCTATCCCAAGCGGCAGGTACACAGAGGACAGGTGGCCAGGCCATCACAGATCAGAAACTTTGTGAACGATAAGACGTGGACCTGCTCCAGCCACCATGTGTTTTTGGTGATTATTTTCAGGGGAGTTCGGCTCCCCATGCATTTCATAGAGCTTTATTGAAATTCACCCAGTGACTTTTATGGAACGAAAGGATTCAGCTGTTCCACGTAATCCACTGAAATTAATCACAAAATGAATGTACATGTGATGGGTGAGTAAAATCCACCAAAATCTGCATAAAATGAATGGTACGGCAATAAAAACAGACTTGTGTGTAACCACTTTGTTCTGCCGGCATTAGTTGACTTTCTAATGAAACAAATAAACCCAAACCAGAGCTATTCTGCGTTATGATTCACCCCCTCTTCATCACAGCTTGCAGTGAAGGGACTATTTTATTCCTGAACCTGCAGAGGCAGCCTTTTCCTGTGACAGCTCAGGTGAGTTACATGGACAGGCTTCCTTGTCAGCCCGTCTCCAAGGCAACAGCAACGTTCCATCTCAAATTCATTTGGACACTAGCTCTTCTATAAATCGAACACTCAGCAGAGCCTTAATTTCTCTTTGTAGAGGAAAAAAACAGTAAAATGCCAGGCCATTAAGCTTTGTTCTGCTGCCTCTTGAAATCATGAGGAGTAAGTCTTACTGCAGCTGCAGTGGTGATTTAATTGATTGTGCTTGTTTGATGGTGATGGCAAAACGGATCCTTTTATTTTTTTGGAGCAGCCGTATCTCAGTATATGAATAAACACACGGCACAACCTGTCCGCTGAAATCCCCCAGCGCTGACTCCAGCGAGTAGCATGTATTTCACGGCTGCCTGCTTGTGGATGTAATCATCTATAAGTATAAACAGGGATATAATTAGCATGCAAGCACCAATTAGAAACAACTGCTGGTGATATCTGGAATCAAGTCAGCACAGATGACAGTAATGGAGCAGACAAAGTATAAAAGTGTCACTGTTGGAGGCACATTGCACCAACTGTCACATGCTGCCCTTCTCCTCACAAGACACACAAACTCAAATAGAAATGTGTCCTGCTATGTTCTCATCCTGCAATACATAACCGTGGAGTTCATCAACACAGGGACGGAGCCTGCAGTGAGCAATTTCCACCTCTTCCCAGTTCGGGAACTGTAATATTTCTGCTTTGCATTTGTGGAAGATGAAGGACAGAGGACATCCACTGGGAGAACACCAGAGATTGCAGCCGGATCATCAGTAGGACCATCAAGTGCTAACCTCCAGAGTGATGAGGGGAAGGTTTAATAATTATTTTCTAATATTTTCGGCTTGTATTTCATTCTCTGCTGTGATAAGGAAGCAAGCATTTCACTGGAAGGTCAATGATAAAGAAAAATAACTTCCACTAAATGAAGGTAAATTTGTAAAACGTTTTGGATTTACCAAAACCTTTAAACAGTGGACCGGCTCCTGCAGACAAGCTGTGAGCAAATGCAGGCAAAAAGCTAGTGCAGGCATACAAGTGAGGGCAAAATTAATCAGACGGTGATATTGACTGAAAGCAGAAACTGTGGCGAACAGAGATAGGAAGAGATGGAAACGGCAAGGGAGGGTGGAAGACAAACTGAGTAAGCGATGAACGACTGAGACAACAGAAAGGCCTTCCCTATCAGCTCTGATCTGTAACCTTCAGCCCGTCCTTATGCCAGGAAGTAGAAAAAAGCAAATCATAGGAAAAATCAGGCTTCTATCAGAGGACGGGCAGCCTGGAAATGAAAACACATGGACAGATATGTCACTCAGTGATGATGACCATCAGCTCCTTATGTCCCTCACTGCTCTGCAGAGATGCACATGTGTGGTGCGTGCACATAAACACCCAGTTAAAAGGACACTTTTAGCCACCTCCCTCAGACTCCCAAGGTGAGCTCAGTCACCTTACTCCATTATTTGTGCTTTTCCATAACAATTTTCAGCACTTTTGCATGGGCAGTAATGCATGAAACAGCTGGGTCATAGCAAATATCACATAGCATAAGACAAACTACAATGTTATATTACATTTCCTGCCTCTCCCAACCTGCTCAGATTTCACCTCTTCTTAGGCCATCTGGCATTGCAGTAATTCCTTTGATACGTCATGACGAGAGCTATATTTCTAGGGGGTGAAAACTAGCGTTTAGGAGCTGACCAGCTTTTAAATGGGTTTACACGAATGTGGAAGTTGCTGCTGTTTGGATGAAATGTTCAAAAAACAGAAGCTTCTAATCTGCAAGTTAAGATTAGCCAGCCCCAGCCAATAAGAGAAATAGTTTCTAATCATGCACATATCATGAAGTGAAGAAACAAAATAATTATTTTGCATGGTCAGTAATGGATGTATGTGCAATATAAGGTACATTTCAATGAATAATTTCTGACCTAATGAAAGTGATTCTCGTCTTTCTCCTGGTTGACAGCTAACACTGACGAGACAAGCACCCATGCAACAGACTGTGTGGTGGCTGTGTTGCTAATACTCTCTGTTACTCCAGTATGTGTAATTATACACAACACAAGCAGAGTAACTGGAGGAGATAACTGTGAAAGGAGGACATTTTTCTCAAAGCCCTTCATGACATTCCTACAGGGTAAGAAAAACAATCTGTGCATGTAATTCTTCTTTGTGTAGAAAAGCAAAGCATTTGTTAAACTAGCAGGAAACAAGACTAACTGGATTCACAGGGTTTTAGAAGCACAGCAGAGTTATAGAGCAGTGTTGTAAGGGTTAGGGTTAACACTAGTGCTTGCAGTTATTTAATAAATGCAGTTTTGTTTATAGATAATACGGTGACCCCCTGAAATGATATTGGTACCTCGAGTTTAGGACGATCTATGCCATTCCTCTAAAGTCGAGTTATGCAGTCTGATCATCTGTGCCATCATAGTCTTTAAGACTTCACAGAGAAGATGGGCTGTGCATGCGAGCCACGTCTCTGGGGAGCTACAGGGACAGCAGCAGAGCCAGTCTGTCAGCACTAGACACAGAGGTGTGGTGGAGTCAGAACATCTCTTGGGAGACGAAAAGTGTGTGCTGGGGTGAAAGCACTCATAAAGGTCAGGTAAGCTGCCTTCTGCTCCTCAATGAGCTACCACTTGGCGCCACAAAGGTTACTCAGAGCTCTCAGGCGCACCAGAGGTGATGTGAGAGTCCAGGAAATGTCACCAACACCAGCAGAGCCCCAGACAAAGTCAATACCGACGCAACAGCAGCTGCACAGGATTGCTCGGGTCTTTGTTAGAAAGCTACTGCGGTTAACTTGCAGGTTAAATGTTCTCCTGTGGAAGCGTGGTTAGAAAAATCTCCATACTTGTTTGCATGACCACCTGTTTGGCTCTGGAAAAACAACATAAATGATGAATAAATGTAGCTGTCAAGATCCTTAATAAAAACAAAAAAAGCCCTTTTACTTTGCCCCCCAAATATAAAGTGACTTAATTCTGACATGTGCAACAGAAACAGAGCCCCTGAGCATTAGCATTCAAAATGGCTAACCCGTTACAGAATCATCCCCTCCGTGTTACTTCCCTTCTGTGGTTCCACATATGGGCAGCGGCCATGATGGGCTTATTAATCCCCAGGGAGGAAGGGGAGAGAGGATGAGTGTGTCCAGGCTTTCTGTGATATTCTGCGTCCAGGCACTGTGGCTATCTATGCACCACCCACCCCCACTCCTTTCACCACTGCCATCTGTTTCCTGCCCAGCACTCAGGCTTAAGTCCCTGCTGAGCTGAGCTTCTCCTACTCCTCTTGCAATCAGTGCTTTTGTATTTAAATGTAACATTTCTAAAAATGAAACATTCATGGGTTTGTAAAGACGCTGCAGACAGGCTCCTCTACCAAGTGGCTCTCAAGTTGTGTTAGGAAATTAGAGAGCTCAGTTTTAGCTGCTTTTTATAAATCACCAGGAGTGCGCTATTGACATTTTCGCTCCTCGGCTGAGTTGTGAGAATACTGCATCTCGCTTTAGGAAATTCCCTCGGATTATTTCTCTCCTCTGCAGTAAATATGTCACTCCTGTTTCTGGCTGCATCAATATTTTGCATTTGGCAATGAGAGATGAATCTGTCCTTGTGGTCATGTAGCAGTGACAGCTAATCAAACCTACCATGCGCAGCATGAGTTTAGTGTCACACTCTAATGCACTTTCACTGACAACTAAATGACACAGCTACTTCTTTTCTAACTCAGTCACTCTTGTTCAGCTCACTTTTCACACTTTCTGTTTGATAATTATATTTGCTGCAACTGAATTTAAGTGTAACATACTCAGAGAGCTACCATACAGTTAAAATACAGAACAGTGGTTTTATTGATTCATAGTAAACAGTGTTGGGTATTCACTAATCAGATAAATAAAAACATGGTGCTGTTTCCTGTCCGTCTTTATGGTGCTGAATGATCTTGCATGCATTTCTAATTTAAAATCAGTTTTAAAAAGAGCCTGTTTGCAGTTTGCAGTGATGGTCAACAAACCTAAGAATAATTGATTGGATTCTCTAATTTCTTTGTAACGGATAAGGCTTTGGTCCTGATACTTCCCTCAACAGCAGATTCTGTTAAACTCAGCAAAACATCTACTGTACGCTGCAGGGTGAATCAATAAAAAGAGAGGACAAACAGATAGTGTAGGCTTCTGATTGGGTACTGATGGAAAGAAACAATTGTACAGAAACTAAAACAAAAATGAAACAAACATTTTGTGTCCCTTCTGTTACAACTCCAGAACAACAAACTGATATTTTCTTTCGTAAATAGAAAATCCGAGGGTGCCGAGCAGCGTAGTTTGGTCCTTTTTCTGCATGACATTTGCAACTGAGGGTCCCATGCCTGCGTTACAATTTTGTTGTATAACAGCACTGGAGGAGAGCAGGGCCTGAAAAGCAACATACTTTAATACAATAATTTATTTTTAAATAAACAATAAACAAGCTTCCCCTTTATAT
>JBAMHV010000016.1:2640310-2651154 GCA_037177535.1 Pseudomugil gertrudae | reverse complement strand
TAAAATGGTTTAAAATAACATGTAAGTCGCTTTGGATAAAAGCGTCTGCCAAATGACTGTATAGTATAGTATAATATGTTGGATCTATTTAATTTGAGTCAGGTGTGTTGAAGCAGGTATACAGAGAAAACCTGCAGGACTGCAGCCCCCATGGGCCTGAGTTGAATGCTGCTCTATACCATGTTGGCATGCCATGTTATTACAGAAGCATTATTGCTGCCGATGTTGGGACAGTTTAAGGAGTTTAAGGGCCGGTAGCACCAAACCGGATTAGCAGCTTAGCAAAAATTTCCATTGTTAAGGTTTGTTAAATCAGATGACCTAAAGATAACCTGGATTTGTAAAACCTGTTTTATAATACAGGCTCTAGGTCAGGGTCAGAGATGAGCAGCTCCAGTCCTCAATGGTTGCTGTCCTGCAGGTTTTAGATGTTTACGGAGTTGATACACCTGACTGAGGTTAACAATCTAAACCAGCTGTGTTGGACCAGGAAACGGGTAAAACAAGGGCGGGAAATCCTGCTTTTTGAGGGCAACTGTCCAGCAGGTTTTACATGTTTCCTGTTAAATTGATCCAACAGCTTATCAATTCCAGCCCCGTGACTCATTCATTTGAATCAGGTGGGTTCAAACAGCAAAATGACTCAACCCTACAGGACAGAGGCCCTTAAAGACCAGGGTTCCTCATCCCTGATCTCAAACCTACAGGTGGAAGGATCATCAATAGACCTTCCAACGATCATCGCCCATCACTCCCGTCTCTTTATTAAATCTCTATACCACTCTTTTATTAACATGGTGGTGTTAAGTATCCATTAATGCACTTTACAGAGGAATCAATGGATAAATTAAAACTCGGCTACAACTCAAGTCTTTCTGTTACACAGGTGATTTATTATTTACAAGAGTCATTTGCTCATAGGTCTCACTGTGGATGTTTACTCAATTGCAATGCATAACACACGCAGAGAGAGAAGCAATTTTACATAATCTCAGAGTGCCTGGTTCAACCCTCCCCCCTAACAGCTGCATCACAGGGAGGAGAGTCAATGAGAAGCTTTGAACACACATGAAATCCTGACCACAATACACAAAAAGCGGTGTAACTCAAAACCACGCAGAGATACGGGCTTTACACCCAGGTCAATCTGCTACATGTGCCCACCGGTGTGTACAAACTCTGAGCCGAGGATAAAGGGAACATGCTGTTAATTCAGGTCTGCCCTGCTGTAAATAGCAGAAAGCTGCGTGATGACTGCAGCAGGCAGGGCTGATATGAATTCCCAGTATGCTCCGCACAGAAAAGATGGAAAAGGTCAGAGCCTGCATTCATCTTTCCTGCAGACTTTTTCCCTCGCAGCATCACCTTTTCCTGCTTTTATTCCTCTGTGTCCTTGCCCTTTTTACTGTCTCTCCAGGGTAAATAAAGAGATTGTTTCACGCCGTGAAGCCGAGCACTGATGACATTTGTCATGTCTGTCAGTCATTACAAACATCAACAGTAAAGTATTACACTATTAAATCTGTGTTTGCTCACAGGCTCCAATGTGAGCTAAATAAATGCTACACAAGATTTAACTTAATTCAAATAAAGCTGATAAAGCTGAAGCTAGTGAGATTATATTATATTAGTCTACCCTTGTAAATAGTGTATTTAATGAGTGAGTAGGGGAGGGCTGGTAATTTACCAAACAAATCATTATTGAAGCTCTGTCTCATTTCCTCAAGTAATAGCTGCTCCCCAAGTCATCATCTTTATCTTTGCCCAATCCTCTTCACCACATCACCCACTCAGGATTATGACAGCTATGAAGGACTGCTGAGAGGATCATTTCTCCCACTCGCTCTTATTTTTTCTACAGTGTCTATCACTGCAGCTGGATTTAGTGAGCCCCATGAGGAACTCGTGAGGCTGTGTGCACCATCATCAATAACACACTCACGTGTGGACATTTGTCTAGTAATTACTTGTGGTGGTTTGGGTTTGTTTTGCTAATTTCAGTGTCTTCTGTGGGGTTTTAATGAAACAAGCACCTAAATCAGAAAGGTTTGTTTACAGTTTCTAATCGAAGCGTGCTTGCTGTGAGCTCAGAGGGGAGCTCTCAGCACACAGGGAACATATTTTTGGGAAGTTTTGACATCGTATCAGACAAATCGGCTTTCCGATTACAGAAACAGCAAAAGCAAAGAGACGTCTTTGGCAGCTAATGAGGAGGCAGGATGAGCTGCACACCAACAAGCGAGGAACATCATTTGCTGATAAAACCGGCACCACACAACTAAAACACTGCACTTAGCAGCCGGAACACAAAATATAAAAGTATAATAATAAAAGTGCAGCTCTGCTCAGCTGCATTTAAGAAGGCTGCAAACCAGCACACCGAGGGGACAGAAATGATTACAAGGTTTAACCAAACAGGTGTTGTTGTTTTATTTCATTGCAGCTGCTTTTTATGTTGATTCAACTGCTGCACAATAAAATATATTCACTAAAATGTAACATTTCTGCACTTAACGTATCAGTAATACATTGAAAATGAGCGAGAATGTGAATATTTGCTTTGCAAGTTGGTTTAAATTTTCTGCTTGTGCACATAAAGATTTAAGTCAGGGGCCATTATGCTCCTGGTATACTCCTGGCCTGTGCAGTCAATTAGTGTAAGTTTCAGTTTTCTCTTCTTCATCGTCATCGTTTATCATCACGAGTGGTAAGAAGCGGTCCAGATTGTTGCTTCACAGCAAAAAAGTTCCTGATTCAGACGCCTGCTGAGGCCGAGTTTGCATGTTCTCTTCATAAGCTCTGGGGAATATATGTTGGGTTAACTGGTAATTCAACAGATCTATGTGTGCTCTACGCCTAGGATGGATACGGAGCATTTGTGTCATCATTTCTGTATTTAATTTAGCCTTTTTTGGGCCCTGGTGGGGCATTGTAAAGCAGCATAGCTGACCTGCTACTCCTGAAAGGAACTAAGAAGAATAAGCCACCATGTTTTTAATGACTGCACACACCACCTCTGTCACTGTATCACCTCTTTATATGTATCTTTCTGAGAATAATCCACTGCATTGTCATAATTTCTGCACTGACTCCCAGCGGATGCATAGCCTGACAACTATACCAACTTAAAAGACACATGAAAGTATGACAGCAATGATGTTTGAAATGAACGTACACAGTTGTGTATGTAAAAGTAGAATAAATGGGCTTTAAGTTGAATCTATGGATGAGTTGAGTGGTTATTTAACTTGTGATTTTAGCTGTTTTTATTCTTCTTTAAATCTGTAATGCTTTTGTTGTTTTTATGTAAAGCACTCTGAATTGTCCTGTACACGAAAGGTGCTGTACAAATAAACTTGCCTTATTTGTTTGGTTTGCCTTTGTGAACTAACATTCATCCAGGTCATGCTATCAGACCTCTAATCTGATAACGCTAAAAAGTTAAAAAGCAAAAAAAAAGCATTATGTTTAAGTACGCAGCTCTCTGAAAATGGACTGAAACATGTACGAATCAACACACAAGACGGTCAGAAGACTCCGATGATATGTGAACATGCATTTAAGCGGCTCCTGCAGCTCCAAGCACTACACCCCTGCACCACAGTTAAAAATCATATTCTAATGCCATGCTTGTTATGCATTTGCAGAGAAGTAAAGCATATGAAACACTGAATTGTTTGAGCCTGATGTTGGGCTGTATGGACGGACATATAGACAGATGGAAGGTCTTGTTTCTGCATGTGGTCTGTTTACTGAAAGAACAATAGAGAAGGATGAGTGTGTTTATGTGTGGGTGTTAATTCTTTGGAGTCAGCACGGCAGATGGTTTTGTGTGGATGGTGTGCCGGGCGCAGCAGCTGCCGTCACTGCACCTCTCTACATTCTTCTCACTATCACACCAACACACACACACACTCGCATAAACTGCTTCTGAAAAGTACACCTGCATCACCTGATGGAACCGGACACTGATGCACTCCATTATTCATCAGCTGTTCAATAGCAGCTACACGACCACACTGATATTCTCCACATTCCTAACACAGACGGCCTCCTGGTTTCGGCCAATGCCAGTCTCCATCTCCGTCAGTTTGCGTTCCCGTTGCCGACACAGCCGCTTGCTGCTTTGTTGTCACACCAAAAGCAAGACACAGACAAGGACGTCTTCAAATTACAGAGGAAAAGGTTCGGCGTTGAGCAGCAAGTGCAGGAATGAAAATTAAGCCTTTTAAAAGGGATTATCTTTGTCTCACCCATCAACTCCCCATACTTTCTTTCTCCTCCCTCGCTCCCTCCTCTTCACCTCTCCTCTAAGAAGGAACTTCAAAGCAGCTCTGTAGTCAGTGGGATGGAGGAAGGGGATCCCTAGGGGGACTGTACCACAAACACGCACACACACTCAGTATACACACACAGAACCCAAAGATTGCTAACAAGCAGTCAAACCGTGCCCTTTGAGAAGTAAGCGCGTGAAGCTTCAAAAGCAACTTGAAATAAGCCTGGCCTTTTTTCTTGACGGTTTTGACTTCACTGATGCAGTTTTATGTGTTGTTGTATCACATACCTCTTTCCCTCTCACACACAAAAAGACATGCCCGCACACATGGTCACAACGTGCGATACAAAGCATGTCAGTCATGTGAAAGGTTGTAACAGGTAACAAGACTAATATTCAGTTATGTAATGATGCAGCGAAAGAAAGCGATCCATAAAACATCGTCTTATTTTAGTTGTACACGACAAAGTTCCTCATGAGGACACCTCCCTCATCTTTATATAAGAAATGAGCTGAGTTGAATTATTAATATTATAACTTGATCTAAATTTGATGTTTTTCTGCCTCTTGATGATGAGGAATCCGGGACTGAGATCTCTTTGATCTGGAGATAAAGCAGGCCTTCTCTTCATCTTCCATGTTGTTTAAATACTTCTCACAGAGAAGAAGTAAAATTAATAAATAATTTAAAAATAAATAAATACATAATAAAAAATTAAAATTTAATAAATAAATAAATAACAAAAAAAATTATACCTGAAGCCAGATGACAGAACGACAGATTTCTTAAAAACTAAACTATAGAGGAAAATAAAAATAAATCATTAATACCTTTTAAAGCCAGGTGAGAGTTAAAGTGAATATATGAGGAAACTATGCACACAGTAAGCCAAACATAAAATATATATATGCTGGTTTAGCTGGGTCAAGAGAAAGGCGTAGATAATTAAATAGTGAACACTTCAGTGTGTGATCTAACATCTGTGCATGTTTTCACCCTGCAGGAATACACACTTTTGGCTCGCTGCCACTGCTGGGAAAGCCACTGGGAAAATTTGAGTGCATTACCACCAAAGGTATGATGGCTTAGGACAGGGGTAGGGAACCCAGGTCCTCAACAGCCGTATTTCCTGGCCCAGCACACCTGATTCAAATGAATGAGTCAAAGCTTGATAAGCTGCTGGATCCATTTGATTTAAATCAGGTGTGCTGGGCTGTTGCTACATGGCAACAAGCTCAACTCATGCTGCACTATTCACTCTAATTATGACTCTTAAACATCTTAATACATCAAAATAAATTGTCCTTCTCTAATGTCTGCTAAAACCTCTCTAAGCTTAATATATTTGTTTATTATACAGAAAATGGCTGTGACATTATCACCTAATTTTAATATAACACTGTATGTGAGGTGCTTTCTGGACTCCATGCTGTTTTTACCGTAGCATATATCTCTTGAGATTTCCAATAAACATTCAGCATCCATTTCATTATGCGTGTCTTTTCAACTGCTTGTTGTAACTAATCACCATAACACAAACATAACAAAAATACTTTTACATCAAACCTTTAACATTTCTGAATACATGACAAGTTCGACCTTGAAGAAAAAGACTTACGACTACACAAAGTTTTGCTTATGTCAGCTAAGAACAAAGTTTTGAGGCTACGGTTCATACAGACCAAAAATAGACAATATCAGACTGGAAATATGTTGCCAGGTCAGACAAGTCTCGCTCTTAGCTGCAAAATCAGAAGGTAGGGCCATAATCTGATGAAAACCAGCTGAAGACTATTTAAACACCACTGCCTACCCGAGTATTACTGCAGACATATCCATCACTTTATGGCCACAGTGTAACAGTGTGCATCTTCTGATGGCTAATGCACCAGCTCAAATCACCTGCAACTGGTTTCTTTAACATGAAAATACATCCTTGTTACTCCAGTGGCCTCCTCAGTCACTCTCATTTAAATGCTTTCAATCCAGCAGAACATCATGGGGGTGTGGTAGAATCATGTGCAGATCTGCAGCAACTGTGTGATGCTATCATGTCAATATGAAGCCAAATCTGAGGACTGTTTCCAACATCACAGATGCTGAATTTTACACTGATGTTCTCTGATAACAGCCTGGATGTAGTTTTCCATTTTTGACATGTCCAACCTGGCATCCAATTTTCCCAAACACAGCTAATATGTTCTCATTTCACCAAACAACACTTTCCCACTCTATTTTTACCTAAACCAAGCTTGTGCCCAAAGAACTGAGTTGTGTTTTTCAACAGAGCAAATGAGTGCAGCTAAACTACAAAATAAGGTAATCGCTGCTTTGGTAAGTGCTGTCTTTTGTTTATTTGTATTAGGGTTTAAATTTTGCCATATTTAGATGTCTCTGCACTTAGGCAAGTGTTTAATATTTCATGCATTTGTTTACTGAAATGCAGACGTAGGGCTAGGCGACAATTAAATAAATATATATTAATCGAAAGACGTGTAGTGCCAAAGGAAAAAAGGCTCGATAAAATAGTTTGATAAAAAGTAATATGTTAGCTTAAGGCTAACATCAATAGAAAATACCATTTGTAAGCTAGCGGTTAGCATGCACGAACAAACAAAAGGGATTAAAACAACTTTGTTAATCTCGACAATCTGAACATCTGAATAAGATAATAGAATACTTGTGGGAAAACATTTACTGCCCATAATAGATGAAATAAAAACATCTGAAATTCTTCCAAATTCGTACGAAACTGACTACGGAAAGTCTGAAGGGACAAAACACACTTCATTACTGCAACTCTCACCATTAAGAGCTGCTTTTTCAGTATTGTCGTCCTGCAGAACAATAAAGTATTGCAGTTGAAAATTGTTTGACATGTTTTTCATATTTGTCCATATCAGTACATTGATTTCTGTTTGTTTACAATGCTACTTTGCACATTTTTTTAAACATTTATTTAACGTCTATTTATAACTCTGATAGGGTTTATTAAGCAGTTTTTTTTATTCAACTTTTTTTTCCTCCTGGTCCTTTAAAAAAATCAATAATTATCTATATTGACTGATCCGAAGCACTTATATCACAAAACATTTGACAGCCATATGGCCCAGACCTATGCAGACATGTTTTATGGAATATGAGTTTGCTTTTAAAGTGTAAATGGTTATTTTAAAGTATTTTTGTCTTAAAATTTGTTAATGTGTTTTTAGACAAATACGTGTTGCACTTCCGAGCCTCTGTAGCATTCACAAGTCAAGTTTCTTTCTAACTTAATCTAACTAACATCTACTTTAATAAGCTGCTAAAAACCAACAGCTGTAGTGGGAGAGAAGTGGCGGTGGCTAATATTTTTGTAGGTTAGACGCTGTGTGTGTGGGCATCTGATATCCTGGACAAGCTACTACTGATGCTGAAAGAACTCTGAGCTGTTGTATTCCTGCTAATCTTGTCTTTTTCACCATCATCCCCAAGATACACAGTCTGATTTGGATATCAGAATGAATCATACACTACAGTTATACAACAGTACTCCAAACGCTGATGTGAATGCAATGTTAGCTACTTCAGAGGAAAGCAAAACACAGCAGAAATAACACAATCTCCCACAAAAGAGTCAGACAAAGAAAGCAAACTGCACATGATGGTACACGTGTTCTATTAAAACACTGTGAAAAATGGGATAAAATATCAAAAGCAAAACTCCTCAAGGAACCAGCCGGAAAGCAGAAGAGGGTGTATCACTGCGTGTGTGCACACGAAGGGGACGGATTAAAAATGGGACTACTCTTCTGTTTGATTTGTTTAGTTTTTATTCACCTTATAAAATCACCAAATAGAAAGAGCAGATGGCCAGACTGGAGACCTTGCCTTAACTATCTACACAAAAACCTGTTGACCCTTGCAGAGACAGTGTTCTCATAACACATCTCACAAGTGTTCCCTTTACTGTGACTCTAGAAGTATTCAGATAAACCTTATTAGTACAGAGACATACTAGTTTTATTATGGAAATGCAACTAAAAAAGTAAACACGGGGCTCAAAGGGTTAAAGGACAAATACACCATACGCACGAGAAAAGGTGTGAAATGTAAAAAACAATTATCTTCTTGGCAGCTGATTTTTTTAAATTTTGTTTATCTGATTTAAACCTTTTTTATGTACATCCACTGACATAAAAGTAGCACAACCGTAGCTGCTCAAATAAATGCTGCAAAAACTGCCAAGGCAAGCTCAACCATCTGAACACTATACTATAGCCACAATAATTAAAAGATAATAATTCATCCCAGTTCTTCCTGCACCTTTACAATCTAAATCTTTGTGGCACAGCTTTGTTTGAATAAGCAGACACGCCTGCTGCGCTCTGATATTGCAGCCCACATCGTGAGACAGTGTCTGGTGTTTGTGCTTTTACACTTGGCAACTACCCTTACATCTTTCCCCTGCTGCCCTGTTTGGCGGTGTCCTCTCTCCACTCCCTGCTCGCTCTCAGGGCTTCGCCCTTCAGGAGAGCTGAAGAAAAGAAGAATTAGAACAGAAGGAGGAGCAGTGTGTGTGTGTGTGTGTGTTTGCCAACAGGACGACAGGAGAGAGAGAGAGAAGAGCGGGGAGACAACGGTGGCTGCATGTGGCGAGGAGGAATTATCGGGAGAATCACTGAGATGCTGCAGAGTTGGAAGGTGGACAAGACGAAGGAATCAAGAATGTAAATGTGGAATTTTTCACACCTATATGAGCAACCATGTCCTAATGGAAGCTCTGTTAGCTTCTTACCCCACCTGGACCCATCTCACTAACAGCAACCCTGTGACAAAATGGAAGACTTCTTTCTGAGATACACCCAATACTTCAGCTTAGCCAGACCGGCGCACTGGTGATCAAGTTTCTTGTGGCTAAATATCGGATCAGCCCTGTCACAGCTCTGCCACTCACAAAGCTCCTGCTGACTTTCCCTTTTCAGCCAAGCAGCACGTTTCAAACTCATAAAAATGAATCCTAACTCGCTGTGTGGGCACCGACTGTAAAGGTGTGTGTGAATTTTACCACACAGCTGCATGTCATAATGTAAAACCCAGCAGCAGGATGAACTCTGAGTCAGACCAGGAGCTAATGATTATTTTCCAAGCATCTCCTTTACTCGTACATTGTTGGACAACACAGATGGATGAGTTGATTGTTCATCCAAAAGTTTTAAGCTCAATAGCAGCAAGTCCTTGCTTTAGAGAAAAAAAATGTTTGAAACAAAGTCTACTGAAATAATTTCCAATTTATAAAAGACCAGTCATCCAGTATGAATTCATGGAAAGCTCATGGCAATTGTGCACCTGCCACTTTGCATCAGTGCAGGGATTTATAATGCATCATGCAGGACTGCCTTTATAACAGCTTATAAAATATTGCAACTTTTGCTTGAAGAGTCATTTTACTTGTTGCATTTTACATCATTTTGAAATTAATTACACATAGGTGGTCTAGGATTATCATTTTAAATGGGAATAGCTCAACATTTCCTCCTGCGTATTGTTGATTAATTTGGTGGAAATATTTATGAGCAATGCAGCTATAGTAAAGTATAAGTCATCTACCTCAGTAATAATTTCAATATCAACTAAATAATGGGTAAGAAAGTCATCACATGGGTCGAAAATATAAAGATTAATTAAATAAAAATCCTAATCACTGATACATGATGTGTACTTTTTCCATCACTGAGTAAAAGTGCTCCAAACAGAGCGTCCGCCTCACCAAGGTTAAAAACAACAACTACACCGCTGGTTAATTCCACAAATGTACATAAAGCAGGGAGAGTTTAACCAAATATTAATCCCTCTTGATTCACAGGAGTAGCCACAAAGGTATTAAATACCCCGCAGCTAAGGCAGACCCTGAAAACACACACACACAAACACACACACAAAGCCAAGGCAGCTGGCCACAGTAATGTAAGAGACGGGAATGGACCAATTATAAAAGCCGAGCATCTGCAAAGCGAAGGAGAGGCTGCCAGGCTAAAACACCGTCTTCCTTCAGCCCCGTAGCGATAAACCGTCCTCTTTGTCCTGCTTAAACTACCAATACATGTGTCCAAACAGAACGTAAACAACGCCAAAATACGGGTATGCAGTATTTATGAACCGGGAAGGAAAGGAAAAGCGTGTTTTTCTTCGGGGAAGACAGTTATTATGCTCCAACTTGATCCCATTTCAGCTCCTTCGAAAACTCTTACCTCTCCGGCGGTCGTATGCCTCGTCGGGGTTCGCGTTTCTGGCAGATATAGATTTTTTTTTTTTTTACCCAGTTTGTTTATTGTTTTAGGGGAACGGGTCGACGCTGCCGTGTCTTCGGTCCCCACCTCTCCGTTAGCTTGCTCGCTGCCTCAGCTCAGCTTGTGGTGCTGAAGTGGACAGCGCACCGAGGAGCTCCGGGAACAAAACCCTCCCCCTACGCGGCTGCAATGCGACCCCGCCGCGGCACAGCGCCCCCTGGCGGAGCGGAGAACTAGCTGCACAAGGTCACATTGAAACGCCCAAACAGGCGTGATTCCCCTTTTGGGTATATATATA
>JBAMHV010000016.1:2627677-2637925 GCA_037177535.1 Pseudomugil gertrudae | reverse complement strand
GTTATATAAATCACATCCCCTAACAGAAGTTATATAAATCACATCCCCTAACAGAAGTTATATAAATCACATCCCCTAACAGAAGTTATATAAATCACATCCCCTGACAGATGTTACAGCAAAATGAAATCCATTCTCAGGTGTTTTCTTACTTGATGGCAGAGTTCAGGTGTTGGATCTCATCTCGGAGTCTCTGAGCTTCCTCATGCAGCTGGGCTCTCTCCTGCTGCATCTTACTGATGTACTCGGCCGTTTTCTGCAACGTGGTGGCCTTGCTAATCTAAGTCAGAACACAGAGAGATCAAAACATGTCAACCAGAGGGCCGGAACTATGAACAAACCTTCAATATTACAATGTTCCACTTCTGATGATGACACGACTTTCTCCAGTCATTTACTGTAGTTTTCCAGTTAAGCTCTTCAGAGGCTGCAGCACTCTTTGATGTTTCTTTCAGCACATTTATCTGTAATGCGGCTGCATGCCGTTCCACAGTACCTTTATGCTCGGCTGGGAGCTGAGTGTTGTCACAAGGTTATGTAAAGTGTCAAATCCCAGTTTGATGTTAAAACGCCTCTTCTGCTCGGCCGAGATGTGAGTTATCCTCCTGGAATCTGTTTGCTGCAGACACCACAACCCGAAAACATGCACATAAATCACAATACACACCAACCTCAACACAGCAGAGGAGCTTCCTGTATTTAAACAAAAACGTAATTATGCTTATATTTAAATGAGAGAGTATGTCCTACCTTACTTTCTAGCTTTCCATGACCTGAAAAGCCTGACTGTGGGGACTCGGGGTTGGATGCTTTATCCAAAGGGTTTGGTGGAGATGTTTTTCCTGGATGTGTTGTAAAATTAACTAAAAGAAACACACATGCAAGGGTTTCATGTAATCAATTTGACTTTCAAGTGCTGGTGAAACAGCATTCACTAAAGCAGTGAGGACATACCGGTCAAGCTGCTCCTGTCTGTGCCGTAGAGCTGCACGGGTGACAGCTTCTCGGTCTTTGGAATGAGGAGGTTTGTACCGGCGCGTGTGGAGCCATGGGTAAGTAGGGCAGAAACTGCTGAACCTCTGGAGATGCTGGTGTGTGCACTGTTGTGGCTGAGGGTGGTACTTTGGTTGAGTAGAGGCGTGAACACTACAGGCCAACTAGTTCCATGCTGAATCTGAGAAGAAACTCCACCAACACGACTGCTGTTTGTCTGCTGAATGGCACACAAACCACATGAGGTTCTTATGTTGATGCTGGACACATCCCACCAACTTAACAATCCATTTTTCTTTTCTGAAATCATCAGTAAACGTTACAGGAACACAAAGAAATTACTAGATTGAAGCTATACTTATACTTATTTTACAACAGACATGTTTATGCTTTATATTACAGTCTGTAAACAGGAAGCACAATTCAATTAGTATAAAATATACAAACAATACACATGCTAAATTATCATTTATTCTCACGTCACTGCGATTACTCAGAGAGATCAGTGATATTGTAGGTGATCAGATCTGCTTCAACAAATGCAGCAAAATAATAATACTAGATCTATGTAGTCATCAGACTGCCAGAAGTATATCCCCCAATCCTCAATGCCACCCCAATATAAACATGCATATATCTGTTGCAAAGCTCTAATGTGAAATTTTTTATAAAAGGTCCCCCTAGTGGGAAATTTTAGCACACACACAATCAACTACAGGAATTGTGATTACCAGTTGCTTCATTTGCATTTGGTTTGACATGAATTGGACAAATGGTTGATGAGATATAGGAAAAAATTTGAATTTTTTTAATGAAAAACTCACTAGTGAGAAAGTTTGGAATGTCAAGGGTTAATACACAAGCCATAGGCTGTATGATCACTATGGTCCCTTCATTTCCATTTGGTTTGATGTGAATCAGACAAACGGTTGTCGAGATATAGTCAAAAGTATCCAATAAAAAGCTCCTCGTAGTGGGAAATCTCTGGGGTTAGTAGACACAATCGTACAAATTGTGATCACTAGTCCATAAGTTGGACAAACGATTAATGAGATATAGCCAAAAACATGAAATTTAAGATAAAAAGCTCCCCCTAGTGGGAAAATGTGGAACCTCTGGGGTTAGTACACACAACAATAGGCAGCATAACCACTAGTTGCTTCATTTGCATTTGGGTTGAGTAAATAAAGAAAAAAAAGTCAAATTTCAACACAAAACTCCCCCCTGGTGGCAAATTTATGAACTTCATAAAACTCAAAGCACGATGTGTGGCAAATCCTCATTCAGAGCTTTCATATAAACGAAACTTCAAACTAATCGGACAAATACTTTCTGAGTTGTGATGAAAAATGTGACATTTTTTACATACAGCTCCCCCTGGTGGCAGAAGTTATCCAAAAATGCTGAATATCTAATCAGTTCGGCCTCTCATAGTGACCAATACTCCTATGCAATGTGAAAGAAACCCAATGAAAGCCTGTCGAGTTATCACGTTCACACGGCCAGTCTGCGGCTGCAGACCCAGTGCCGCTAAAACCATCATATCCCCGAAAAATGCCTTTCAGTAATATAATAATAACAACATCTAAATGGGTAACAGAATATGTTTGCACAGAGGTTTAGTTGACCCCTAAATGCTGATTAGTAAAATGTACAGCGTTTGGAGCCAGGCTTGTTGTTCTCCATCTGTGGTTCGAGCAACACAGAGCGAAGTTAAATTCAGCTACGAAAGTTGTTTTACAAAGAGGAAACATCCACATTTTTTTACTACAATGTCACATTTAAATTTTACATTTTGGTTTTGATGTCGATCAAGTACCATGCAACATGTGTAGACATTTGCTGGAATAGCAGAGCGATGGCTAACGTTTTCTCCTTCAGTCTTAAGCTAAGCTGTACTTCATAGCTCCAAGCCTTTGCACAGACATGATGGATAACTCAATCCTGTCATACCTCCTATCAAGAAAATATAAAAGTACAGGCTAAACTCCTACAAAATATACAAATTTGTGGCAGAGATGCTGTGCAAAGATATCAGCCTCTGTTAAACTCCATTGCATGCTCACCAAAGTGCTAGCAGATGTTGACCGCTGACCTTTGGTTGTCACTACATTGGTATTATTAAGTCCAACTGTTGGCTTTCCTGAAAGCATAGAAAACAAACGTTAATCTCTTTGTAAAGGTTATTAACTGATGTAGGTTACACCATGTGACTACACTGACTCACGTTCATTTGTGCTGGAGGAGAGCAGTTTAGCCAGGCAGCTAGTCGGCATGGGGGCTGTGGACAGTGGGCCAGATGGTACTAGAGAGCTTCCAATTGTCCTTATTCCAGCTGTCTTTTGCTTGTGCTTCCCTTTGATTCCAGATACAGTCACTAGCTCTGGAACTGAGAAGCAATGAGATGCTGTGACAGAAGGATGGGATGAGTGGCCTCGGTCTGATGTGATGGATGAGTAACTGAGGGATGGGCAGTGAATTTGGGAGTATCCCTCTCCTGCATGAGGGTAACCATGAGCTTGGTGTCCTGAGCCCTGAGCTCCCATGGTAGAGGCAGTGTGAGTGATGACAGTGGAGGCCACACTGCTCGTTGCTGTGTAGTACCCAAACTTTTGGCACGGCAGTGGATGCAAAAAAGGAATACTTGCAGATGCCATCTGCTCAGTGTTGCTGGGAAAGGCTGTAGAAGCAGGCGCATCATCACGGTACGACTGATGGTCATATGGCATGTCTCCTGACAGGACACCGGATGTGTGGTACTCACCACAGTCCTGGCTCAGCCTGCTGGGATCTGGGTGAGTACTGGATGTAGAGGGCTGGGAGAAATGGGCAGAAAACAGATTAGCTGGATCCAGAGTTGCTGCAGCAATACTCAGAAGGTTTGTCGTCACTGGTACCTGAGCCAGCTGGGCATCGATAAGCAGCTGAGGAGCTGATACCACTGGGGTGGGAACTGGAGCAAATGCTGTGCTGGAGGAGCTCTCAAAATAGCCACTGTCAACAAAACCAGCCGGCTCTGTGGGCTGGCTCCGATAGCTCATAAAGATATCTGTAAAAACCACACACAAAGAGTTGCAGAACACTCTCTGGATGAGAAAACAGCACATTACAGCACATTTTTATATCTTTCTCCTCTGTGTAGAGCAAGACAGTGCTATCTGGTGGAAAAACTAAACTTTTTGTTAAGTTTTAAAAACTGTCTTTTGGTATTTATCCAATCCTTTTCTCTTCTCTTTAGTTAGACTATACACATTAGAAGCATTCACGACTTATCAGTTTAGCTTCAAGTCACAAAGCCAAAAATCTATGTAAACACAAACAGAGACACCTTGCTTGGAGTCATAGTCCATTTATATGATCACCATGTTTAAAAAGCAGATTACTCAACTAGCATTTTATCTAATAAGCAGCAACAGACATGAGCTGGATTTCCAGGTCAAATGCAGTTCTTTAAACAACCGTCATGTGAAACCAGTATTCTTTGAGACAAGTGGCAAAACCACCAAATTTCAAACAGGAGGTCTGAACTTTGACTTGTTGCAACACCTTGACTCTGTATTTGCTGGAATGGTTGGGATCATCGTCCTGCTGCCTGACCCGATTTCAGCCGAGCTCTAGCTGTCAGACCGATGGCCTCTGGAATACTTTGGTATGGGAATTTCAGGGGCGATTCAATGACTGCGAGGAGTCCAGGTCCTGTAGCTGCAAACCGAGCCCCTCCATCACCGTGAGATGTTTGTATTGTCATGCTGTGCATCGCTTTAGACGTCTTGTGGTTTGTTGAAATGCATGACTGCTAATCTAAGTGGATGTTCTGTTTAGAAGGAAGACTGCGGCTCTCCTGGCAACAATCTAGTCCTCTGACCTTTTATTAGAATTCATTAATAAATAAAAAGTGAAGATGTTAGAGATGGTGTTTATGAGAGCTGAGTGTGTGTATACATGGAGTGGCAGCACTTTGAAAACAAGAAAATAGCTGCAAGCAGAATATTAGTTATTCTGTTAGGAAACCTGATACAACACAACAGCCTCGCACATTTCATTCTGCAGGGGCAAACCAGGATGTTCTGTGAATCAGTAAGCCAAGTGAACAGATCACAGTTGTTGGTGTCTGCCTTGGTAAAGATTTATGCTTAACTACATAGAAGCTTCACCCCAGACTACAAAGTGAGGTTCATGGCTGCAGCGTAGACCCTGCAGTGATCTAAAAGCTTCAGAATAAACACACATATAAAGCTTCACAGGTCATATAAGTCATATTATAGGTCTTCCTTAAACTTTAGGGGTAAAAGATTAGCTTTTAAAATGCAAAAAAGACCTGAATATTAGATTAAAAGGCTTCGATATTAGAGTATTAGTTGGAATCAATATGTAAATTGAACTTTTTGGTTAAATTCACAGTTCAGAAAATCTGCATCACATATTAACCCCCTAAGACCTGATGTATCATATGTGATACATGCTTTTTCTGAGACATTTAGCATCACTTTAACTTCCCTGAAACCCAGTTGTTCACCATATGATACTGGTCTCTTGCACCCTGGTGAGTACTACAAAGCAGAAGATTACACTATAATAAAATTGACCTATTCCATGATATTAAATAATAAAAATATGGAAAAAATTTATTGTTTTGTTCAGATTTTGTTAAAGGGTCAAATAAAGTTTTCAGATTTTAAAAATAGGATGTTTCTGTCCAGTTCTTCTTAATTTTGGTGTTAAGGGGTTAAAGTCAGTCTATCTGGTATCTCAGCCAAGGTTTCATTTCATAAATACAACATACAACCACCCACTATACTGGGAAGCCTTCTATATCCAGCACTCATTCAAGTCATTTGTTTCCTATCTGCCAGGTCATATTTAGAAGTCATGCTAGCAGCTGACTGTGCTACTATCTGTGAAAACACAGAATAGTATGCGAGTTAGAAATACAAACTCCACAAGCAAATATAAAACCAGTTGCTTTGTCTGGTGAACCATGGATTCCAACCCTCCATGAGCTGTCATTAACTTCCACTGTAAGATGAATAGGATACAGAATGACATTTTGGTTTAAGATACATACCAAAATATCTTTCTTGGCATCCCAGGAAAGTGAAACTTCTGGCTTAACAGGCTGGATTTCTATGTAAGAGTAGCACAGACACAGTGTGCATGCAATAATCTCATTGTAGCGTCCCTCAGACAGACAGTTATTAACTCTGGACCTTGTGACCAAAAGAGACAGCTGATACCTAATACCTGCCAGTGCTGTGGGAGCAAACACTGTCACACACGTGTGCATACACACACACATTTTACAGGAGCAGGATTTGCAGAGTTGCAACACGGCAGCTGAATTGTTAAATCAAGGCTATCACAAAGTCCAAATAGCCATAAGAAGCTAAAACGCAGCCTAATGTGGGCATGTTGTTAGCCATCACTATGTCTAAGTATCACTAAGTATTAACATACATTTATAAAAGAGGGTTACGCCTACTTTTGTCTGATTTGGTCATTTCCATCACATCTCATGCTTCACTGTGAAGATTTGTTTTAACTGAACATCTGCCCTCATTACCTGGTGTTCGGGCTTTATCGCTATAATGTCACCACAGTTTTGGTCCAGTGGTCATTTTGCTAGCTACTTTTAAAACTTTTTTAAACTACTTTTTTTTCCTCACGCTAAATGGGTCTAATCAGAATTAGCTACCACTTCCTAACACTGCACATCTACAATATATGCCTACACGCTGAGAGACAGCCTACTGAGATGAAGCATTAGAGTATAATCTGTTTAATCTATCTAAAATATGTCAGCATTGAACCCTAAATGGTGGCAAAAGTTCCCATTTCTCATATTTTCAGCTCAAACCTGCCACTTATCAACTTTCAGCACATAATAACATAAAGACACATAATAAGAGTGTGAATGTAAAGTAAGCCTGCATTACATGATCTAAACAGCTGACGTGACATTGTTTGACATGTTGCAGGATAATTACAGAGAACTGTGGTCCATCACAGATTATATGATACACCGATTAAAGTCTTTCAGAAAAGATGCAACACGAGTAACCAACTGTCAGATTAACAGATGTATTTATACTAATATTCCCAACATGTAAGGATAAACATCCAGCTGGGCGGACGTGTAGAGAGTACCTGGTATATCCATGAAATCGTCCATGTTGGGTTGCAGAGGAGTCAGACCAGGTTGAATAATATCAGCATTGCTGGTGTATGCTGCAGAGGAAGAGGACAGATATATTTGATTAAGATGCTAAGATGTTATTGATCATATGACAGATGAATTGCAGTTATTAATTGTGGTCATTGTTGAACACTGTCTCTTGGATGCCAGTCAAATGAATGCTTGTTAATGATAAGTGATTGGACTGCATCAATACATTTACATCTAATCCATAAACTGCAACAGAATCCTTTCAGACAAACTTGCATTAATGTCATTTACTTTTCTTTTCTCTACAATAAAACGTTTGTTAGAACAATGTGTGAAAACATGCAGGCTTTCATTAGTAGAGTTATTTTGTAAGCTCAGCTAAGCTAAATCAATAGCATTAAGCGATTGACTTAGCTTAGATATGTTCACAAATGGAAATAGTTGGCCTGAATCAACACAAAAAACAAGTTTTCATCAAGCAGCAAAAAGTTAAGAGAGCTACAGACCGCTTGGATTTTACTGGAGTTGTTGTTGAAGTCATACAGATTCAGATAGCTGGCTTACAGCTTTTATACTAAGCTAAGCTATTAAATAAATATATCTGAGAGTGTCACACTTTTCTTATTTGGTACTTAGCAAGCGATGCCAGTCTTTCCTATAATCAGCCACAATTAACAAATGGTTATGCTTAAAGTTAAAGGGAAAAAATTCCACAAATTAACTATTAAACATTTAGCAAAAGATATTATGTTCATGTGTAACTTTTTTCATATTAGGTCACAAACTTAAAAACAACTTTAACAGTTTTCCAGTTGAAATACTTGATTTAAACCAAAAGAAACAGCTAAATATCACCCTGAAAACTGAGTTTGGACTACCCACTGTTGTGTCGGTCACTGGACCATGGACAAGGTTTCTGTGTCATGGTGAACAGTGTGTCAGAGATGTCGGACAGAAGGCAGTCCAGATCAAACATGTGGACCTCCACTGGGGCAGCCTCGGGTTCCTGGTAGATCTGATTGGCCCGTTTGTCCAGCTTACCCTGGCTGATCTGACCCTGAAACACATCAACCCAGACTTTAATCACTCCTGTAACGCTTGTAGGAGGCACACTAATCAGGGCCTGGTCCAGCCATCAGACAGAGCTGGAAGAAGTAAGAGAGCGAAAGGATGCATTGATGGAATTCAATTATTCCCATGTGTGCCTGCGCATCATGCAGTTCTATTAAAACAGTAGTAACACCTCTACATCACATATCAGAGACCAGGTTATGCTTAAAAGCACAACTCAAGACAGTAACGTACCAATATTAAAGAGAAATATGTATCACATCTGACCAGCTAAAACACTTTATATTATTTTCCCAAAACTCACCAAAACCAGGTAAAACGAAGCTTCTCACCCAGTATTTTCCCTCTGTAAAAGATGCTTTGTTTCACCTCAAAATTCTACGTCGTCTTTGTCCTCCACTCTAGATCTGGAGCCACTTTTATAGGGAAGCACAGATTGAGGCAGAAACTGTTTTGATTACGTCTGAGCAGACGACATCTCCTCCTTAGAAGACTTGTGTGTTTGCATGTGTGCGTGGCACATTATGAAAAAATGGTTTTGTCATATTGTTCAAAAACACAAGCCCCTCACAGGTTTTCATTATGTGGCTTTATTTTCATGTCTCACAGTTTCAACAAGAATGGCAGCCTTTTGTCCCTGACCTAATTCTGGGAGTCTCACTCACGTGCATGCAAACAGGAAAACCTGCAGCCTCAGTCAGGGCAAACTGCTCTCGCTAATATGATCGGGGGGGAAAACACAGACAGACATGTGAAGCTTAAAATTTCAACATTTTTTTGCAGGGTTTCCTGCAACCTAATGATGCATCACAACAAGTAAAATGTGGAGAAACAAATGTATCTAAATTTGATAAATCAATGCAAAACGAGCACTTTTTAAAGCTCCTTTTGGTTAGAAATCACAGCCACTGATTGATTCTAGCTTTTAGAAACAACAGTCCAGTTTAGTCTTCATGCAAAATTATCATGTCAAAGGCTCAGGCAGAAAACAGATACCGGTACAAAGATTTGTGGCAATCCTTCCAACTGTTCTTGTGCTATTTCAGACTCAGGGTTGCATCATAGGAGCTGCTGTTTGTCTGGTTAAAACTAACCTGGACTGTATTTTAGCAGAGTATTACTGTGAGGGATGTGTAGTAGAGCGGGTTATTTCCTAACCAGCAAGTTAGTGGTTCAAATCCCAGCTCGGGCAGTCTACATGTCGAAGTGTCCTTGAGCAAGACGCTGAACCCCCAGTTGCTCCCGGTGCTGCGTCACCGAATGTGTGAGTGTGTGTGTAAGCGTATGGGTGAATGTGTTGAATAGTATCAAAGTGCTTTGAGTGCACTGATGTGTAGAAAAGCGCTATACAAGTACAAGACCATTAAGTTTACCTGCTGGTACGCTCCAAATATGCAGATTTTTCATGTATGTATTGTTTGTTGTCTGTTCCATGGTAGTTGACTCTGCTGTCCTGTCTGCGTCACCCTAACTGGTGGAAGCAGATGGACGTCCTTCCTCCTAGTGTCGCTTGCTATCCTCTGCATGTTCAGGATGGGGTGAGTGAACCAAGGGGAAGATTTGATGGAATACATTGGCCTTCTTTTCTTTTTTGTTAATTGGCTTCGATGAATTCAATGAAGACAGCTGGGTTTGGCTCCAGCCCCCCCCGCGACCCCGCTCTGGGAACAAGCGGTAGAAAATGGATGGATGGAATTCAGTGAACTGAGATAACTCAGTTATTATATGCAGGACTTATGTGGATTGTTCAATGTATTGATTTAATTAAATTATTACCAGGGCAGGGTGGGCAGGTACTCAACAAGAACTGGTCAAAATTATTTTCCTAAATTTGGTTTCTTTTTTTGTGGGTGGGTCAAATTATATCAGTTTCGGTTGATATCGGTACCAGAAATTAGGTGTTGGACAAAATCGAGATATCTGAAAAAAATAAAAATAAAAAACTAATAATAAAAAAAATAAATAAATAAAAAATATATATATATAATAATTCAGATAATATATTTATCAGACTTTATATA
>JBAMHV010000016.1:2598436-2618161 GCA_037177535.1 Pseudomugil gertrudae | reverse complement strand
ACACTAACTCAAACAGCTCCTGTCTACTTTGACTCCTTGATCCAGAGCTACACTCCCTCTCCACAGTTACGCTCAACAGGTGAAGGGTGCCTTGCACTACCACCAGTACGTGGGGCTAAATCACTATCCAGACTCCTCTGATGTATGTCGCTTTGGAGAAAAGCATCTGCTAAATAACTGTAGAATAGAATAAAATTTTGCATTTATATTTAATATTTAGAATACATATTGTATTTGACATCTGCAAATGAAAGTGTAGGAATTATACATTTTGGAAAATTGTGCTAAATATGAGAAAATCAAGATAAATAATGAAAACATGTCAGCAATCATTTTAATGTTGAATTTTTACACTTGGCACACCACAGTGTGTAAATGGTTAAATGCATTGTGTAGTGTAAAGCTATATCTACCTGTTTATGCTTAAGTTGAAACCTTTACACATCAAATTGAGTTTCTATCACTTCAGATATTGAATTTTTGAGCATTAGTTTCACCATTTTAGCATTCAAGCATTCACACTGCTGTTTTGGAAAAATCTAGTGTTATTATTTTCATTGTAGAAGTGATTAAATGGATCAAAGTGGCTTTAGGGTCAAACGTCTTGTGCTCTGCATATTCAAACGTTTATAATTGTCAAACGCATATAAAGTCCCCCCATAACAATGATTTTCAGAATCAAAGTCTTCCTCATCACAGTCATTAAATGGAAACATGTATTCAGTTTCTCTGTAAGGCCTTTTGGTTTATTTTGATGCTTTTGTCTCTTTTGTATCATCAACTTTGTTTTATTCTTCATTCTGGGGAGCATGTGACATGGAGATATGACTGCTATGAATACTCATGTACCTCGATTTGTCTTTTGTTCTCATCTTTCAAAGAGCCACCTTTGCAGTCACATGGTGTAATCCTAACAGCTTTTGGAGTTGCAGATCAAGTTTGGCTAACTCCTCCTCTTTTTTTCCCAGTACTGATTATGATTGCACAATCAGAGTTGCTAAATTCTTGCAAATCCACTTTCAGCTTCTCATTTTGTTTTTTGAGGCTCCTAGTTTTTTTCCTGGCCATCTAGATGGCCCTCCTCCACACCTGGCATGCCCACCTACCTCCCACATCCCTACCCGTGTGTGTAATGGCGAGTGGGGAGGATGAGGATTCTGGGAGTGCAGGTCCAGAGGGAAGTGCACCTTCCTCTAGAATAGGAGCCACTGGTGGCAGTAGGCACCTCCCATTCCTCGGGGCCCCCAAGAGCAGGACAAGCAAGGGGCAAATACCACCAGGGAGCCCCAGAAGGCACCCACCCAGCACACGTGCCAGTGGTGGACGGAGACCCCAGCCCTCATAACATCCCACACCCCCACCCTTAACCCCCCTCACACTCACATCCTCCATCATCCCTTCCCAGCAGACCCCACCTCACAACCACATACACCCCACATCACCAAAACTTCCAAACCCATTTCCAGGATTTCCTTTATTCTTTATTTTGGCTTCTTTTGTGCAGAACAATTTAAGCATGTTAAACTTATCATAGCATTAAATATTCATTTAAAAAGCAAATTTCATTAAATAAAAAATTCTCATTTACCGGTACTACACATATATATCTGCATTCACATCAAAAACCTTTTTTCCAGTTTCTTCATGAATACTCTGCACGTGGGATTTAGTGACATCTAGTGGTAAACTTTGATACAGAACCTCAACTTAATACCAGACTGGACTCTTACATACACAAAGGTTACATTTCCATTAGCTCTGTCTTAACACTGAATTGGTTTATCCTGCTGGCTGTGACTCTTCATTGGAATAAGCAGTACAGATTTATTTGTCCTGCTGACACTAATATAGTAGCAAAGTTGCAGGTGGCCCATTTTCATGAGATGATATCGAACGGTCACATATACGCAAAATAACACTACGCACATGCTACATTTGTTCCACTTATTTGTAACGTTACAATGAAAAGCAACATGCCATGAAAACGCAGTCCAAAGTATTTATGTGCAAAAAGAATAATCAAACTTATGTTTCGGTTTTTAAATTGTTTTATTGGACAGACTTCACATCTACAAAGCACACTGATAACTGTCAAATCAAGACTTTTATACTTTATATAGCTTTTGTATCTGTAGAAACAGAAGCTGTCACAGGAATGCGACCTCCCTTCATCAGCTGGAGACTGGGAGCATTCACAAATGCTGACTGCACCATATCTAACATCCAGAATAGAGTCTAATAGTTTCTTCACATTGTCACTGTGGCCTTTTAAACATTTAATTCAAACTATCTCATTAAGTTACAGAAAAATAAGCCTCATTTGAACAAAGAGGAAACATCTGTTGCCAGGTTTTAATGTGCCAACATTCGGCGACTCAGACACTAAAGTCATCAGTCTCTTTGGGTCATTATTCACCGGTCATGCTGTGCGCTGTAGAAAAGTGACTATTATGGTGTATTTTTAACATTAGTTACATTTTACAAAGCCTTGGAGATCTTCCAGGAACTTGATGTACTCTTGATGCTCAATGCCAGTACTAAGCTCCATTAGTTCATCTGCAAAGGTGTTGTCAACACCGCGGTCAGCCAGGAAGTCCATCAGGTGGTCATACAGCGCCTGGAAAAATAAATACAACATGAGATAGGAAGCTACAGCCTCAATAGATGTTCTGCATTTCTGAATCACCGCCTAAACTCTTACCCAGTCCAGAGAGTCTGTGTTAAGTGTATAACTGGTCTCCTTCCAGTCTGAGTCTCCCTCCAGCTGGAAACTGACTTCCCGAATGGCAAAGATGTCACTCTCCTCCTCACCTTCGCCATGGCTCATCTGCAAAATGCGAATTCAGCCTCTCTAGTTAACAGAAACAATTATCTTCCAGGGTGAATCCAAACCATTCTGGTTTGATTTATCTTTACTTACCTCATCCTCAGGAAAATGGCAGTCAAATACAAGAGAATGTTTTGCACCCTGTTTAGTTACTTCCACTACAAAGTTGGGTGTCGACACAATTTCTGGCTGAAAAAGAGAAAAAGATTTAAAGATAATCACCGTAAATGAGTCCAATCTTTCAGGCTGACCTTTATGTAAGCAGATTACAAGTAAAGGATGGATTTCTAACACCTACCTCCTCTTCTGCTGATTTCTGCTGCTGCCCTTGCTCCCCCTCCTCTTCAAAGTTAGGAGGAATGCTGTTGTTAACATTGAATGTGACTGTAATTCTGGAAAAAAGAAAACAGTGAGCTCATTTAGTGTGTCAATTTTCTCTACAAAGAATGAGTGTGTTTTGGGGTCCTTACTTGTCTCCAGAAACATGTTTTGTGAGTTTAGCCTCTGTGCCATTCATTTCCAGCTCCCATCCACCTGACATTTTTGGAAGTGCTTTGTTTTTCTGGATCTTCTTCTCTTCTTTGATTTCATCAGACAGGAAGTCGCCAAATGCTTTGTCACCTGTTAATTAAAAGCAGAAAAATTATATGGCATCACTGAATGAGGGTTAACAGGCAGTACACAGCAAAAAAATTAAATGTAGAATCAATGTCAGGATTTACTTTATTATAATACAATAGGATGCCGAGTTTATCTAAAATGGCAAAATGATCAGCTGTACTGGGGGAAATGAGACCACGTGACATGACCAATTAATACACTTTACAATAGATTAGAAGTTTCACAAACTATTAGATATAAATCCGAGTACCCGACCTCGAAATCTTTGTTTCTCCCTGTAGAATTGCATACGTGATCTTTGTGTATGATAATATTTATCATTATCTTGTTAGTCAACTTTTTAAAAACAGCCTTATTAACTACATAAATGAGTTAGCTCGTTAGCTAACTGGCTAGCTTAACTAAATAAAAGGTGAACATTACCTTCTGTGTGCAGTCCTCCACATCCACATGACACCGACGGACTCAACCCTTTAGAAGTGAACAGCTTGGGCCTGTATCCTGACGAAGCCCCGTTATTACTGAACATCCACAGAGACCGGGTGAAGGGCCGAGTCGTTGCCGAACTGGGAGAGCACAGTGTCGGACAGCTAAGCGGCAGAGCTCGCGCTGTGGACGTGGTAGCTGAAGAAAGGCGAACTGCGGCTCCAACCGCACGTACTAGCGACTTTAGCATGACTGTGAATATACAAAGCAGTGCAACAACAGAATAATTTAATCTAATCTTACGCAGAACACCTTAAGAAGCCAAGCACTACTGCTTCTGAAAGATCCAAGCGGCAACACGTGTGGAAGGACACATTGACCTAGCGTAACTGTGACCTTTGCACCGGAAGTAATACTTCAAAAGCGAAAATAATAAAAACATGCTGCCAAAAAAATCCTAGATACGTAATTTTGTGTTATATCCATGTCAGTAAGCCATGGAAGCTAAATAAATATAAATTAATATATTTGTCTAAAAAATGTAATGGAATTACACTTAGCATTTGATTAAAGCAGAATAATCTTAATATATTCTTCTATTCTATTCCGTCGGTCTAATATCAATCAATATATCAAAAGGTATGCAAGCTCTGTTGTATCAAATTTTCCCTGACACAGAATTAATATTAATTTCTAAACTCCAATGGTTGTAGTTATTCTGAAAAATGAGTTGTAAAACAGTTGCATCATGTAGTGTGCAATCCTGCTGCCAGAAGATGTCGCTGTTGTCAGTCTATGGGCAACATGCCATTCCAAACCCTGGTTGGTTGGCTACCATCTATCTGCTAAAGCCACGCGACTCTGTGGGTTTTACATACATCCCTGTTCTAACACACTTGACCCAAATTAATCAGTTATTGTGAAAAACTCCATAATGTGTTGGATCCACTGAATGTGAGCCAAGTGTGTTGGAAATGGGATACATAAAAAAATCTGTAGGACAGCAGCCAAACTTTGGACACTTGTGTGCTGAAGCATAAGTGGGTCATAATGTAGAACTGGGTGCCTCTTAGAATCATTGCTCATGCAGACTGGTTTTCTGAAACAAGTGGAAGACATCTTTTTATTATAAATTAAAACAATTGTTGTTTTGTAAGTCTACAAAAACATTTACATATATATGCTTGGCATACATGTAAAATGCATGCATTAAATCTTACTTAAATTAAGCTTTAAATCTAGATTAAATCTTACTTGCAAGCATGTAAATTATGTGTAGATGTTTTTTGAAGGAACTCTGTAAACAAAGGTACATCCCAGTTAGGCAATTCTCCACAAGCAATCTTAGATGCATTTGGTGCTGAAGTTTAAAAAAACTTATGCAATTTGTTCTGGTTACAATATATATTGTACAATCCTGAGTCTGGTTAAAAAAAGGGGGGAAAAAGTACTGTCTATCCTGTTCTTCCATATGATGTGAGGCACAATCTAGAGTTTCTTGATGACCTGAGTGACCAGATCAATGAACATAATCTCATGCACAGTTTACACTCAATATCAGCATATATGTCTGTGTGGTCTGTGCAACACTGTAGAGAGAAGACATGCTGATCCCCCTGACATGCATGTCACTTTGAAACCAAATGGCTTAATATGGAAGAAGAAAAACAACATGCACAAGCTAACATGGCAACGGCTACATGTTGAATATTTATCATTACAACAAATATCACATTGATGTGAAAACATATTAAACCTTCAATTTTTCAGATTGACTTCAATAGATTAGAATAAATCTACAAACTTTGTATATAAAAAACATTTTAAGACCACTCTGTGTCAACTGCAAATTATCTGGTGAGATAGTTTAGGACTTTAAGCTTGTTATAGCTTCCAAAAGCTTTTGTTTTAAAAGGCAAACAAAGCCCTTTCTATGAAAAAACAGCCACAATTATTCTGCTACAGACTTTGAACACTGTTAGCAGTTGGTTTCATTCAGTTTACAAAAGAAGTTGCAGTTTTTGACTCTTTTGAGTCCAGTGTTAAACATGCTTGTGTGAAGTAATTGTTACTTTAAGACTGCATGCAACCGACAGGCAACACCTGACAAAACCTCCCTGACATGTGGTCAAATGTAGCTGAAAGGTGAGATGGGGTTCTGTTGCAGAGAAGCAGTGCAGCCCTGAACATGTGGAGGCTGCATCTTGACGGATATGCAGATCTGCAGTGCTACAGCGACACGTGCCAGATGTCTGCTCAGAGGTAGAGGAGTTCAGCGAGGTTCACAACATCCACTTTGTTCTTCACTGACCTGCAATAAGCACCCAGTACATTTGGATTTGAGGCAGATGTCCCGTTAGCTCTTTGTGAGGTGCAGTTTTCGGCCAAAATACTGCGGCGCTGCATCCAGCAGCCAATCAGCATCCACTAAACAGAGGTCCCTCATGTAGCACCGTGAGGTGTGCAGCAGCTCATTGAAGATCACATAGGCTGGCTTGGCCTGGAAAAGGACGGACGAGGGGTGGATAGCCACAGGCTGGTGGGTGTCCAGAGCCAAGTAGCTGCCGTCAGGCTGCAGCTCCGCAGCGTTGGTGAACATCCCGTGAGCGAGGCAGCGCCGAACGTTTCCAGTTTCTGCTCCGCATGACTCGAGCTTCAGATTCAGCTGGGAAAATGGGAAGGGTTAAGTTAAAACAGCTCAAACGGTCTGCTTTGGCCAAGTAATTCATTCTAACCGAAAGTGGTGCACAAACAAGCAAGATGTCTGAATCACCATTCCCACGTTTTTGCAAGGAAAACAAGTGTTTAAAATGGTCATGTATTTATCTCAAACTACCTTCAAGTTATAATATTTTGATATCTTGATATCAAAATGTTATATTTTCTTGAAAAAACTCTGGCGTGTAAAGGGTTAATCCCATTTCCACCCTCATACTGACCAGTTTCTGGGAAAGTGTTCACATACACTGACTCCTGTTCCTGTCCACTTGTTTATCCCTCAGATCATTTTGATTTTCAGGCATATTTGACTGTTATGCTTCTCTTTTACAACCTGCCAGTATTTACTAAAAACCATCGTTTGTTTTTGCTAATTTGTACTGAACTGCTTACAAAAAAGGGAGAGAGCAAACTCTCCTTATGAAAGCAGAGCTCATTCTACCATATACACATCTCCCATCGGTCTGTTGCATAAAGTGCAATCAGGTTTGCAGCCATGTTGGAGCAGCAGCATCAGAGACTGGACAAACCAATCAAGAAGGCTGGTTCAGAGCTGAGAAGTGGAGCTGCTGGAGCTGAACGCCCAGGAAAGAATGCTGCACAAGCTGCTGAAGATAACTGACAATTCCTCACATCCTCTACACAACACAGTGAGGAAACAACAGCTGTGCATTTTAATTCATTCATATGCCCATCTATACCACTAGATTACACACTGTACCTTTAAACATTAGCTTCGCAAAGCTTTTTTTTTTTTTTTACCTTGATAGAGAATGTTTTTTTCCTCCACAAACTAGACCCGGTGCAAAGCGTCTAGAAAGTCGCATTGCACTGGGGGACCCTCCCACATTAAAGAATTGCGACTTGTAATGGCAAAGCAGTAGAGTAGTCACTAATGGAAAAGCGGCTTAAAAGTGTTGCAAACAGGCCTTCATAACGACAGACTGCAGCTACTTGTTTTAGAAATACTAATACAAGTTTTCTTGAAAGACTTTTTCCACACTGTGTTTTTCATTCGCTTACAGTGACAGTACAGTTTTAATGCCTTCCAATGGAAGCGACTGGCGGGGATGGAGATTCACACACTAATGTTACCAAACCCTTTTTGTCTCCGTTACCCAACATCATCCCAGCCCTTCCTGTTTGGTTTGACAGTCAGAATCTCACATAAACAATGAATTTGCTAAATGGTTGCAGAAAACAGATCAACACATGTACCTTGAGGCAGATTTCTCTTAGCTGTGCTTGCACCTCTTTCACCAGACCCATGTTCCTGCTGTTGACAAAGTTCTCCCGACACCACTCCTTCACATGTAGACATTTGACATGTTACAAACCAAGCAGTAGGATTTCTATATTTTCTATAGCTGTGTACATTTCCTAACTCCTACCTTATTACCGCTGACTTTTTTGAACGCTCTGTAAATGTTGAGCAGCGTCACATGGTCTCCTTCGCTGGAGGTGAACTTCTTGCGAGCAGCGAGCACTTCCTCCCGCCTGGCTGGAGGGTTGTACAGCACGGTGTCCACAGAGAGCAGCGACACGATGCTCAGGATCTCCTCGGAGCAGGAGTAATCCGGAGACAACAGGATGGTCTGTGACGCAAAAGCAAATAAGACAGAAACGTAGAGATAAATCTTTCTGCATGTGAGCTTTTTGTAGGAAACATATACAGAAAAGATCAGAGCACCAGCAGCACCTTGGCATATCTGGGCTCAAGAGGGAAGCTGGCCATCTTTTTCCCCAGAGCAGTAAGGAGAACCTGTCCTTCTTTTCTCTCCACAGCGCCCAGAAGCTCCAGATGCTCCACAGCAGAACGGACGGCCTCTGGGATAAACAAGACACACTGCTACCACTACATGTCCACTACATGAACAGGAAGCAGACTGGGACTCATAATCAAGGGCATATCACCTGGAGAAGGCTTGGACATAAAATCAAAATTCATCACATCTGGAATCCCCAGCGCCATGAGCTGCAGCATCACACTGGCCAAGTTACACCTGCAACACACACACAGGGAGGGAAACAGCTATTCAATCACTCCGACCCAGAAACATCAACACACAGAAGCTGCAGATCAGCACGCAGCGAGCATCTCTGAGACTTTGTGTCCTACCTCTGGATCTCAGGCACGGTCATGGGAATGAGGTTGTCGAACTCCTGCTCCGTGTAGAGGCGGTAGCAGAAGCCGGAGTCCTCCCTGCCAGCACGTCCCGCTCGTTGCCAGGCCTGTGCCTTTGAAACCCGCTGCACTGCCAGCACCTCCAACCCGCTGTCTGAGAGGCAAACACGGATGAACAAAAACATCAAGTCTAAGCACTTCGTAGCCTCTGCCTCTTGCATAAACATGGTAAATAAAGTGGGTAATGAAGAGAGTCAAGGTTAGCACATTACATTCAAACACTAAGGGATATAGAATCAGAGTTAATATAAAATGTGATTCATTATCAGGGTTCGCAACCTGAGTTAATGTTACATTACAGTCACATGACACTGTTTTTGTTCAGCTTCTCAGAAAAAAAGAGACTTAACATGAAAAATGCTTTTACCATAAAAACAAACCAAAGATGCCAGATAACTGCAAACATCTTAAATTCCTGGTTCAAGACTTTGTTATGTAATAAAGATGTTCCATAAAACTCAATGATCAGTCCTTTCATTCATTAATTTTCTACACTGCTTCATCTGATTCAGAGCTGCAGGAAAGCTGAAGCCTATCCCAGCAGGTGAGATGCAGGGCGTGTGAAAATTGAATCCTCTCACCGGGATTGAATCGTTTGGCTTTCACCATCCCTGTGTCGATGACGTATTTGATCCCAGAGATTGTAACCGACGTCTCGGCAATATTGGTGGAGAGGATGACCTTCCTGCAACCCTGGAAAACAGCAGATGGGACAAACATGAAGACCTAGAGCAAAATGTACAAACAGCTCCTCTGCTCATTGTCCATTGAGGACAATCGCAGACTGTCACAATGCTAACATCCTGTGTTGATTTTACCTTTGGAGCTGGCTGGAAGACCCTAAGCTGCTGTGCTGGGGGCAGAGATGCATACAAAGGGATGACTACCATGGAGCCACAGTCATCAGGAAGATGCTTGGAGATGTCTCGACACGTCCTCGCCAGAGCCTCGATCTCCTCCTGACCCGTCATGAAAACTAGGATGTCATGGGAAGCAGGTGCCTCCTGCGCACAAGCAATGAGGACAGCATGTCAAAAAGGATCATCGAGCTTATACAAGCCTGCACTGAAACCATAAACTTACAGGTTCTTTGTAACACTAAAGGGAAAAGAGTTCAAGCATGTGTTTGGCTTGTTTGTCAAGAGTCTCATCTTATCACTTAACCAGCAATACTAAATGTTTCTCTCCTAAAGACAGTGAAGACTACCTGGTGGATTTGGAAGATGGAAACAAGCGCAGCCTGCAGATAGTCTGACTGCGGCTGCTTGGTGTAGTAGATCTGAATGGGGTGCTGTCTTCCCTCTAGGTACAACACGGGTGACTTGTTGAAGTACTCAGAGAACAAGTCCACATCCATCGTGGCAGACATCACTATGACCTGTACCGAAAACAAAAGGAGGAGGAAGCTGCCTTTCAGGTGTGTGAACAGAAGCTCTGAGCTCTGACACCATACTCCTACCTACCTTCAGGGGAATCTTATTTTGCTCTCTGCGCCTCCGCTGAGCAGTCTTGACCACACCAAATAAGACATCAGTGTGCACAGTGCGCTCGTGAGCTTCATCCAGGACCACCACGGTGTAGCGCAGCAGCAAGGGGTCTCCGATGGCCTCGCGTAGGAGCATGCCATCGGTCATGAACTTCAGCTTTGTCTCTGAAGAGGTGGCATCTTCAAAACGCACAGTGTAGCCAACCTAAAAGGAAGAGTTTGGATTAATACCACAACATAAGCAGTTTAATACACACACAGAGTTGATTTTTGATACCAGCTTGCCAAGTTGAGTTCTCTTCTCTTCTGCAACTCTTCCTGCAAGTGAGATGGCAGCAACTCGACGTGGCTGCGTGATGGCGACGATGCCCTGCCGGCCAATACCAGCTTCATATAGATACTGGGGAATCTGAGTAGTCTTTCCTGAGCCAGTCTCACCTGATGCACAAGTACATACAATCATTAATATATGAAACATAAGATGGAAAAACACGCGCTGCGCAGATCACCATTAATTGGAAATACTTCCCATGATTTGTTTAAAACGGCATTTAATCCACATTTCCAAAAACTATTCAACATTTCAAAGTAGACCCATACTGATAATAATAGAGCACCGTTTAGCAGCTTTACCGATTACAATGGCACTGTGGAGCTGTCTCAGTTGGTTCAGCAGCTGGGGTTTGGCTTGGTAGATGGGAAGCTGTTTCCTCTGGACGTCTATCGGAGTGGTCACATTTCCCTTTCGAGGCAGCAGCATTCCAGGTTTATTCTTCTCGAGTCGGAAAAAAACGGACCCCGGCTTGAATCTTTTCGCCGGAGGAGGGTCGGGGTCGTGGGGCATGGTCTAGAGAAAGTGGCCGTGATAGCGAAAATCTCTGCGGATTTCTCTTGCGACTCTTTTGTGTCAAATAGAAATGTAAGAAAAGTTTTTTGCCGTCCTAGTTGACAAACGAGCGAGCGTCAATGCGGATGTTTTGCTACCTCTGCAAAAACGTCACCACGTGGTCAAATTCAGCGCACACGTTTGACGTCATCAGCCCGAATGAACAGAAAGTACGGAAGACATGTAATGCCGAATATAATGCAATTTCTATCTATCTATCTATCTATCTATCTATCTATCTATCTTTCTTTTCCCTTTATTTTGTTTTACACCATATATTTTATTATATATTTAAAAAATAAATACTAATGTACATCGTCCCTTTTCATATTTACATTTATTACAATTTTATTTCAGTACAAATTTTCAATGAATCTGGTGCAGGATTTAAAAATAAAGTGTTTTGAAGTCTTTTTCAAACATTTATCAAACTTGTAAATTGTTTTTATTAATCGTCATTATTAAAAAAGATATATGTCTTTATGTAGCAGTGAATGTAGCCAACTTAGGATGCTACAAAGCAATTGATTAAAAAATGCCACTGGCTCCTTTGACCTCTTTAAATTCTACTTTATTTTTTGATGATTGCTTTAGTTAAATTATTAATGACATTTTTTCCTGTAATGTGGATTTTATTTAAATGTATTTTTAATCTGTACTTGTCCCACCTCTTTTCAGTCTATAGTACTACTGTTTAGTACTAATTAATACAATGTTATTATTATACAACAATCCCTCAGTAATGACAATTTATTATAATAAAACAACAATATGTAACTAGTGTGAAGCGAGTGCAGAGAAGGAGAAGCGACCACATGAATAATACTTCATACTTCGATGCATTTATTAGACATTAAATCAGGTGCTTCCCCTTTGCATCTAAAACCCGGTCTAGTTCGGGGGCTGCTCTACTCCCTCTGACACCCCGTACACCCAGAGGCAGATAGCCCGCTAATATACACAGCACCACAATAAAATCACTGCACTGCACACACACACACTTCAAATCCCGCATGCTAAGATCAGACATTTATAGTCCAACCCTAAGCCCTCACAGGGGAATAGAGCTGATGTTAACAGGAAGCGACCCTCTAAAAACAAACAAAAACAAAAAACTTTATAAATTAGTTAGTCCGTTCTTACATTTACCACCGCAGGTGGCCAAGGCCCAACTCGGACCTGAGCGGACTAACTTAAACAGAACATAACTGTAAAAGGAAAAAGGACAGCAGGTGCAGACTTATTCTGCAGGTTGAAAAGAAATAAAACAATTACCATTTACACAAAACAATTTAATCAAAACTCTGTTAACAAACATTTTAAAACCATACCTGCAGATAAGAACTTCCACACTCAGTTCTCCTTCCCATTCAGTCCATCAGAACCCAGTCCTGTCATGCTAACCACATTTCAATATGTATAAAAGTAAACACATTTAAAACCATAAAACACAACACATTAAAAAAGCCATATTTACCCAACACTAGACCAGACACTGCCCATTGGCATCGTGGCTGTCACACCGGAGACTGGCACTCCCTCATAACCTGCCACTTCCTCTTTTATAGAGGACCTGCCAATAGCCCAGCGCCACCCTATGGTGCCACTTGCAACAAATAAATAAAGCCAAAATAAAAACAAACCCAGAAACAACAAAAAGCTTTAAAATGTGAGAACATCAGCTCTCATGTTAATCGCAGAAATGTAGTTTAAAGCTCTCATGACTGATGCTAGCAAGAAGAAAGCCATATGTGATTTGTTTCTATTGATCCCATGAGACAAAATATCCATTTTCCTGAAAAGAGCAAATAACATGCAAGAGTCATGAGTCAAGACTGCCAGAGGGTACATTTATTTGCTTTTGATGCCGTTATCTTGAGATCACAATAACAACAAAATACCAAAGTTTTTTCCCCCTCCAGAATACTAGATTTTTCTGGTTACTTCTTTGCAATGATTTCCATGAACTGTAAATAAGAAATATTTCTTTGTTACTGAAAACAAGAATTAATTAAATAGAAGACACGGGCTTTTCTGACTTAAACACATCAGGCAACTAAACCCAAAGTTTCAGGCTTTGCCCACAAATGCTTTCTTTCTTCTGGTTTGTCTCTGGAACAAGAAAAAAAATCTTCTGCCAGAGGATCTTAAACTGTGTCCAGGCTCATATGGTTAAAACAAAAAGTCAAATTAGCTCAAGTCACTCCGTAAACTCAGACAGAAAGTCCTGTTAGTTCGAGATGATGAGATAAGCAAGTCATTATCCTGAGATAACGATCTAAAACATTTTCAGGCATGACCACTCTTGGCTTTGTTACAAGGTGTGACGTTATATCGGTTTTCACTGTGAATAGAATTAAGATAAAAGGGTTCAAAATATCTTGTATGAAATAATACTGATAGTATAAGGTAACTGTCCACTAAAATCTCATTGTGTCTCTATCGTCAGTATGAATTGTGAGATGGAGCGTACCCCGAGTGTTGGGCAGCATTCCTGTGATGTGGAAGTACTTGTTAATCATGCAAGGTGTGGAAACTGTAACTGCATGAGTGTCTAATCATGTATTTGAAACATATGGACCTGCATTGTAGATGTATTTTACCCTTAAGAAATCATCTTATCACTTGGCTGCGAGCAGAATAAGAGTAAGGACTGAACAAAAGCATAGAAAAGCACATTAACTGTGGAGAATATGCAAGATTAAACTAGAACCAACAATAAAATCAGCAACATCTCTATTACTACCACCACTACCACTCCGTCTTTCTGCCTTTAGGCATATATGGCTGAATGAAAAGTACCAAGAAGTTTAAGCTAAACGGTATCATTTAGGAACAATGAAAATGTAGAATATTTATGTATTTACAAATTCAAACTTAACCTTTTATTGTCTGTATAAAAGGCATCGGCATGGTAATGCATGAAATCGTAGAAGCACACCGAGTTCTCCACACCAATCAACAATTATTTAAATCAATAATTGTGGTAAAATACAATATTGCGACTGAGCCAAAGTGATTACGTTAAAATCCTCAGGAAGCCAGTGGAGCCATCATGCAGAAACTGTGAACAAATTCAGCAGTGGAACTATGTGTTTCTTTGGTCAGCTGTGGTAAGACCTGCTATCATCACACTCCCTGATGCTGTATTTACATTAAGAGTACAACTTTTCCTTTGTAACAGTCTGGCTGCTGTTTCATTTTAATTTTGAGAGGCTTCCTGGATTTCAGTGGATCAGTTCCTGGAAGATGTAGAAAAGTTTTTACTGCAGAAAACAGGTCATTAAAAAATTTGTGGGAAATTGCGCAACACTCTCGCAAGCTCGGTCCGCACACGCAACAAAAACAGTTATTTTTCTTTACAGCATAGAGATTCTCTCTGAGGCTAAATCATTAACACGGTGACAGCCTGGGAACAAATTAGCCTAAGCTTTATTTTAGTTAATAATACCATCCTGTGCAGTGTTAGTACTAACTGTTATCAACCTGAGAACAATAAGCACTGCATACTTGGATCTGAAAACACATCTGATGTTTTTGTTCAGGATTTGAGTGAAAAGTCTCTCAGATATGTGTTACAGTGCTGTTAACACAAACAGGAACAATAGTCCCAACATGAATCCGGCCATCTTTTCTTTCTTAAAGTCTGGATGCCTCGGCACTTTTATTACCAGTTGTGTCAGCATTGACCTGGCACTCCGGGTCAGGCTAGTCTGAGAAAAGGAAACATTCTGATTGGAGACGACACTGGGAAGCCTGGGAGGAAGCTCTGCATTTTTCAGGTGTTTCATCTGCCCAGCAAGGAGTGTGAGACAAAACAGAGTCATTCTGAAAAACTAGAGAGGGCCAACACTCAGATATGTAAATAATTAGTGTGTGACTAAACCAGAGAAAGACTTTGGACAGTCATTGCTTATGTCATTTATCCATAAACACTGGTTAAGAGAAAAGTTCTCATTACCAGTTTCTAATGTCTAAAATCTCAGGAACTGGTTTCCTGAGATTTTGGCCCATAACAACATGACGGCATTATACAGATTTACTGGCTGAACAAGATGGGAACACTGTGGTAATGAAAGGTCATAGACATGGTCAGAAACAATACAGATGGGCTTTTCAACTATACTGTTTAAACCATGCTTGAGACCCAAACTGTGCCCAGAATACCTAACATTACACCGTCAGCATACACAGCTGCATGCGCCAAGAGCCAGGCAGAAGGAAAGGGAAGATAGCCCGTACAAAGGGCAGAAAAGCATTGAAGAGAGAAGCAAGGACCTTGGAATACCACAGGCAAATGGCAATGATGAAGAGGCCACGAGGAAAGCTGCCAAAGTCAAATATCTGCAACAAATAAGACAAAGCCTGAGAAGACAACTCAATGGTAAGAACAAGATCCTGCCAGTGATCAGATATCCTGTTGGGAAACAAAGCTAGCCAAAGGAAGAAGCTGCATTCTGACCACAAATGTTAAAATGTGAATACCTCAGTAAGATGAGATGAAACAGTTAATGAATGTCTCAGGTAGTGAAAACTGGAAGGGTTGGAAGAACCATTGTGGAAGGAAAAAACCCTGTATGGGTCCTCGAGGGCTGGTATCTCATGCCTCCCAGCAACAACACACCTGATTCAAATGAATGACTCATTAACAGACGTGTGCAGAGCGTGAGAACAAGCTGTTGAAATCACTTTCATTAGAATCCAGTGTTTCAATGGGAAGACCATCCAATATCTGCAAGACACCGGCATTCGAGGACCGGATTCTGAGATTCCTACAGTATGGAATAATGTACCACGGAGAAATACACAAAGTAGTGCACATAAGCAAGAATTGCTAATGAGAGGCCTGATTGCATAATGCATATGAGTATAATTCTTCTTATCATTTTATAATAATTATTATAATAATAATAATATTTTTATTATTAATAATAAAAATGTTATTATTATTATTAACTTTATTATTATTATTATTATTATTATTATTATTGTTGTTGTTGTTTAGAGAGTTAGAAAACACCTTTAGCAATCCATGTAAAACCCTTTCTAACCCAGAATCTCAGGAGAGAATCTCAGGATAATCATTTTGCAGTCATTTCCTGAAAACATTAATATGTGTTTGGAATAAAAAAAGCTTTAAACTGATTTAGAATCGCACTTTAAGATGAATTAGAATAAACATCCCATTTACTAATCTCTGGAGATTACGAAGCACTTCACACACAGAGAATAAATTGCTTTATTGGAAACTCTGTAATTTTCCAGTTTACGCCAGCTGTTTCAAATCATGTACAACTGTGAGTTTGCAGCTCCACTTCCTCTTCCTAAGATATGAAATGCAAAGCTTCTCACTGCAACACAGTGTGGGGTGAACTGTGAAGCCGAAGGAGAAAGTGCCTGCATGCCTCCACATAAAGTGATGATAGCACATAAGAAGCGTCTGACAAACGGTGACATGAGCGCACTATGTTTGTGTTGCTTTCTATCTCTGCTTCACATGCAGGAAGAGAGTGTCAGAGAAGACGATAAGGTTTGTTTGCACTCAGTGAGGAGGAGGTCCGGTCCTGCTACGCTTTCCCAACAACAGTTGAATTATTTAAACTTAAAAAAGTTGAGACTGAAATCCAACAGATGTTTTTGTTTTTAATTTATTGTGTTAACAGGATGCATTGAACAGCCAGAAGATGCAGAGAATAGAAAGATGCAGAAATGCAACAAGCAGAGGAAAGTGACCCTGTCCACAGAGAGAGAGAGAGAGAGAGGGAGGGAGAAAACAGGGAGGGAGGGAGGAAGCCTTCCACATCAGGACTTCTCATAAAGCGTGTCAGACGTTACTTATGAGAGGATACACTCCACTAAGAAACGGAGGCAGCAGCAATCAGGAGGGTTTTTTTGTGTGTTTTTGATGTTTTTGTCTATGGTGTGACGAGAACGACCATCCCTCCCACCTTCCCTGTGGGTCAGCCAGTGGGAGAAGATGAAGAGCCAAATCACCAGTTGCCTCTCTGACTTCTTCTTTGAGTACGAGACTCCACGCCAGGTGCTGGTGAGGAACAGAAGGGTGGGAGTGGTCTGCCGGCTGATCCAGCTGGGGGTCCTGGTTTACATCATTGGGTAAGACTCACTCATTTCCCTGTTTTGTTTGGATTTTTGTTTGTTTGTTTTTGCACATTTTAACTTGCTTGAAATGACCTCTTAGAAACGTTTGCATGCCATAATCAGTATGCTGAGAAACAGACGGAAGGAAGGAAGAGTAGGAAAGATAGATCCTGTAACGTCCGGTTTGCAGATTAAACACAGGCGGCAAACACACCTTATCAGATCACATATTTTCTGGTCTTTACAGGTTTGGAAAAAACCTCTGTACACTTTTTGCACACTTGCTTTGACATGTTAAAGCTATTCAAGGTCTCAAACCGGTTGGCAGCACTGCAAAATGAATCATGGAATGTTGTTTACACAACTGCATGTGTGGAATTTCTTTCCTGCATGTCTGAGCAGCAAAACCTGGGGAAGTGAGTGTGATGAACTTGCTGAGGCACATGCTAGCTCAGATAACAATCAGCTGCTGCACATTTAGCTGTCAACAAGATGTAGTTTTACCTTCTGCTGGTTACCAAACATGAAACAGAAATGCTAAAGCAAGAAGATCCTCTCTTTGCTGAGGTTGAGCAGGTTGGTGGTTATCTTAGATGACCCACTGCAGGTTTTACAACTTTACTAAAACAATTAAAAAATCAAGAGTTTCACAATGATTCATCCATTCATTTATTACCCCACTACCTCATTTCTGGAATGGAAAATAGTTTGAAGAAAGGCATAAAAATAGGAAAACTTGGATTTTAAATCAAGCCTCTTCCTCCTCTGTGCATGCAGTCATTGAAACTTCACCTCATTCCACCTCTGTCACCTGCCTTCTGCAGCCATCAGTCTATAACAAGGTTGGATGCTCATGTCTTTGAGAGGAAATGTAATTTTAAAGCTGTCCAGCTCTTTCTTTTTCTCAGGTTTTAAACAGCGGAGACAAGCCAGGAGCAGGAGTCAGTCCACATCTCTCTGCCGCTATGCAGTGAGCTGGAGAACATTCAGTCCCTTTGTCCGGACTGTATCTTTATTTTGACCCAGTATTGTCCACCAGATGCAATTTTAATTGAAAAAAAAAAGTAAAAATAAAATTAGGCTGATGCGGATTAAAGTTAATTTATTGTTCTTTCACTAACTTCACCCTCAGAAAGAAAACGAAGCATCTCTGAACAACCAATAATTTAGTTTATTTTATGAATTTTTCATCAAATGAGACAAAAAAGTAAAACAGTAAAAACATAATCCAAAAACGAGAATGAAAAATAACAAAAAGGAACCAAACTTTATATAAACTGTCCCATTTTTAAATGACATAAATCCCACCAGATTCACCGTAATTGAGGGAAAATATATTAATGATTTCAGGCAAATCACAAAGTGTAAAAAACAGCAGCTTCTGTGAACATTAATGAGTATTTTCCTAATTAACTCAATCTTTTGCCACTTCAAGCTAAATACCAATCCACTGTTTTTTTAAGTTCTTCCTAAAAAATGTTTTTTTCCTTCATTTTAATCTTTTTTCCCCAAACGAAGACTAATCTCACTGCCACAGAACAGCGAGCAGAAACGGTGCTTCATCCCCTCATCTACTCGCTCGCCGCCTCCACAGATACATATCTTTCACTGCTTTTTTCTGTTAGATCTTTCCATTATTTCCATGCTCAACACTTTCCTTATTTCATTCATTTACTGTAAGTTTCAATTTGAATAAAATGGTTTTAGCTCATGTTTCCGTTGCTGTGAGGCACTTTCACTGCTCAGGGTCAAATAAATGCACGGCGCGAGCTTTCTGCCAGAGGATTGCTTCTCACACCTTCTATAAAATAGCTGTGCATGTCTGACAGTATATTTAAATGGACATATGGTATCTTCTCTGTGCACACCAGCTGTTGCCTTAACTCCATCCTACACACTTACATCTTTTTTAATTAAAATTTTTTTATAAGAGAATCCAAATGTGATGTCTTGATTATTTGATAGTTAAAGTCCTGCTACTATAACACCAGGGCTTCAGACATAACTATTTTTAAATAAAAAAAAGTGTTATAATTCTGATTTTATTTGCACTGATTGCACAAACAATATTTATTCTGAAAATATATTAAAATATTGAAAAAAAGGATTAAAAACACATATAACTAGAAGAATTGCTGTTCTTGCAGAACAGCAGGGTGAATGCCTGTATGCTGAACTTGATGAACTGTAATGCTGAACTGAGTTTAAATGATCATGAAATCTTAAAATTTTAAAATGAGTAAAATGGTTGAAGGATAAACTGAAATGAGTGAAAATGTGTTCTAGTTGAAATGTTAGAAGGTCAAAATTAGATTAAATTGTAGTGAAAATCTGTGTAAGTTAAACTAAAAGAGCAATGAATAGTTTAAAATGGCTGAAATTTGCTTCTTGAATCTTAGTTGAAAACATGAAGCCAAAAGCTTTGGTAGAACTATCTGAAACCTAAAATGTGGGTTAATGTAGTATAAAATACGCTG
>JBAMHV010000016.1:2568657-2583831 GCA_037177535.1 Pseudomugil gertrudae | reverse complement strand
GCACATGTGGATCAGCATCCCATTGAGCACGTGTGGGATCAGCATCCCATTGAGCACATGTGGATCAGCATCCCATTGAGCACGTGTGGGATCAGCATCCCATTGAGCACATGTGGATCAGCATCCCATTGAGCACATGTGGATCAGCATCCCATTAAGCACGTGTGGGATCAGAATCCCATTGGGCACGTGGGATCAGCATCCTATTGAGCACGTGTGGGATCAGCATCCCATTGGGCACGTGGGATCAGCATCCCATTGGGCACGTGTGGGATGAGCATCCCATTGAGCACGTGTGGAATCAGCATCCCATTGAGCACGTGTGGATCAGCATCCCATTGAGCACGTGTGGGATCAGCATCCCATTGGACACGTGTGGGATCAGCATCCCATTGGGCACGTGTGGAATCAGCATCCCATTGAGCACGTGTGGGATCAGCATCCCATTGAGCACGTGTGGGATCAGCATCCCATTGAGCACGTGGGATCAGCTTGGGAGCACCAACGCAACAATACCGGCTGATTTGTGCCAAATTCTAGTGGAAAACTTTGATGCCATCCAAACGCAGTGTGCGACCAACCTGGTGGCTAGGTATGAGGAGGATCAAGGCTGTTGTGACTGTGTGTGGTTCTTCCACATGCTGCTGAGATGCTCATCTTTCCGCCCAATCATCATCCATATCAATAAATGACACCAAACCAAAGTCAAACAAATATCACTATTTGCTGTTGTTGTATAAGATTTGGTAAAAAGCTTTCATAGCCACAACCTACATACTCAACTCTGTTGCTTAACCTACAAATACATTCTTCTTACAAATATGGAACAATTTAAAAAGAACTAAAGAGACTTTCCAATGGTATAGCATGGTGGGGCAGTGGTTAACACTGTGGCCTCACTAGAAGGTTACTGGTTCGAACCCAGCCTGGGGAGGGTTGTCCAGTGGCCTGTGTGGAGTTTGCATGTTCTCCCCATGTATGTGTGGGTTCTCTCCAGGTACTCCGGCTTCCTCCCACCCACAAAAACATGCATGTTAGTAGCTGTGATTAAAATGTCTGCTTATCATATGTAAGTCACTTTGGATAAAACGTCTCCCAAATGACTGTATAGTAGTAATAATGGACTATGAAACGTAAAACCAGGAAGCATTGTTACAACAAAGACATAATCCACTCATAGTTGTCATAGGTTTAGTTGCAGTGACTGAATTTTTTTTTTAATGACAGGTCAAGATCATCCATCTGCATCGCTGCCCGACAGCCTCTTTTAGCTTTAAGCAACTTTTCAGCAGTGAAAATAAGTAATTTTTCTATGTTAAACATTAATAATTCCCTCCTCTTGTAAATAGATGATAAAAACAGCCATTTAACTCATTCTTAGTGCTGCAGCAGTTACATTTTCACACAGAAACCCGGAGAAAGCAAGCAGCAATGCTGTGACATGCATATCGACAGCAGAGAGCGATGCATGACAAGCGTGCTAAATATGCTCCTTTACAGGCAGCTTTTCTCTTCATCACAAACTGTACAATGCTTAGTGGCGGCCAGCAGGGGGAAATCTAGCTGCCATTTTCATATGCGAGTGAAAAAGTGCAAAATAGTTCAAACATGATCTGTGTTTCGGTTTCATTTTCAAAAGCTAAAATATACATTAAAGGATGAGTGCTTTCAGAACAAAGTAACCCATAATGCACTGCTGCATCATACCCCTCATGCACGCAATGTCTGCACAGCTAAATTAAAAAAAAATATTATGTTACAAGAGTTCATTTAAAGTTGACATATACATACATATCTCAGCAAGTCACACTTTTTGGTTTGAACAGCCCTTCGTTAAAGCCTTATAGCTTGTTTCAGCTCTAAAACAAAAACAAAGTTATACAATCTCCAGTGCTCATACGATGATATCATTAACTTTAAAATGAGCAGCATTTACAACCAACATAAACCTCTAAAGCTGGGTGCTTAACATTACCAAGTAAGAATCTTTCCCTTCAGACCATCAGTCAGCATCACTACTCTGCAATTTAGTTTCATCCCTGGCTGCAGAACACTGAGGTCAGGACTAATGGAGCCAATACAAAGGGCTGCACTCCACGTCTCTAATCAGCCACACAGGGGACGCCGCTGAAGTGGAAAGGAAAGGGAAGTAGTGTTGTTGTTGGCAGCCTGAGCTTAATCATACTGAGATGCTCGAGCTCTCCAGCTAAACATGCCCTTCAACTCGCAGGGGTGATGCACCAGGCACCCGAGAGAGCAAAGAACCATACCCGCGCTGCATAAAAACCTTTTTCTAACTGATCAAAATAAACCCCATTAACCACACAACTGCGTGTTTGCTATTTAAACTGCTCCACAGACACACATGTACATTTTCCTTTCATTCTGCAATGTTAGCCTCCATCACCCAGTAGTGTTAGCAAACAAACCTTCCACGTCTTTTAAATGAAAGTGAAATTGAATCATAAAAAGCTCATTTTGGTAATTTAGCTGGAGCTTGTATGGGAATCATCAGTGGAGGTAAACACAGAGGGACGTTTCAGCTCATATTTTCATGTTTTCCCAGAGTCATGACTTAAAAGGAAACTAATATAATGCGTACTTACAACACAGGTGGGACGTCACCCTGTTCTACCCCGATTTTATTAAGTTACGAATGGCACACATATGAGAAAAGCACTGCAACAACAACACAGATGATACCCTAAAGACATTTATGTAGAACGTTAAAATGACTGATCAGAAATCTAAAGCCCTGCATGTTCACTAAAGAGACGATATAAAGTCACGAACATGCTGAAGCCAGCGAGATGATTGGCAGGTGCTTACAGACAGTCTGACTATGATGCGTGATGGCTCACCATGCATAGAAGTAATTAAAAAAAAGTTGTTTCCTATCCAACATTACTGATAAATAAAACCTTTTTACAATAACAATAATAAAATAATAATAAAAGGCAAGGAAAGCTAAAAGGAAGCTAAATAAATAAAAGCAAGCCTGAGCATCACTTCAGCATTAAAATGCTTTGTTTCTTTAAAATAGTAATGAAGGACGCAGCTTGTCACCGATGTGAAGAAGTGTGTGGATGAAGGAGCGACAGCACAGTAGTTCCAGCAAAAAGGGATGCGAGGCAGACAGCCTTTCAGATGAAGCTTTGTTCATAAAGGGGTCAATAAGACTCAAGAGGAGGGCTCGTCTTCATGCAGGTCCTCCAGCTCTCCTTCTCTGGGTCCATCTCCTGTGCTGCTTTTTCTAACAAAGAAAGAGAGGGAAACGAAAGAGAGAGAAACTAAATCAATACCAGTAGTTATTCTGATCCTGCAGGGTAGCTGCAGTCTTGGCAGAGACCGAAACAAACACACTATTAGGCTTATGTTTGCAGCACGGCAGTCAGAAAAGCTCTTTTCCCCTTTTTTAAACAAATGGTGAAAGCACGCTAAATGATTTAGCAGTAGCTCCTTTCATACAGCCTGGTCAGACATGGTCACAGAGCCAATACACACATCATACACACACACACACAGAAAACAAAACAATACAAACCCTACTAAGTTACACATCACACCACTGATTCAGAAACCAAGTCGTCTGAAAGCACAAACTGCATTATTGTGGCTTTGTTTGCTTCTGTGGGAGCAAAACAAAAGCCGGTGTGTCTCTTGTGAAAGGGGCTACTGTAAAACTGCATTCAAATGACAGCAGCGGGGTAACAACATCAATGTCTGGGGAGCAGCGACTCAATCACTTCTCATGATGGAGATAAGCGAGTCATAAAGGGTCTCAGATGGTAACGGGCCGGCAGATGTTCAACAGACCGAACGCCAGATTTCTTTAGACAAACCTGCGTGAAGGGTGACGTTTTAAAGAAGGCCGGAAAGGCCACGAGTCCCTGCAGCAAAGTGGGAGAAAAGATGGAGAAGTCACAGATAAGAGGGCAAAAACATGCAGGTGGAGATGAGCCACCTGCCCAGCATTAACAGGTTATTGCCTTTCATTGTTAGTAAGAATGCTAACACCATTAGCCCGATGATCCACCATTATGGGACATTTCATGGGACTGAAAACCAGTGATGTTGTGATGACATCATCAGGGCTGATGTTTGGACTCATGATCTTCACGGAAAATTGGGGGAATAAACTAAAACCAACAGATCTTTTAAGAAAATGGTTGATTTTCTCAGACTATACTGTAATATATCAAAGCAAACAGCATGAAAAATGAGACCACATCAGGGATAATGTGCAGTCACAGCATGATGCTACCATCTTTTCATATATCCAGTCATGGACCAACAAGTTTATATTTTCTGATCTATTACTGATTAAAGATCCAACAATTTAGTTGATTAATTCATAATCACACTAATAAAGACCAGTGGTTTTATCGCCAGCAGGGGGCGGCGTTGTTCCAAATTACCACTCGCTCTGACAGCCAAGAATGTAGCAGCTTAGTTAGAAGGGAAATCTTCAAATAAATGTATCACAAAGGTAGATTAAAATCTAAAAACAGTGATCCATCTTCCTGATCATCTGCTGGACACTGATAGTGTAATACTGTCCCGGGGGCAGCCGCAGTACTGCAGGGCACGGCTATAGATGCTCCACTTTGGCTGTGTATGTTGAAATTAGATGACTGGATGAGGCGATTAGCAATTTTCTGTGTGATGCTTTCAGTCTCTGTTACAGGAAGTCTATGGTCAGCCTGAAGCACTAGCTGGTCTCCATCTCACTGTGTCACTCTGAGTCTCTCTAGCTTTGAAAGCAACACAGAAAGAAACACTTATAAAAAGCTCTAAGCTCAACTCCATACAATGAAAGAAACGCATTATGGTGCTATGGCAACACAAAGCAGCAGCTGCTGCAGCAAGAATGGGTGCAAGTTTAAGCTAATAGGACAGAAAGAGGAGACAGGTGTGAGTTTGAGATCTCTGTCAGAAGCTTAAGCAACACAGCAGGAGGGTTGGGCTTGTGTAGGTTTATCCTTACAAATGGAATATGAATGCATTAATAATGTAAAAGAAACGAGGGCACGCCGATATCTGCAGGCTGGACTGTGCATGCTTACATGAGAAGGCTGCCAGGGGCTGACATGGATCTCTCTTCCCGCCTGCTCGGGCACTCAAAGGGGTTACTAAAGGAGCGCTTCCTCAGCATCGCTTTGACCAGGATCTAAAAACACAGGATGGTAACAAAGATATGCAAATGATCTTTTCTTTTTTCCCCTCATCTCATCTTTGCTTCAGTGGAATGAAAGAAGCTGCGGTACAGATGTAGACAGGAGGCAACGTTTCATGCATTAAATGAAATTCCAGTGAAGAGACATATTTAAAAGCACCAGCCTGTATACGTAATGCATGTTAAAATAATTCATTAACCCAATTTATTGTGGGTGAAGCTTTGCATGTAAATAATCTGAAGGAAAGGTTTCAGCAGCTCCATAAAACACAGTATAGTGCATCTAACATACGATACACAGCACAACAAGACCATGTGTGCATCTTTTTCTTGTTCATTAGCAGGAAGATCATACTGGTAATACAATGTTAGGCACAAGGAGACTTTAAGACTTTATTTTTAACTAATCTAATAATGTTTTATTTAAACTGATTGAGGCAAATCTGAGCTTTTGTCAACATGTAATTAAAGAGCGACTGTCAAAAACACTATTAAAAATTCAGACAAAGGCTGATCAATTCAGTTTAGCTATCCTGCCCGACCTCGTTTAGCAGGTTTAAATGAAGGAAAAATGTGTTCATCACGTGTGTAAAATCATTTTCCTTTGCGGTTAGAATTGAAGTGTGAATTGTTCTTGCTGAGTTTTGCATTGCAGCTACGCTGCGTTTACACTGGTAGAAACAGAGACAGCTGTAAAGACGCCCGACTTGTCTGTCAATGGCTTTGCAGTAAAAGGTCAACCAAAAAGAAAACTGACCCCCCATGGTCGACACTTCCTGTTGTAAAGCAGTCGGGCATACTTTGATGCTTTCACACCAAAACAAGTAGATACGTTTACCCAATAACAGAAGGAACGTAGCTCGGTTGAGGGTTTGTTCCTGCAGCAGCAGTGTAGCGTTACTGGGACCACCCAGTTTAGCTGCGATGATCAGATCAGCCACATTGTTTTCTGGTTGATTTGTTAAATGATAGCAACAGAGTAATAATATTATACTGCAGTCAATGTTTTTACTGGGTGCCTTTTTTTTCTTGTCCTTTAAGGTGAATAAGGTCGTCTTGTTTTTGCAACTGGGGGTTGTGCTTGTCAAGAAGCGTGCACTTAAAGTGCAGCCAAATGTTTCTGTTTGACACAAGAGTGCTGCATTTCTTACCACAGCAGAGAGGCTGGGGACGAACTTCACCGAGTTCTGGATGTCTTCCTCTGTCACCTCCACTACAGAGCAGTGCTCCTCCTCCAGAGGCAACGTGTCAGTGCCCCCCTGGGTCACCCACTGGTCCATCTAAACACGCACAGGCAGCAATGCCATTTGACAGTTTCAGAGTGGTTTTTACCCCGAGGTTGTGCAAAACATTTGCAGTGCATGGTTTCCATCTTGATTTGAGTTCAGTCTGATCTGTGAACCTTTGATGCTTGCCTTTTTTCATGGTTTACATCACAATCTTATTGACTGATACTGATATGGACACGCATGTTTACATTTATATGCTAGCCATCACGTTCAACACAGCTGTGCTAAAGAGAAGAAACAAATACAACAGCAAGGGATGAGTCAAAGGTGGTCGCTGTTTTAGAATAAAGAATTTCAGACGAATGAAAGCAGAACAGACCACCCTCATTTGATTCACACTAAAGAGCTCTGGTGACATCTTACACAATGGGAAAGACAGCTAGATTTGTATAATTAGCTATGTTATTATCTATGCTGTCAGCCATCTCATGGAATGTAGTTTATCTTTGGAGTTTACTTTATCAGGTTCAGGAATACAATGGCCTCCCTCCTCTGGCTGTTGCTTACAGCTCCAGCATCTTTCCGCATTATTTTATGATACACAAATACAAAGTACAGAACATGTCTTAAAGAAGTGACCCTGCATCTGTGATTTACCTTTGTAGTGTTGCTATAAAAAGATGTGATTAATAGTTCCCCAGTACTTTTCTTTCTTTCTGATAGCCTCATTATCTCTTTTCTATAAATGCTAACCGTTTCTCTGGTGAGAAAATCACTCGGTGACACATGATTAGACTGTCATGGAAACATGGAAGAGAGCAGGGAATGTCATCTGTCTACGGCTGGTCCAGAATCCCCCCTCTCGCGCAGACCGAGTCAGTTTTAGCCCAGTCGTCCAGTGGAAAAAACAGGTTTCATCATGCCATGAAGAAACACAGCCTGCCTAATGAACCTTATGCACGCTTGACAGAAGTTACACGACAATGATGGGGGAGGAAGTGTCATCTGAGCGATGTCATGCTAAATAACAGCTTTCCAAAGACATGGGTTCACATTTGTCCTGCTTTGCAGTTTACCTTAATCTCAGGGATGGTGATCCTGGTGTCTGGATTCTTATCCAGCATCCGTAAAATGAGAGTCTGCAGCTCCTCGCAGACCTTTGGACTAAAAAAATAACAAATAATTGTAAAAATGGCTTAAAAGGAAAATTATTTGTAGACAAATCAACATGGACACCAAAATCCCCCACAGCCTCCTTAGCCTGGGCCAAATTTCATGATTAGATCATTAACTGTAAATATGGCAGACATAATGAAGGCTCCTACTTCATTAAACACAGAGTGAAGTTGCACTTTATCATCAGCCTTTATTAGTCTGCTAGCTCTATAACATAAGCATGTTGTTAGAAGCTATGCAAGCTTTAAACGATGGACCCAAACAGTGAATATGCTCAGCCAAACTGCTTAATCTGAGAGTTTTTAAAGGTTATCAGAGTTAATGTTATCATGTACCAAAAAAGCAGATTATTATCTTGGTAATCAGTGAGATAATTACACTGCTGGGCTGTGAAACAGAAACAGTTGAATTAAAAACAGGATCATAAAAAAGGACAAAAGAAATCAGGCCTTTTTTCATAGTGTTTCTGCAGATGGTGATGATAAAAAATTCATATCCACATCTGTGACTTATTCCGCTTTCTTTTAGAGCAATAGCCACCATTTCATATTGCTGTATTGATAATAATGGAAATGTAGATCTTTGTTCTTCTCGATATAAGTATACTGAGTATGTGTAAAATGCACAAATCCTAATTTTCACTGACTGACTCTCAACATCGAGTCAATAACATTTGAGTACATGTTCATTCACTCTAAATTCAAGTGGGCCCCTTATTAAATGAAACACTGACAACATACTCCTACAATGATATAAGAAAGCCATATAATAACATTACATACATGTGAGTGAATAAATGACAGGCATAATGGTGACTATGGGAAATTTGGCATCACAGTTTTTGTGACACATTTGATAAAAAAAAAAATCCTCAGCTGTGTGAACATAATTGGATTTTTAATGTCCTAAAACTGATTCATCACAGGGATTCACAACCATGGACAACTGTGGTGAAAGGAAGACTGCAGCATATTAAATAAAACATTGATTAATAAAAAAATGCCATGTTTAGACAGCATAACAAATTTCTCATCTAGCAAGTAGCTAAATCAGCTAAAACAGCATGGATAAACACACGGCTATACAGCTAGCTGGATGACTTTTTACCTAATGATTTAACATTATTAAGCTTTATTAATTATGTTAACTGATAAACAGCTAGCAATAAATGAACAGTTTAAATAACTTATTGGCCATATAAATGTTGAGCTAGCTATAGCGACAAAGAGCGTTAGCTTAAAGTAAAAATAAGTGCTTTGTCAGACAAAACAGCTGAATGAAAACCTGGAATAAGTCTGAATATAACAGACTTAATCTTAATTTGGGGTTATACTGTCAACCATTAGGACACGCCATCTAAGAAACACTTGTGCTCTTAAAAGTTTCAAACTATGAAATGTAATAAGACCAATGCTTATGAAAATTGATCTGAAATGAAAAAAAGATGACAGTGGAACATGTCGTTAGTAATAACTTTAACGACAGTGGCGTGACACTGTTGCACACATACTGTATTGACCTTTTCAGCGCTGACAATAAAGTGCTAACTGTAATTGCACAGCAAAGACATGAGTATATTCTGTGTGGGAGGATCGCTGATGTTAGAGTTTTCTGCACAGCTATGACTCCATTAAGAGAAGACACGGTTTATGAATTTATAAAATAACAGTGTTATTTTCTGCTGTCGCTCAAAAGCCCCTCATTTCTGATGTTTCCTTCTTATTGCAAACCCGTCCATCCTTTTCTAGCTCTTTGTTTTTTTTGTTCATGACCTCTTTTGTGTCATTTGCCCAACAATACCCATTTGTTTTTCCTTAACCTTTTATTTGAAAGGAAGATCTGGATGGTAAAGAGGCTCGAGTGTGTCCAGGCTGCTGGGGCTTTTTATACGCTGGTTTTAATCACGCATGGGTGACATTTAACAAGCGCTTTTAGCGACTGCCTTTTATACTCCTGTTATTGTAATTTATAAGGAGAAAAAAATGATTCTATGAAAGCTTAAATGCTTTAGCTGTGGACTAGGCTGAAATAACACCTCCGTGTTGTCTAATAATGCAGATTTCATGGAACAGTGGAAGCAAAGGACTCACGTTTCTGGGAACTCCACAGGCTTGGTCCTTATTTTATTGTGCAAAGCCAATATGTACTCGTCAATAAATGGGCACTGCAGGTGGAGCAGAGAAGAGTGAGTGAAAACCACAAGATAGATGCACTGAATTACCACTATGCCGTGTACGATCTGTATTCCTAAAGACAGTCAAGACAAATTACAGCAGCAGTAATCAGCTTCCAGTGTTCATACAAATGAATGATTGCACTAGGAAGCGGCTGTATTAAAAAAAAAAAGGCAGGTATACTTTATCGCATGTGCCACTGGGTGCTGTTAACGAGAGCAGGAAGCTTGTGAAAGAAACACCTTGCTCAGCCTCGACCGTTATACTTTGTGGATCAGAGGCTGACTAATAAACGAGAGACAGAAAATGTGCAGACTTGCCTTCCCGAAGACAAAGCAGTAGAGGGTGACTCCCATGGCCCACACATCCAGCGCCTTTAAGAGAGTGCAAATAGTGATGTTAAATGCGAATAAAGACGCAGGTAAAAACCCACTACACTAACGCAAACACCTGGCCTCAAAGATAAGCTGAATGATCTGCAGGCTGGTCGCAGTGATTTACAGAACATTGTGAGGTTTTATTTTGGACGCGTCTGTTTTCAGATGCCTTGAAGATGGATTGTGTGATCAGATAGAGTCACTGTTGCTACCCATCATGCTCTTTGTCCAGCTTGCCTCTCTCTCCAGAGCTCTATTGGAAATCCACTAGTGTTCCTTAATAGATATGGGATGATTAAACTAGCCTTTCATATCCGTGCAATTTATTTTAGCTGTGAGATACATGATGTATCCCCCAAGGGATTTAAGTGACGTATGAGTGCCGGATATTATAAATATCCCTTATTTCCATGTGCTTTGGAACATAGCCTGACCAGATCAAAATTCAAAACAAAGCAAAACTAATCATGGAGAAAGGGGAGCTGGGTCTGAATAGATTTCTTGAAGGCTCAACAAAGCAGCGGGTGAGGCACTTCAGTGGCTCTTTCTCCCTGATGGCGGACTCTATGCAATCAAATGTTCTATTTTGGCTCTGGTTTTATGGACAGGCAAGGTCCTTGGAGTAAATCCACTAGGTTATTTGACCTCTAAAGGAAGGAAACATGAGTCCAATGCAAATAAATCTAAGGTGTAAGAAGTGTCAGAATCAAAAGCCGTCTCTGGGAAGGGAGAGTTGTTAAAGTAGATTTATTAGCTCTAGATTGCTCCTGAAGCCTGAGCTACAAGGCTGATTAACCTTAAAAATCAAATAGAAGAAAAGACAGAGGAAGTTCTGCCAGAAACGTCTGGGCTACAAGTTATCATGCAATCAATTCAAATTAAAATGAATAAATAGATCAATTATTTTATAATCTGCTGAATATACACATTAGCAAAGTCAGCTTGTTCTGCTAGCATCTTTTCCAGGCTGTTGCTACGGCAACAGTGTTGTTTTCAGCCTGGATGATGTGTTTAAATTCTTCATATCACTGAATTTCTTATCCTCCATGGTCAAGTAGCTGCTCTGTCGCGATTGGTCAACGGCTGTAAACTCCACCCGTTTTTGTGAGCGCGCTCTGATCTTGATGGGAAAACCTGAGTCGTGTTACAGAGTTGATAACCAGTATCGTAGTACCGCTTATCCAGATCCTGCATGTCTAAGTGAAACCAGGTAACGGAGCGGTATCTACCGTACGTTCATCTCGCTTCATAGTACAGGCCTCTGGTGTGTGGCGGTGAACATCTATAGCTGCATGTCCATTACCGTTTTAATAAATAAAACTGATATTTGTAGTTTTGAAAAGCAGCCATTTTTATTGGCAGGTGTTTAAAGTCTCTTTACCTGGACATGATTTTACGATAACGGCACGTGCACTGTTACCTCGTAACATTATTTTGGGATTTTCTACTTGCTGCAGAAAATTTGCTACAGCTTTTTGAACCCATCTCCTTCATTTCTCTTTCTAAAACTCATTTTCCAGTAGTTTGCCACCCTCCTGCTCTGTAAACTTACTTTTCCACTGAAGCTCTTCCGCTTCTCTGATAAAGTCTCTGGTGCCATGAAAGCAGGAGTGCCAGCCGTGCTGGACAGTAAAGCATCGTTGCCTTCAAACTGGTTGCTGACCCCAAAGTCAGCGATCTTCACATGGCCGTCGTCCCCCAATAACAAGTTAGAAGGCTTGATGTCGCGATGGATAATCTTCTGGTAGTGTACTGAGGAAGAAGAAAACATCCTGATTCAACATGCTCGTTTGGACGGCTGCAAGACGTTTGGTTAAAGTTAAACTGTGCTTTGATTGTGGACAAAAGCCTCGATAAGATCCATCCCATAATATCGCATAAACAAAGCAAATTTTAACCTCTACATTTTTGGGGACCAGTAATAGAAACCGGAACAGACATAAAAGATGGTACTTAAATGAAGGCCAGAAACCACCATTTTATTAAAAATCATTCATTCACAATAAAGACCATCCTCCATGAGAGGATCATGTCTTAAAGCTCATTTGGTCAAAAACCTAATGAGATATTAGTTTGTATTTTCTTAAAAACACATTGTTTTATTCACACCAATCATTCAAAACCTGTTTGGCTCCAAAACTTTATTCATAGTCTCCACATTAGAAAACAAAAACACAGTAATTCAGCTGAATATATTTTACAATCAAATCATTTGTATTTCTTTCCCTTTGAAAAATAAAAACTAATTCTTCTAAAAAGATGCAGGAAACAAACTGAAAGCATGTCACAGAGGAAATCATCTGCATTATCTCTGGCTTCATCGTTGCCGTTTAAGGATTTAAAGACGGAGAACTGAAGGTTATCACGGACTGAGAGTTAAATGCATCGCTGAACAGCCCTCTGGATATAAGCCCTGGACGCTTCCCTGATTGGATAAGTGGAGCCTTCTTGTCTGATGAGGTCTTACTGAAACACGAAGCACTTGACTTCTTAAAAGGCCTCTGCAATTAAACATCCTCACACTCATGATCCCTAATTTAGAAGAACTCATGCAAAAGACAACAAGAACAGCTGCTCACACTTAATACACATTGTAAAGACACTTTAACACCACTTCCATTGTGCTTACATAATTTATATTTAACAGACTTAATGAAGAAAGAGCCTAAAAACTGATTTGGTCATATGTGTATGCTTCACCGTTCCCATACATGTGTGTGACATACTTACAGTACTCTATGCCCAGGATAATATCTCTGAAGTATAGGCGTGCTTGCTCCTCTGAAAAAGGTTCGTCTGTGGGTACTTCCATCACTGGACTGCAAATACATGCAGACAAGAATTGCATTATACAGATTAATATGCAAGAGGAATATAAGGTCCGTCTCAGGCTCTCCTGTGATACACTGAGTGAAGCGACTTGCATTGCAGTGTTTATAGTCGTGCTGGAAAGGTTTTTTTTTTAAACATTTTAATGTTTTACTCAAACTTTCATTCTGATGGAGACAGATGGGTTATGCAGAATACTGATGTGGATGAAAACCCTGAATTTCAGGTAGAAAATGATCCTAACTGGGCCTGGCTGCTGTGTCAGCGGTACATCAACATAATATAAAACCCCTTGGTTTACCTCTACTACTGCTTGATGGTAAACAACGATGCAAGTCACTTCGTTTATACAAAGTTCCACGATGCTAATACGCTACGGGAGATGCACGGCTTTTAAAAAAAGCAATGGCCAGAACAAATACCCTGTAAGTATAAAGCAACTGTTTTAAGCCAACGAGCAGGAAGTGAAATATATCAGAGGTTCTGCTTTTGAGAAGACGTGCCGACAAAGCAAAAAGCTTCCTGATGTAAAAGTCATAAAAGTGTGACAATCCAGAAAATAGCGTTTGCTCAAACTGGCATTTCTGCTGCTTTAGCTTCGTGCATTACTGGTCTGAGCCGCTTTTAGCTTAGTTCTCCCAGTTGAAAAATCAGAAATGCAGACCCCAAGTACTCATGAGTACTAGAAAATCTCCTCTATCAAAACAAAATATCCTTTTAACAGCTACTGATTTTCTGTTTATATAACTGAAGTGAAATGGATAACACTATTTAGCTTTATAACCAATTTAAAAGATTCACGTGTTGTCTAAAGAGCCTAAAGATTGCTTCATTTTCCGTTGCTATCAAGTGCTTACAGTAGAAGTAGGTGCAGCGTTCATGAACTGATCTAATGTTACACAGATGTTAGAAATGCAAATATCTATATTGTCTTAAATGTTGCACTCGGTTGCTGCAGCTGGGGCAGGAGAATCTCTTCTAAAATACATTTAATGTATAACAGCAGGAGCTCTGATAAATCATCTCTATTAACAAGCTCAACAGTCTGTCATAATTATCCCAAAGATTGTTTCTCTCACTGTAATAATGCTCAGAAATAGACCATATTATAATAAATTATAATAAATATGAAAATACGACTCATGTATGCAGCTCCCCATGGCTTCCATTTCAAATGCTGATTAACAGATCATCATATTTTCAGCAGTGTAGGACGGAGCAGCTCAAGCATCAGGACCTGAAACACTTACATGGCTGGCTGGCTTTGGTAATAACTGTGAAAACCTAAGAACATTATGGCTCCCTTTGGAGGAGCTGCTGGCTTGTAGCAATGGGGGAGGACGGTGCAGAGAGTGGGGCTGGGATGGAGGGGGGTGAGTTCAAGGTAAAAGTTTAAATTATTTAGAAATGAAAGGATGCTCTGTACTCACCCCTTACGCATCAGCTCAAACACTGTCAGAAAGAGAAAGGAAAAAGAAATGAGGATGCAGGCACGACCGGACGTTTTATTCCTGAATTCGCAGAGATCGCTACGACTACCAATGTCAACACAAGCTTTAAAACGGGGTAAGAAATGGCTTTATGTTTGTTTCCACAAACAAACTGTGGCCTACACCGCTGATGAGGAGTCTCTGCATAATGTGTTAGCCTCCGGCGGTGTGAAGGGAAACAAGAAAGGATTTGGTATCTGAATAAATTACATGAACACATGTTGGTGACGCACACATGCCAAAGGCTCAGAGTGAGAAGGCAAAAAGAGGGAAAGGACAACAAAAACAAGTGCATACCCATGTGAAGGTTGTCCTCTGATGGATCGTCCAGCACCTGTAACATTAACATTTATTCCATCAATTGGAAAAAATCTATTTAAACACAGAAAATGACTAAAAAACTTTAAATAATTCAATATAACACGTGCACAAGGTGAATCTAATGAAGCAGCTTTTTGATTTCTGACTCATAGTTTTACATTTTTAAACATTGCTGCAAAGCAGATTCATAAGTTTGGTTTTTCAGGTTCACAAAACAGATTTCATGGGAATGAAATGAACAAATGACCTGTACTACGTGCACATTTAACAGCTTTGTCCCAATTGGCTCTGTGCACAGCTCCACTACTTCCTGAATTTAGCAGTGTGGCCATTCCTGTTGTGGTTACTGAGGTCAGGCACACCTGGATTAATTAGTGTGACCAGTAATGAAAGACAGGAAAC
>JBAMHV010000016.1:2547607-2559283 GCA_037177535.1 Pseudomugil gertrudae | reverse complement strand
ATTTGGAGGTGGTTGAGCTTTCAAGGGAACAAATCACCTTGACAGAAACCTTTAAATGACCTTGTGTCAGTGTGCAGGCTCATTCTCATGGACAGACCTCAGACACAGATACACAAGCCAACAGCAGTGCTGCTTTAGAGAGCGATATAAAGGTCTTGGATGTACTTCAAATGGCATCAGAAGCCATTCTTATGTTTTTTTTAAGTTTCTTCCAAGGCAGCTGATGCAAACCAAGAGGATGAAACTCGCAGCTTGGCAACAAGGAAGAAAAAAAAAGTTAAACCAGGAAGTTCAGTGAAGCTAAAGGACATCGTGGCTGGAAGGCATTTCATCAAGTTGCTGAGATGTGAGATGACTGATGTAACTTACATAATGTTTGTCATCATCTTCGTTGTAGGCCAGCTTAACCACACCGTAGGAGCCCTGGAAACAACAAAGAGACACATTTTCAGAGGTTTGATCTGTTGCGCCTCATATCTGTAAGAATATCAGTCTCATATTTCTGCAATATTCCTGAAGCTAATGTTGAAGAACAGACGGCTGCTCCTTGTTAACAGAATGTTTTTAAAGCAGCCATTCCCATTCAGGATCAACATTTTATTTTCTGCCAGCACAGAATGGCTCCTCCTACACACACACACACACACACACTTCCCCGGCATGTGTCAACCGTCCTTTTCTTCTCTATTAAGTGAAAGTCACAGGACATCACTGAAAAGTGACCAAATGTTGAAAGCACTTAAACCGAACCACAAGTTAGACCTGATATGCATCCCTGTTGAGGTCTAACGGCGTGTGTCCATGCTGCCCCATGGAAGTTACTTGGCATGAATCTTTTATGTGCCTGGCCTTGTAAGTTACAGCCATGTTTCCACTGACAATAACTGTGAAACAAAACTGAAGCAGCTTTTTAAAACTAAAATAAACTGTGTGTGTGAGTGCAGGCACAGCAGTCCAAAAAAGAAAAACAGGAATAATGTATTCATTTATTAATTATTTAATGGTTTGGAACATGTAAACTAAGCATAGTGGAGTTCCCAGAAGGAGCTAAAACACCTTTGACTTTATTAAAAGCTAAAAAGAATAGAAAACAAACAAAGCATGAAAAATTAAGGTGCATAAAACTGATTAAAATCCAGAATTTATTAATATGGAACAATACTTATAATTTGTGTCAGCTGGTATTCTACTCTATAAGTCCATATGGTTTACTGTTCATTAAATCAGTTATTCGAGTTATTTAGCTAAATCAGGACTATTCTCTGCACTACTGCTGCTACTAATATTTCCTATATGATGGGTAAATGAACCTATGCAAAGGAAGAGCATTTAGCCAAGAAAAAGGGCAAAAATGTTGAAAATTACATAACATTAAATATGCATAGTAACATGTAATAATATAGTTCTTATTATCCCTCAGAAGTTTGTTTTTTATTAACACTGAAAAAGTTCAGTCTTAAAACTTTGTACGTCAGACTTATCTTGATCAGACTGACATCCGTTATGTGCATTCCCGTGGGAATAATTTCCCTGCAGCAAAGCGCTCTGCTCAGTCTGTTTTCTGACATGAAGCAGCGTTGCTCTACAGCACCGTTTCACACGGCAGCAAATGGGTATCAACACACAGGCCGTTTCAGGTGCACCATGGCTGTTTTAGCCAAGAAAAGCAGGACAGGAGATAGGACAGGAGTCAACTTCCCACTCACTTTCTGTGTATGGGGAGAGCTCAGAAAAGAGACAGGATGAAAGACAGATTAATATTCTGTTTAAACTTCATCAAATACATGGATCAAGCCTACATGAAACCATCCACCTGTTTGCATTTAGAAGCGTGAGTTCAGCAGTTTGACCATCTCTATGTTGGTCTTTTGGACCCTGACATTGGCACCAAACTACATTAATAAGTCTGGCATTGTGAAATCTCTGCAGAGAGCTAATTTTCCTGATTCGCTGGTGCAAAATCACCAGTTTGGCTGCAGCATGTTTACAGGGTGTGTGGTTCGTTTAAAAAACAGGGTTTAAAACATGCATAAATAAACGGATCCAGGGTCTACGACTGAGCTCGTCAAAAGAAATAGCAGATGGGGCATACACTGCATCTTGAGTGTGAACAGCACTGGCCGTACATTCCCTGTGGATGGTGAGGATTTGCACATAGCTACTCATAAAATATCCTCTGCTCTAATGCGTGTCTTATTTCCATTCATAAACTGCCATGCCCTTCGTAATGTGAAAAAAAAATCAGACTTCTATTTAAACACCTGTAACTGTGTAGCTCTGTTTTTACCCTCATCAGTAAACCTCCATCCATCCATTATCCATACTGCTTACTCCAATTGAGCCTATCCTAGGCGAGAGGCGGGGAACAACATGAACGAGTCGCCTATCCATCACAGTATCAGTAAACATTTCTGTGCCAAATGGATGTGAAATGAGATCCTCATCCTTTGCATGTGACTCACACAAGCGTAGACTGAACGGTGCTGCAAGTGCGGCCAGAGGAAGATCAATCTCGCAGCACTTTCGCTCTGCAAGCGGTGAGAAGGTATTCGATAGGTGGAGGAAATGGAAGGAGTTCCCATTTTTCTCCTGTAAACCATTAGAAATGTAGCAGGCTGCAAAAGAGTCAGATATACTCACCTTTCCAATTTCACTCTTCAGTTTATACTGGTTCAACTGGATACAATCCTGTGAAGGGAGGAAGAAAAGATAGGGTTTTAATTATGTGCAGTAATATGACCATGAGCAGAGATAAAATATGTTATCTAAAGAAAGGAGAAACTCTGTGGAATAATGTCCTCCTCTGTGTGTGTGTTTCCATGTGAAGTGTTATTTCTGAGATGTAGGTAACGATGCAGTCTGTAGTTTCTGCTTACTGTCTGCAAATCCATTAGAGTGTACTGCTTAAATGACTGATTTGCAGTTCCATAGCAACCATCACTCCAGCACAGAGCCAGCCAGGGGCAAGGCAGCCGAGACCAGACCCCAGCAGGACGGAGAGGAAGAGGAGGGAGCAGGCGGGAGGCAAGGTGAGAGTTTGGTGGTGGGGGTCATTTCATGAAGGAGGCAGTTCTGAGAGTTAAGGAGCATAAACGAAAACGTAATGAGCAGAGACGGAGATCAAACTGTAGACGGAGGGGTTTGAAAGGAGTCCTCTCACTACCGCTGGGGGCGGCATGAGCCAGACCAGTTCCTGTGGTTTCATACTGGAATGTGTTTACAGGATGAAAGGTGGTAGCACAGCACAGATGTAACAATGTGGCAGGACTCTATGTACAGCATCAACTGATTCGCGCAGTATGCTGCCCGGCTGGTGCGTTTTGGAAAATGTGAAAAATATTGACCGTTAGATAACATGCTGGTTATGTGGCTTGTGTTTGATGGAAGTGTTAGTGTTGCTGGAGATGCACAGATTACATTGGAGAGCTATGCACTGTAGGAAACAAATCCAAGATATGGGCTTTTGAAGGTGAGTGAGGCTTAAAAAAAAGGATTGTTGGACGAGGAGGACGGATCAAAAGAGATGAATCAGAGAATCGAGGGGAAAAGCTACCAAAGAAAAGAGCAGTAGGAAAGATTATGAGGACATGAAGGGGGCAATGGATAACACAGACAATGCAGAAAGCCTTGGATACATGCACCACACATGCATTAATCAAACTACCTCCTTAAAAATGTTTCTCTCCAGCTGATAATAAAGACTGAAAGCTTCTGTTTCACCTTCTCATCTATGCCTGCCTTTATATTGGCTCTGAACAAAAAGACTTCAATTTACGCAGGACAGATCCATCACTACCGCTGTCCCCTCTAAAATCAATGTCCATGCATTACAATTAAATGTACCGATTGTATGCAAAGTCCAGAAACGCATAATAATTCCCCCATCCGGTCATTTCAGCTCGGTGTGACAGCTGAAGCGAAATGAGAGCACTGCAGTGGAAGGCTGCTTATTCTCCGTGTGTCCTGGCATGATTGGCAGATGCACATGTTATAGTCAGAATCCCCCTGGCGCTGCATTTAACGTACAGTTAGTCACACATAAGTAGAAAGTCATTTATGTTGATCCAGTTTGGTTCAAAAGCCTGCAAAATGTTTCAGGCTGTGCAGAAACTTAAGCCTCAAAGTCCTTTGAGAATTGCTGGATTAGTTCATGTGAAAATGTTCGATGAGCTGTTGGGGACAATTATTTAGTATGCATTGCAAACAGTGGATTATTTATGTTTGTGGGTCTAAGGCTGGATTTCCTTTTTGTTGTGGCATCTATTCCAGCTGAGCATAATGATGTCATCGTTGACATTAAGTGGCTCAGTGCTCTCATTTTGTTTCCATTCTGTATTGTACTCGCACACGCATACACATATTTAACACACTCCAGTGTATCCGCTCCTCTAGCCCTGGCAAAATCCTACCATTTTCCCTGGATTATCTTAATCCAAGCTTTAATCCACCACACAGAAAAGTCATTGTGTGAAAAAAGATGAACCCAATTCTCAGGGTGGGTGAAAATGATAAGACCTCGTCTGCAAAATAGTGGGAATCTATGAAACTCTGTTTCCATCATGTTGGAGTTTCAAAATAATCCATATGCGTTTGTCATGTTGGGTGTTTCATATTCTATTTAACATACAAATCAAAATGCATGGAAATTTGTATGCGTCGAGACTTTTTTTTGCCCTTCTTTTGTATCCAGAACAACATTAAGGCTAATATTTATGTAAGTGAGAAATGTTGCTCCTCTCGGTCACCCTGTGGATGTACTGAGGGAAGTAAAGTATAATCAACAAGTCAATTTTATGGTTCAGTGCAGGAAGGACGGGAACAGACAGGGAGACAGGCATCTGTGGCAGCAGTCTGTTAAATTCAGAGGGGTTCCACATCCTGGCAGAGCTCATGAATATTTAATGTTCACGCTGAATTGGAATAAGCCAGAGGAAAATGGAGATTCAGGGGTCACCCACTGACTAATATATTTTAAGAATTAGCATGAAATGTAGTGATGCATGGTTGGAAATGCATGTTATTAAACAAATAAGGATAATTATCATGTTTTTAAAATGAGCCTCCACATATTCATTATTTTAATGACTAGTTTGCATAATAAGTATAATGTTACCCCTCATGTTCCCTTAATGCAAAGACTGACACCATTATGCTCCTACTGGTGGCCAGCTTAGCTTAGCATGAACAAAGTTGCTTTATAAACACGTTATATTATTTTTATTCTGTGTGTATCAATATTTACAGTCGATAAGAAATTCCCATGGTGCCTCTATAATTGCTCTTAATAACACTGATTCTCAATCCGGGTCCTTGAGGGCTAATGTCCTGCAGGTTTTACATGTTTTCCTGCTGCAACACACCTGACTCGGATCAGACATATGCAGGGGATGGAAATGAATCAAGATACAAGGTAACTTTTTGTTAAGAGAAGGAATTCTGAGTCCAAATGAAGCAAAGCTTTTGCAGTGTTAGGGTTATGATACTCCCATATCATAACATCTTATCTCTTAAAACTACACTGAGAAGATGAACATATTCATGTTAGGATGAATATAATGCATGCACATTTTCCTTTATGAAACGTACGTATTGTCAGACGCGGTTATGATCATCCAGACACATTTCAAGATTATAGTTTTCACAAGTCCATGTCGAAACTATGAACTAGATAAACGGAACTATATGACTGAATTGTATTGTTACGGACTTAAACAATATTTATAAATGTACAATTATTAAGCAAATCACAATTCAAGGACTGCAAATAAAATATGACTCCTAGCATGAAATGTGTCACAGTATGTAGCTTTAGCTTCAAAATTAGCATGAAAATATGCACATCAACATGTTAAACATCTTGCCTTTTCATTTAAAACAATGTTTAAAAATATAAATATATATTATAATAACAGAATGTAAAGAAAATGCTATAATTGCTACTTGAGTTAGCATTCTAAAAGCTAACATTGGACAGGAGTGAGTCCCGTTTCCATTATGAGAGAAATGATGGGGGGGGGAAATGTGATGCTAAATGATGTAACCACTAAATGAAACAGCAAATGTGATGAAGGCTGATGCTGTTGGGGAAAGAGTGGCTATAGGAGAGAGGGAAAAAGCTCAGGTTTGGGATTTAGCTCAGATCTTTGCCTTCTCACAACAACGGTGTCCGCCACCAAAATAAAGGGCTGATAAAGGATGACGGTCTTGTTCCTGAGCACAGCAAGGTGAGATTGCTTAGCCTAGCCAACAAATTATCACACAGAAAGGTTGTTTTATTCATTTGTGTTGCTACAGTGCTTGACTGTAAACCAAATCCCTGATAAATTACTGTCAAATGTGTGTAAATCAATGTGCAAATGGCTTCAAGGCTATTTATCAGGAAAAAACAGTAACCCCTTCTTCAAGGATTATAAAGCACGTTTTAAATACAGAAGACACATCAGTTTACATCAAAATAGGCCGTAAAAGGACCAGAGTAAAAATGATATTTTTCAAGTGTTGAATTCCAGATGCACATTTATTCATATTGAATGTTTTAACTTTGCGGGTTGCAGTGTTCATATGATGCAACTCTGATTCTGCTGGAGTGTATGCAACGTGTATGCTCGCTCCTGTTGAACTGAACGGGTCTGACAGAGTAAAAAAGGCACAACAGGAGGCTGAGGTTTTCTGTATGAGACAGCACTGCAGTGACAATGCGTTCAATGTCCCCACAACGTATTATAAATCAGGAAAAGTGTCAGCTGCCACTAAAGCAGAATCACATTCCAGTTTTAACAAACAGACCTGCAGGAAAAACAAGCTGCCCAAAAGAAATCCGTCAAAGGTGTTTCTGTCAAAGCCAAAATTCTGTTTCCCATCATTACATGTGCATAATGTCACATTAACATGAACCATGTGTAATAATGCAGTAGCTACAGTATGTTCCAGCACAACGAAGCTGCTCTAAGAGCAACATTAAAGCTTTTACAGATTGTTTTTCCTTTTTTGTTGTAATCTCTGTCCTATATGTGGAGCATTATTAATATTTCTTCTTCTTCAGTAGACAATCACAATAACTGTATTATCATTAACAATAATAAAATAGCAAAGACTCACCTGAGAGTCTGATATGGACACCCGTTTGGACTCCACTGTGGGCCTACGAGCCACTCGAGGCGAAATGTGCGTGTAACCTCCTCCAGAGCCCGATGATAAATAAGTGCCCCTCTCCTGAAGTGACAGCTTCCTCCCAGTCAGATGGGGCCTCAGCACCTGGGTCCTTTTAACCGGAGCCCCGTCTTGCTGAGCCCTGCCGTTTTTCACGCCATTAGCAGCCGAGCTTTCAGAGTCTTTAGTTGTCATAGCAGCCATGATGTCTGTTAGACTTCTTGTCTGTATGGCAGAGCTGGGGTCCAAACTCTCACAGCCAGAGTCACTACTCATAGCCATGGCAGCTGGGGGGGAGTGGATGCGATGCAGGAGAAGGCGGCCAGAGTAGCAGGGAGCTCCCACCGGCATCAACGTGGCCTGGGCCGGCGTGCGGTCCCAGTGTCTCACCAGAACTGGAGAGTAAAAAAGGGAAAGATGCTGTGAGCTGTTCTGGTTAAAAGAGGCAGAACTCAATACTCATCATCTTTCTTAACTTCTGAGACTGATTTATTCACAAAGTTTCACTATGTTTAATGTTCACACTGTACAGCAAACAGCAGCAGAATGAGGATGAGAAGAGTCTTCGTATAAAACAATTAGTTTTTGCATTTTGTACAAAGCAACCTGGCGTCCCTGCAGACACGACTTCTAGCTGTATAAACAATGCAAACTCCTCTGCATGTTTCCTACATGCATAAATGATTGATTAGGCAGAATACTATTAGAAAAATCTGTAAAATGGAAACAGTAAATCTCATCTCTGTGCATCTCGATGACCTGAAGGCCCAAGTCACCCAAAGTAGACACAGGCCATTCATCATTTTTTGATTCGCTTAATCCAATTCAGGGTTGTGGGGGACACATGCACATTAACGGCAAAAAAGTCACAAAGGATCAAACCAAACCATCTAACTTCAAAGCCTCATGCCTTTTTAATGACTCAGCATGATCACGAGAGCAGACTGACACAAATAAAAACATAAAAACCTGATTTGTATCTGTATCTCTTAGCCTTAAATTTAGCTTGCTAAGTGAATTCCCCTCATTCCTCTCTGAGATTGCAGGAATGTCAACGCTACCGAGAACATTTGGTTCTGGTTTTGTTCTTTATCTGGAAGAACACAGATGCCTGACATGACCAGCCAAGGAAAACATTACACCTTCTACTGTAAATAAAAATCCGTACATAAGAATAAAGAATTCAAAGTGTTAATCTCAGAGGAGCCTTAGCCTACAGTTTATATGCACCTTGAGAAGAGACGAGGAGCTGAGACGAAGGTCTCTTCTAAGACGTTCAGTAAATGGGACATTATACGGTAAGCTATTTCTGAAGTGTGTCAGGAAAGTGCAGCTTTATATTTAAAAATAACTGTTCCATTTAGTCCAGGTGTGTCACACTCATTCATGCATTTGGATAGCCGAAGCTCAGTACAAACTGCTCAACACCAGATTAGATGTGATGTGTTGCTTTACAATAAGCACCACTGGATCCATGTCATTGACCTGTAAATGTTCCATCCAGGTGAGCTAAACTAGCACAGCATGGTCAGATGGAGACACTTGGGAAGGTCATCGTCGTAAAGTACATCAAGAAAAATATTTAAATGAGCTTTTCAAACATACTCAATTAACTGAGCATCAACTTATGTCACTGTGTGTAAGGGAAAGGTTTAACTGTGTCTGGTCTGGAGGATTCTTAGGAGCGGATATCCCACATGATCTCTGCGTTCGCAGAAGTGACAACTTAGAAATGTTTGTTTTCATAGGCTGCCAAGAGCAGCCTCCTTTGTTATGGTTACACAAATCTGGTGGTGAAGATGCATCGGAACAAACCTAAATAGATGTTCAGCCACAATACGCAGTGCCACATTTCTATGAACAGTGACAGCAGTGCACTGCACATCACTGACAACTGTCAAACACGGTGGTGGAAGGCTGATGATATGGGCTTGTTTAGTCAAACCTGATTGAAATCCTGTGGTAATGCATTAACAAATGGCCGCGAAGCTCAATGAACTGATGCAACTTTGTAAGAAAGAACAGAAATTTCCCAGCAATGAAAGACTGAAACATGCCATGTGTTTTTGTTGATGCATCTTAACTTTATCCAATTCAAAACCCAAATAAAATATCTAAAATAGGCTCAGAAGCAGGTATACGGTATTGTTTTGTAAACACCTCTGCATATTACCACTTGTAGTAAAAGCATGCAGAGCAGAGCAGAGTAGATAATAAAAGGAAATTAATGGCACCAGTGATAAAACCGACAGCTGTGGCAGTTTTGATACAATAATAATAATAATAGCTGACAAAATGATAAATAACTTATGAGACTCATTTTATAAAATAGTCATGAGCTCACAAATTAAAAAAAGTGTAATCGCTCTGCAGAGATGTTATATTGTGAAGTGATGCATGGCTCATGCACAAAAACATTTTAAATGAATGCATTTCAATTTAACTAAAGTGCAGTGTGTGTTTGTGTGTGTGTTTGTGTGGGGGAGGAGGAGGGAGGGGGGCTTTTGAACTGCCAGCAGCAAGGGGAAATGCATTGTGCAAGTCCCGATCCATCAGAGAAAAAACAAAAGCAGAGCAGTCATATTTTGAGGATTTTTATCATAACTAGTGATTATGTGTCTCCTGAAACGAGCTCTCTCCTCTGCAGCACCATTCAGCCTTGCTGCATGTGTGAGCAATATCCCAGTAAAGGTGGGAGGCAGAAGAATGGCAGTGGTCTGGTATTTGCTTTAGCTGCACTGCCACTTATTAGCTAACAAAAGCACGTCTGTTTAAAAAAATATACCAAATTCATATTTTATCTTATTTTTAAAGCTTCCATCTATCCCGAGGTGAAAGTTTGAGATGATATGAATGACTTTTTTCTCCTCTGTGTGGCAGCTATGATATTGTGACTATCACTGTTATAATAAAGCTCTTGTCAGGATATATAACACATGGAAGATAGTAGCACATGCAATATATCCCACATTTATTCACTACAGTTTACATAAGAACATTCTTATCTTTTATTTTAATTATTTTTCACTGATACATTAAATGCACTATTCTACTCACAACACAGCAGGCTTATTTATCATTTAAGAAACTTAAAGATAAAATGCATCACATGATGCAAACTGCTGAATCTGATATGAATCAATGTGGAATATACCCAAACTTTATAATAACAAAAAGAAGTCAAACAGTTGCACAGCATTTTAGCCAATATAGGCCTCAAAGTGTTAGCGGATTAAGAGCCTGCACCACCTGCACCAAATGTCACTGCTCACAACTTCCTATGGCTCCGTTAACACTGCAGGAAAAATGACTGAAATCAGACTTTTTTTGGTATTAAATGAGATACAAATCTGATGCCTTTTATACCAGGGGTTATTAACTCTGGTCCCCAAGAGCTACCATCCTGCAGGTTTTAGTGTTTCTCTGGTAGTCAGTTTTAAATGAAAAACTTCTGCACCGGCTTATTAACGAGTTATTGGCTGTGTCTCAATCAGCGCACTAACACTACGTCGCGCACTATATTTAGGTGCTTAGTGAGTTCACACTGGCATTTAAGGAAAAAAGTCAGTGCACTGAAAGTACCCGGATGCTGCCCTAAAATTGGCCAAAAATCTAGTGTGAAACGATGGACACCTCGCGCACTAAACCGACGCCATCTTGCTGACGGAGCACAAATGGAAATGCTGGACTTTCAAAATAATGGCGGCAAACAATACTGCGGAGGAGGCTAATTTGTGTAGACGTGAGAATGAAGTTATTTCCTTATGGTTCTCATGTATACCGCAGCTTGTTACATATCCGACCAATAGTTTTAGACTGCGGTAACCGACCCAGTACAGTTAACACAGGTAAATGTTAGCAGTTTGTAGCCGTGTAGGGCACACAAAATATTCATTTTGACAAAATAATGTGTGAAATACCATCACTACCGGTAAGTGGCAAATGTCCAGTATTCCATTTGAGACAGCACTTACTCATGATGGTGCGCACTAATGAAAAAAAGGGCGCAGTGCGCACTATGCACTGATTCCAGTGCACTATGGTATTGAAACACAGCCAGTGATTTGGGTCAGTGGTTGCAGCAGGGCGCCCTATGCCTAAAGTGGACACACCATTTTGTAGGGGTGTGGAATGTACTTACAGAAAAAAGCAGTGACCTCAAAATTAACCCACAATGCATTTTGAAAAGTAGTGAGCATCGACAATCACTAGACCGGTTAATACAGACCACAATGCATTGTGGGCCGCAGCTTACAATGGCGGATATAACATGAACATTTAAAAAAAGTAAAATTTTTTATTGAGTAGATATGGTGCAAAGAAAGAATTAAAAATAAAGTAAAGAAATAAAATATTTTGACAACTTTGGATCATATTTGCAACGACATCTTCAAGTGCGCTACGGTTGCCATAGTTACAGCTGGTCGTCACGCTTTGTCCAACAGCACAGAAATAGTGAGCTTTGGTGTCTGAATCACCAACAGAATGAGGGTGCTATGTAGCGTGCTATGTAGCGTGCTATGTAGC
>JBAMHV010000016.1:2490856-2503669 GCA_037177535.1 Pseudomugil gertrudae | reverse complement strand
TAAGTGTGTGTGCTGCCGGACACTTGAATTTCTCCCTTGGAGATTAATAAAGTTTTATCTATCTATCTATCTATCTAGAACATGTAGTAAAGTACTGAAACAGATCAGTGAAAGAAGAAGCAGGCAAAGTCCCAGAGCTGTCCAAGGTTTGCCTTTTTTGGCAAATATTTTATGTGAAACTCTCCCAAGAGGCTGTGGTTTGGGACACACTGGCATTATAAATGCATCAAGAAAACAAGGACGTGATGCAGCAGCTTGCATTTCACAGGACTGACATCATTGCATGTTTATGTTTTTTTCTCTGAATCAACTGTTTTCATCGGTATACAGGAAGCTGAAAGACTAATGGAAGACTTCAGAGAACAATGCAGCTGTGATACATTATGTCTACTGATTATTTACATATAAATTAAGCTACTGTAACTATTAGCACCTATTAGATTGTGTTTGTAGTCAGAATCTGCTGCGTCTTTAGTATGATAGTTGATATTTTGCTTTACTGAGAGCAAGAGTTGAGTTTGACTAAATATACATTTACCTGCAGAAAGACCTGACTAGAACATGGCCACATAAACCAGACTACTCGATTCGAGTGGAGAGACACTAAAAAGCTGTCTGGGCTGTGCAATTAGCTCTCTTATCATAAGTTATTTGATGCATATACATTCAGTCATTACCCACTTATGGGGTTTGTCCTGTGGGTGTTTTTGCTGCAGTGTTTAATCCTCTAAAGACTGTGGCACCATTATGAGAAGGGTCTTATACCTCAGATGGGAATCTGTCTTTTTTAATGGCTTCCTTTTCAAAACAATAATAAAGCTTTAGATTTATCAGTAACCATTAATCCAGAAACAAGCAGCAGAATGATGCACACATGCACTGCACTACCACTGTTTACATGCATTTTTCTTCTCCTTAATAGAGTTTCAGACGTCCATTCATTTTAAAGTACAATTCAATCTCGTAAACTTAGATATTCCGGTAAAAATATTTGTAAAGTGAACCCCACTGAGATCACGCATCAAAACACAGCAGAAAGAAAGGATATCGAGCACACGGCTAATCTTTAATCTGGCTCCATCTCTTACTGGGGACAGGCTTTCTTTCTGGGCGTGCCACAGTTCTCATGATGTTCTTGTCCTTTACATCACTGTGATAATAAAAATGTGATGCTTGTGATTCCAGTCTAATAAAAACTCTCCCTTTATTTTCTCTGCACTCGCTGTTGCTCGTTTTTGTGTGAAGCTATGTGCGCGCTTAACTAAAGTCTGCCGTGACATTTCACTCCGCCTGGGTCAATCAACACTTAGGAGGGAAGCAACTGCAATTCCCCAGCCAGATGACAGCAGCTTGGATTATTGTGTCGCTCCACATTTTATCGTCAGTAACGCCATGAACATTGGAAGAATGGAGAAATTAGGTTGATTCTTTGTTACTATCTTACTTTATTTATTACTTCAATAAATAAATAAATAAAAAACAGTTATTCCTGTTACTGCGGGTAACTACAGCAAAACTGTGCCTTTTAGGGTGTTATTTATAAGGGTGTGTAATCTGGCAATACGATATATATCACAATACAGGGATGACGATACAATATATTGTGATATATTGTGATTCTAGAAACAATGTGATAAACTGTGATGTTTGTTAAATACAATTGAATGGTAAGAAAAGTATCAAACCATAGTAAGCACCCAAAGCTGCTCCATACATAAGACAACTTAGTGAATAAGAATGGAAGGTGTGTGTATTTCAGTGCAGAATACATAAAACCAATTTATGTACAAAAGGAAATAAAGACATTAACATGTGCATCATCTGTAAAGATCTGCTCATAAAAAATGAATTTAGCTTTTTTAAATATTGATATAATATTCATGCAAAACATTGCAATATATTGATATTTTCCTACACCCCAAGTTTTCCATCCCAAACAAAGCCGGTACTGCAGCTTTAATATCCAGTCTTCCCACTTCACGCTCATTATTTGTCCATTCAAAGACACCGTAGTAAACTCAGCCAATAAAAATCCTTGACTGTGGTAAAGAGTACAGTCAAACACTGGTGTGGTCAAAACCACTGAGAGCTTCAACCATGTACAATTCCTCTGCTTAGTCTTTTTTGCAACACTGGTTTTATATCAGAATATACTGCTTTTTAAACTGGTTCACACTACCAATGAATACATTTTAGCACAGTCTGCTCTACCAAGAAATTAAAATGGCTTCTCAGTGACCCAAAAGATGTCCTCAAAAAGGAAAAACTGAGACACGAGGAACAAAATAAAAACGTTCGTTTATCTGTGGTTAGTTTTCCTTCATTGTCTGAGCCATTACAGTCTCCAAGGAAACCAGGCACAGTGTGTTCAACGTGACTGTGGTAGTGGCACAAGTTTTTCCCCAACTCACTTCCTCTGAGGTTGTGTGGGGATGCATGGTGAGTAACCCTTTTTATAGCATCTGCATGTGTGCATGTGTGCGCGTGAAGGGAAACGGGAAGCACAGTGTCAGGAAACAAAGGGGAATCCCTGGAAATCCTGTGAATATGGGGATACCCTGAGGCGGTGGAGATACGGTACCATCCGAGCAGCTGGCTGGAGATCAGCCCAGGAATAATCCCATACCGATAAGCTTAGGCAAATAAAACCATAAAAGCTGAGCATACAATGAACTTGATGAGGGAAGAGGAAAATAATAAGGACTATCTTCAGGAAACACTGTGTTGAAAAAAAAAATACAGCAAAGGGAAGTTTGACACGTCTTTGTGAGTGTGCGAATGTGTTTGCGTCCCCTTATCTCCCAGCAGAGAGCAGCTAGTCAGGGAGCGCAAACCAGCCAGAAGGTCAATATGTAACCAGCCAGAGCCTGCCTCTATCACTTTTTCTCTATGGGAGGGAGTTTCAGGGATACGGTAAGACCATTCTACCACGTTCCTCCTGCTGTAGGGAACTCCCTGCTGCTACGCGTTAATCACACAGAAGCACCACGTCATCTCGGGGGAGAGAGGAAGTGCAAAGACACGGATGTTACCAAATGTAAAGATCCTCTGACTCCATTTTGTAAAACAAAAAGGATAAGATGCATCTTATTTATTCCTTTTCCCCTCCTGAGCTTATCGTACTAAAACAACCTAAACAAACCTGAACAGCCCTTCTTACATTTTAACTTATATCCACATTTTCACACCTAGATATTTTTCCTGCATCTACTCTGTGGAGCTCGACATGTGGCAAGACATTTCCAATAGCACAGAGAAACATTTCAGCTTTTTATGGATATTTTGAGAACAGGTTGTAAACGACTGATGATTCGGAGCCAATAATTCAACTATCATCTCAATAATTACTTCATCAGCGACAGTAGATGCTGTCAGCTTTCAACTTCAGTCTGAGTCTCTTTGCTCATCTTAAATGAGCAACAGACATCAAATCCCAAATATTAAGTATATGCTGAATCTCTTCACCAGCAGAGCATCACTATATCCCTCCTCTTTGGAAAAGCTCTGAACTCTGGAAGAGATGAAGCCACTGGTTCAGAAGCTGGAGTTTTAGTTTAGTTTATTTGGATCCCTGTTAGCTGAAAAGCTAATGCTATTAGCTAGTTTTCCTGATGTCCATTCTAAAAAAAATATATATATAAAAAAAAAAGACATTTAATAACATTACAAAGATAAAAATACAATACAAACACATACATGCATTTACAATAACAATGTATACATAATAAACATACCTAATATTTAAGTAATACTCATTTTAAAAATATAATTTAAGTTATTTTTGAATAAAAACAAACTTATTCCTAAGCAGATGCATTTTAATGGGAATGTTATTCCACAGGCGCTGTACATAAAGGCTTTCTTCATAAAACTGGTTCTAGGATGTTGTGCTGATAAATGACCATTAACTGCTATTCTGGTATCATATTTATGTAAGGCAATTCAATAAATAATTTGATTTAAAAGAAAAACTGGCATTTTTAGAGTCAATGTACTATATAAAAGGTAACTAATATTGTTTGGTTTAAATTGAACTAGGAAAGACTTTTAAACATTAGATCTCTGCTCGTTTTCCTAGAACATCCTAGAACGAGTCTTGCAGCTTTATTTGGAGCCAGATCTTTATTGGAAGCAGAAGACCACACCTCAGAACAGTATGACAAGTGGCATAGAATTAATGACTTAGTTCCCACTTCTGTGTTTTATTGTACATAACATAATTGTTTTGTTACGACAATGCTGTGACCCATTTTAGTGACAACTACATTTACATGTTCTTTCCAGGAAAGATGACCATCAATGACTAGGCCCAGCAGTTCAGCCTTATCTACCTGTTGTATACTTTCACTGGCATATGCAGTTTTAAATGTGTTCATTCAAGAACAAAATCATTTGAATATATTTGACTCAAAAGCAAATAAGCATTGTTATTGGAAATGGTTTATGTGATTATATGACTGTGGGCAATAATTAAATATATGATGCAAAGTTTTTAGGTCTGAACTTCACTTCTGGAACTGTGCGTTTTGGTTAGTTTAACTGAAACACCACCCTCATTTTTGATACACCTACTTCAAGTCTAGTGTATATTTTTCAATATATTCTTCGGCTTCATCTTTTAAAGGATAAAACATGGGGCTTTTTCAGCCTTCGGGATATGTTCGGAGTCATGAGCTCACATTAACAAATGATTTCCCCGTCTGTAAGCAAGCTGCAAACAGATGATAGTTTTGGTTAAATTGTGGCTTCTGTGCTACCCCGCTCACGCTGATCACAAGCTCCCATGTCACAGAGATGTGAGGTAATCTACAGGATGGAGGCACAAGAGGTGTAAACAGAGACTGGGGTGTGTGCAGGAGCCAAGGCAAACAGCATTGCTGGCATTTACTGTGAGCTTAAAGCAAAGTCAGTTAGAAAAGAAGACACAGGAAAGGGCGTGGCCGTGTCCCACTTATGAATATTTGCAAATTTGATCTTTCAGTGTTGTCCAATGTAATTATATATGGAACATTTATTCAATAAAGCCAACAGAAAAATTCAGGACATGGATCCCTGTTGTGTTTGCTCGGGCAGTGTGACATTTTAAAAACCTTCCCTGTGCGTGTGTGTAAGCAGATTGGGTGATGCCAGTATTGTAGCAGCATGGGATCTGCTTGGTATTGCTCCTCTATGTGCAATTACAAACCTGGAAAATGCAGATATCCCACAATTCTTGTTTTCCATGAAAGGTTATGAAAAAAGGATGAATATAATATGGTGCATATAATAATCCAACCCAGGAGAAATTTACCACTGCAATGGTTAAAAACAAAAAAAAGACACTTCCTAGGATTACTTACTTTGCAGACAGACATCTGGTTCGTGGTAAGGGTTCCCGTCTTGTCAGAGCAGATAACAGAAGTACAGCCGAGGGTCTCCACTGAGGGCAGGCTGCGAACGATTGCATTCTTCTTGGCCATGCGACGCGTACCAAGAGCCAGACAGGTGGTGATGACAGCAGGCAGGCCCTCAGGGATGGCAGCCACAGCCAGGGCGACAGCAATTTTAAAGTAATAAATGGCACCTTTGACCCAGGAGCCGCCGTGGACTGGGTCTCCAAAGTGGCCGATGTTGATGACCCACACAGCCACGCAGATCAGGGAGATGACCTTTGAGAGCTGGTGGCCAAACTCGTCCATCTTCTGCTGCAGCGGCGTCTTCTCCTGCTCTGTAGATGCCATCTGATTACGAATCTTTCCGATCTCTGTGGAGATGCCTGTAGCTACGACAACACCTATAGCACGTCCTGCAGCAATGTTGGTACCCTGGGAAAACGATGACCAAAGATTAGAAAATCAGCATGGGAAAGTGAGACAAGCGTCCTGAAGTTGACCTCATCTCTGACCAAATCACTTCCCAAGTAATGTCTCAATGATGTTCAACAACACGGCCGAACTCCAGGTTGTGCAGGATTGTCTATACGGACAAAGATTCCAGATACAAAAGATAGAGATAGACACCCGTCAGTTAGCTGCAGGGGATACTTACAGAAAATAGCATGTTTTTTTTGTCCTGGTTGACGGCTCTGGGATCAGGAACTGGGTCAGTGTGTTTAATGACTGAGACAGACTCTCCTAAAGACAAATCCAAACATAGATTTAGATTTAACAGGTAATATTGGAGAATAAATTCTTCTTGTATATGGTTATAGGTCTTGGGGGGGTGTTACCTGTAAGAATGGACTGGTCCACTCGCAGAGTTGTGGACTTTATGGAGGTCACTCTGATGTCAGCAGGCACCTTGTCACCAACTAGCAAGATAAGAACGTCCAATCAGACCATACAGTTATGGGGTTATTCCTTTTCTTTTTGCATTTTACTTTAAAACTTTCAGCAGTTTGGAGTCTCGATGACGCACCAGCACAATGGTGAAGTGCTTTAGATGGATGGGGGGACAAAACATGCTGAGGTAATGCACAAGATGAGAAAACCAGTGCTGCTTCACAAAATAAAAGGCTGGACATTTACCTTAGTAAGCCCCAAAATTAAATGTATAAACCTGGAAATGTCTATAAATTCTGTCTTTGGGATGAGGCAAGTCTGGGTCTTGATACTGCATGCTTATTGGTTGTACTTTGACATATCGTGTGTCAGAAACTGTGGACTTCTTCAGGGAGAGTATGCTGCATTCACTTTTTCTGAATTAATAAGGTAATGTTCTTAACCAATATTAATCTTTAAGGTTTGATTGTATTGGATACTGGCTCCAGTAATCAGATTACATCTCACGGCTGGTCTGGGAACTCCTCGGGATACCCCCTGATGAGCTGGCAAATGTGCCTGGGGAGAGTCTGGGCTTCCCTCCTTTAGCTGCCCCTGCGACCCGACTCCGGATAAGCGGTGGAAAATGGATGGATACTTTATTGGAGTCTGTGAGACAGAATTTTCCAAGTTCTGAATGTTGCACAGATGTAAAGCAGCCTTTGGAAAATGCACAGTATTAACGTCAGTCCAGAGTTGCACCAGGATTATGGGAGAACCGAATGACTGATAAGGAGGAGCAACTGTGTGGGGCACGGTCCTGCCGGTTTTAGATGTTTCCTAAACAGAATTGTTCTCTAATGGCTTGTTGTTTAGTTCTGCATAAATCTTTAATCAGGTGCTGAAAAGCAGGAAAACATTGGATATCTGCTGCGGTCCTTTAGGACCAGAGTTGCTGATCCCTGAAGTAAAGTCTGCACCAGCTTGTTCTCCCGTCTCAGCTGCACTCCACAGGGATCCAGTAGAGTTTTAGCAATCTCCTGAATGTTTCCTGAGCCACTACAAAGCCTGAAAGCAGTGGACAAACGTGGCTACGTCCATATGGTCTTTCCACTGAAGAGCCGGGACGTCCTCAGGTGGTTTTACAAACTAACAACAATCTCATCAAACTGAAATAATAGTGTGTTTTGTTATTATTGCCTTATTAATTCAGAAAAACTGCATTTGGAGGAGAAAATTAATCTCAGTTCTGAAAAAACTGAGTTTTTCCCTTCATGTTAATGTAATGAGCTATCCTATAAAACTACAACAGGATAGAAACAAAACGTACTTATAAGCTTTTGTTGCTTTGTGCTGCAAACGTCTGGAGACGCTACGGTTACCTGCTTGTGTTACTGCGGGTAACCTTTTGGATCCACCTTATAAAATATGTGTTCACATAATAAATCCTTGAGCAAAGAATCATCGGTGGGTTCAGTCCAGGCTCAGGCTGCAGGCACAGGTAAACAACAGCTCGATACAACCTTGATGGAGTCACGTTGTCGTTTCAAAATGATCGATTATTTCCCCTGTCCTTACTTCTCGCTTCACTTTCTGCACGTCTTCTGTTCCCTGATGCACAATAAAATATGTAGGGCAAAAGAGAAATATAGAAAAACGAGTAGACATAAAAAGATTTTATCTGTTCCCCCAGTTATTCTGCTTATTAAGCCAGAATATTAGAGTCATACTTTATACCCAGAGCATTTTCAGTATCCCATGCCCCCACACAAAAACGATTATTACATCCTCTTTGTCAGAGCTCGAAAATGAAAGTTTTATGGAGGATGGACTTTGATGCAGTCAGATACTATGATTTTAGAGTAAAAGAGTGCTAACCGATTCAAAATACTCTACAGATTGTAATGCTGGTGTTGTTCAGCACACCATATGGTGTGATGTAATAACCCTCTTAATAATGCCAATTCAGTTCTCAATGCTCAAAGTTAATTACAAAACAGTTCTGTGGTCATTCCTCCAGTTTTTCCAACACAAAATAGATTGATCATCTGTGTTGCATTGCTCAGTTTCCAAAACATTAAGCTATGCTGCATCTGCAGTAATACTGAGCATTTCTTGTGCTCTCCCTGGATCTCATAACTCTATTCTGCTCTTCTGATAACTGCTCAGTGCTCTGAGACGCGAGGGAAAGTTTTTCTCCTGACAGGACAGACGTGGTGGGGAAGAGAGCAGCTGAGTTTTTTCTTTCTACGGTTTTTCTGTGTGGCATCTGGGCATTGAGCGAAGAGAGGAGTGGGAGTGGAGAATGGGGAGAGAGGGCTGGTGGGTTTGTGTGGGAGATGGTTTGGGGCAACAGGATCAGTGCAGTGGGTCTGGCCGAGGGAGGCTTTTCACACGCCTACCCACAAACTCATGCTCCTCTACCTGCAGCAGCCACCCACATAAGCCTGAATAGAAATTAATCACAAATAGTTTTAAATATGATAAAATATTAAAAGTGGTTTATTTCAGTTTTTCCCAATAAGCTGAAGTCTAACATATGTAAATCTACATCCATCACATCTAAAGTTCTGCATAATACACTATAAAAAAGGGATGTTCCTTCACATGCAGCATAATCACGATCCGTTTCTGGGAACGGCTTATTGCAGGTTTTTTATTCTTCAGGTCACGAGTAAACTCTCTGGTGGTTCTTAACAACCTGACCACCACATCAACCCAGTTAAAAACAGAGGAAAGTTCCAGTGGAGGCTCAAATCACAATCGTGTTGTAACCGTGTCTGGCATTGCCAGCAGCAGTGGTGGAATGATAGTAAATATAGTTATGTTCTCTCCTTGTGGTCAACAGTGACCTTTTTTTAATGTCTCTGAAAAGTTTATTTCACCCCCAGGACCCAGGTTCCTGTGGAACAACAACAACAACAACAACAACAAGCTAAACTGAAGAACCGGAAAGCCAAAAGAGGGCTGGAAAACAACTTGTTTTCTTTGTTACACTCTGCCTGCACGTCTCAGTCAGATGGGGTGTGTTTGAAGATGTCTGACACACATATTATCCAACTGAGAATCAGGCATTGCAGAACATACTTCAGCCGTTTACGCCTGTTTAAAACTGCTTAGCAACGCTGTCATGTGTGAATACATGACTGTACATTTCACAACAATGCAGCAAGGTGCACATCATCGCTGCCACGTCTCCGCTTGTGCAAGCTTCAACAGTTTGCACATTAAATATTCCCAACAAACTGCATTCCCAGCTTTAGCTGATGCATTGCAGTGACAGAGTCTCTTACACCATATATATATATAAAGGTCCATCAACCCTAAACTTTACCAGATATTACATTAAGCTGCTACTGTCAAGCTGATAATCTAACATTTGGTGACTGAATATATAATATAAAAACAATTTTATCAAGTGTTTTTCTGAGAAGTTGCATGTCGCCTCTCCTCTCCTGCTGCAACCCAGCAGCTCCCATGGATGCAGCTGCTGATGATCAGCTAAAGTATTAAACCCCCCTCTCAAAACAGCAGACCGTTCATCTGAAGCCATGCTAAAACCGAAACCCTTTTTGAGCTCTGATGCAAGGAAAAGAGCCAAACAGAGCAGGAAGTGTTGTCAGGAGACGCAGTCCATGTTGATAGTGACAGCTATGGTAGTGCTAGTAGGTGGGAGTTGAGTTATTTTGTTGAATCCTACCTGTGTGAGCTTGCCTTTAAATGATTGTGTGTGTGTGTGTATGCACACATATGTTACCTAGAAAGCTGGCTATAACAAGCCTAAATGTGAGTAAGAGCTATCAGTCATAAAAACTGAGTGGAATAAAAGTGTATTAGGTTTAATGTAAAGACATATTTATTGCCGCTGAAGAGTCCGGGATTACTTTTCCAAAAACTGGTCATGTTGACGGCGACGCGATCTCCCCGGGGCTTCACGGCTGGCATACACAGATGTGTTAGAGCCAGAGTGACAACACACTATTTATAGCCGAGCTCTGCCCACACGTGTGTGAGTTTACAGCAGGGGAACTGTCTGTATGCACATGCAACATGAGGGAGTGTGAGTGAGGAGTTGACAAACACCCAGTCATGTCCAGGTGGTGAGGCTGAGCACATGGAAAGCAAAAGAAAAGGGAAAGCAAAGGAAAATTGTACTAATCCTAAAGGCTCAGAATCACTCCCACACACACACCAACAGATACAAGTAAACCAAAAAAAAAGGCCCTGGCACCTGCACTTCCACAAAAAATACTATTATATAATCTAGTTTGAGATATTCCTACAGTGTTTCCAGATTCCTGAAGGGGTGGAAAAGAGCTGGGTGGGTGCTTTTCTGCGGCTAAAGTGGCATTCCGGTAATGGCGTCATGTGGAGATGGGAGAGGGTGGAGGTGGGGGTGGGGGGTGGGGGGGCTGCAAAGCACGAATCGATCAGACCGAGTGATAGTTAAAATTTGGCCTGGTTCAGTCATAGCTAACCTGCCACCTCCACGATGTCCCCTGGGACTATATCTCTGGCTTTGATCCGCTGGACGGCCTTGCGGTTCATGCGGTACACCTTCCCCATCTCTGGTTCATACTCTTTCAAAGCCTCAATGGCGTTCTCTGCGTTTCGCTCCTGTGTGCAGAGACAAGGGAGAGGAGATGCTCACACCACAGATATTTTTACAGTTTTTCTATGGACAAATGTACAACTGTAGATGTATCCATAAAAGGAGTCATTTGGCAGTTTACAGCGTCATAAAATACACAAGACAAACATGCAAAGATAGAGACAGCATTGCTTTTCAGCAAAAAGGGGTGTGCAGCTGTCATTTTCACCAAGTTACCAGCAACTCTAATGCAAACATGTCTAATTCTTTCCACAGAAGGCCGATCAGATGAACGAGGTGTTTACATTACACATTTTATCCTGATGAACATTCTATGGGATCAAAAAGGCTCCATGTAAACCTGTCTGATATAAATGCAAATGGTTGCACAAAACAACTCCCATTTCTTTTCCAACACAAGTTAACCAATCACTGACAGTACTGTGATGGGCTACTGGGACATGCAGATACATGATGAGGTCTATAAGTTTACACACCCTGCATGCTAAGACATCTTAACTAACGTGTGCTTTACATAGAAAGTATAGAGAGAAACTCACCTGCCAGACCCCGATAACAGCGTTAGCAATGAGGATCAGAAGAATAACAACAGGCTCTACAAAGGCAGTGGTCGTCTCCTCTCCTTCCTCAAATAGAGCCAGCACCTGGACAGACATGCAGCACACATGAATTCAAACAACATGTTTTATTTCAGCCAAGGTAGCTCAAAGACATCTGCAGAGGAAGCTTTCTGTGAAACAGCAGGAGTGAGGAAAACAGGAAGTAGACATGCAATGTTTTATGTCTGAAATGCCCCCCCCCTGATAAATGCCAGGACCTGCTCACAAGCACATTTTAATCATCAAATGTTTACCTTATTACTAAATTCTGTGGATAAACACTTTATTGATTCCCTGCCGTCCCATAAAACAGTTTTGCATAAACACATGTCATGGCACAGTTCAGGAGCCTGTGGACGGTGCTTAAGCATGAACACACAAATTATTATTTAAATATGGATTTTCTGAGACTAATTTTTGTTCCACTTTACAGAATTTCTGGAGGGAAATTTTTTTTAATGAATTACAGATATTGCATTACCTCCCGGGTCTGCTGACTTTATTACATTCATATGCAATTTTATTTACTATACTGCACAGTTAATAAGAACTAACAATAATTAACTCAGCATATTATTAGAGATGTTTGATATATATATCCCATATACTGATCATGCCCAACTAATTTACAGATGCGTTATCAACTGATGCCGATACCCCCCAAAAAATAATTTCAGATAAATTCAGGTAAATAAGACATAATTTTTGCAGGAAATTTGACATCTGTAGATACTTTAAAATGTTAAAATAATCCCCAAACATTCAGAGTCCACTTCCCCGATCCTTATGCGGAAAGTGACATGTTTTGATGATGTCACAGCTCTGCAATTTATTGCAAGTTGTGCCACACAAACCAACTGGAAAAATATACATCTCTTATTTTTTTTTTTAGTAATTATGTATTAAAGGAGACTTAGCTGAAGAGTTTCATGTATAAATGTGTACATAATAATCCATCCAGTCTTATAATGAAGACACTTTGTTTAGCATTGCTGCTGTGGCCAATATGTGAACATAGTGCAGCACTTTTAATCTGATATTAAAATAGAATAGAAAGGAATAGTGCAAACATGATTTTACTTTGAGTAAATAAAAAAGGATAAATTTTAGCTTCAGGTTTATTTCCAATTTTCTTTTTAAGTTAAAGACACACACACACACACACAGATGAGAAAAGTATCTGTATTTGCCAACAATGGTCACAAATGACTTGCTGATGTTGTTGACAGGTCGCCAGTCCATCCAGGGCCAACACACAGAGACAAACAACATGCACACACACACAAACTCCTATGGGCAATTTAGAGACTCCAATCAGCCTATCCCCAAGGTGCATGTCTTTGGACTGTGGGAGGAAGCCGGA
>JBAMHV010000016.1:2479900-2490756 GCA_037177535.1 Pseudomugil gertrudae | reverse complement strand
CACGGAGAGAACCCACGCTATCACGGGGAGAACCAACGCTAACACGGAGAGAACCCACGCTAACACGGAGAGAACCCACGCTATCACGGGGAGAACCAACGCTAACACGGAGAGAACCCACACTAACACGGGGAGAACATGCAAACTCTACACAGAAAGGATCCCGCTTCGACCCCCGCCACAACCGAGGCTCGAACCGGCAACCTTCTTGCTGTGAGGCCACAGAGCTAACCAACTGTGCCACCATGCAGCCTGAAAGACTGATCAGTAACAGTTTAATGGGCTCATGGGAAGAAGGTATTTTCCTGACTCTTCCTCATACAAGCTGCAGACCTTCTCTAGTGATGTTCATGCTTCGGATCTGCCTCAGAGAAAGCTCTCAGAAGCAATTTTAAGAAATTACTTCACACTTAGAGTAAGTTTCCATTATTATATCAATAGCAGATGGTGGATCTACGCTGCAATGATGTCCATCAAATGACAGTGGCAGAGCGTTCGTCACGGCAGCCTGAACACGGTCGATAGCTCATCATTCCCTCCCATAAATCTCCTTTCTGACTGAGCTCAGACACAGCCATCTCAGTGAAAACGGCCTCAAAAGACATTAAAATCATCACACATCCAGAATCCCCGACTCCTGCTTTCTCACGTAATGGGAGTTCAGCCGGAGAGCAGAGTGCAGATTGAAAATACGGGATCAGTTTTAGCTCAGCTTCGCTGGGTTTTGGAATGAACATTTCTAAAAATCCTCTTATCCAGCATAAATTTCTTCTTTCACACATTGCACTGTCACATCTGGCCAAATAAACCTGAATATCTCCGGGCTTTCGTCAAGGCAACTTTAAATTATTCACCTGAAAAAGGCTTAAAAACATATTTTAGCTGTAATCCTCATTCAGCACTATACCGAGTTTCCTAACATCAACCTGGGCTCACATGACGAGGAAGTGCTCTGATTTTACAGGTGGCTGGTGTGGTTTTCAGCAAGGCTTACAATGTGGCTCGTTGTCACAATCAGTTGGTGGTTTCAATCAAAAAATTATGCCAACACCCAAAAAATGATAGAAAAACTGAAGAACAACAAAAGACAGAACAGAGAAGATTAGTTCATATAAAACTGATAAGTAGTGGCAGACTCCACTGTTGTGCCATGCAAAGGAGGCGAAAGAGTCTAATAATCTCAATTTGAATATAGGCAAAATTACAAACAAATTAGTTTTAAGCTTAGCTCCTCCTAAACTGGCTTTTACCATTCCCATTCCACTGGAAGCATTCAAAAACACTCAGCAGAGATAGTAAAGGACTATGAGAGCATCATTGCTTTAACTGAAAGACGATAACTTGCTCTTGATTTCATGTAATATGAGGTCACATAAAACCTCACTGTAGCAATGAAGCTGAAACCACTCCAGGCAACAATGACATTGTAAGGCAGCTACGCTGCAGTGGAACGGGGCCGTGCTCCATTACAACCAGCATGGGGAAAAAAACATCAACCCACACTCAAGAGTCATGCAGTGCAAGCCTCTCACTGACTGAGGAGCGGTCAGAAATATCCTGTGTCATGTACATTTTTAGAGCAATTTTCCTACTTTCAGAAATAGCAACTGCAATTTGAGTAAAAACACTGTGGGGAAATGTGGTAACGGATGGGAAGAAATGGTATTATGCAAGCAGGATTCCCTCACTCCACCCCTCTGTGATCTCCTCCAGCCTCGCTCTGCAGTTAGAGGTGTCACAGCAGAGGGAGTTTTGATTAATGGCTTTGTTTCCAGTGTGGCAGAAGTGCTGTTCTTGTTCCCATCACAGGAATCCTACCATCATGAGGTGGGGAAAAAAACTCTGAAAGAGGACAGCAATCTGGGCTGACCGGAGTTTCATCAGGGGAATAAAGCTAGGTCCCATTCATTAGCTGGCGACGTCCTTCTCATTGTCCAATTAGGGTCTGAAAATCCCACTGGCCCACATATGAGGAGCAAGATGGAGAACAAATAGAAGGAAAGGGACTAATTAGCTGGTTTGTACTCACAAAAGAGACACAGGCAGCAAGCAGCAGGATCCTGACCAGGAGGTCTTCAAATTGCTCCACCACCAGCTCCCACAAGGACTTCCCTGGAAAATGCAAATAAACATCACACACCCGTATTCATTATATGCAGCTTAACGTCAGAATATCGTCCATATGCTTAAGGGTGGAGCAGAAATGCATGAAGTGTTGACATTAGCTTTATGATAGCGATAAGCAGCAGTAAAGGAAGACCATGAGCGCATTTACACAGGACTCAGTGTGCTGTGTGCTCACGGCTGGAAAGCTGCTGTAGGGAACGATCCTCAGGTTTATCCCTCAGTCCACATAAGAGGAAAGATCAAGACTCAAGACACTTAACAGGTGGGGGAGGGAGCAGGATCCCAGCTCATTAGAACAAGAGAGGGAGAAAATATAAGTCAATATTTACCTTCTTCAGCTGGAAGCTCTGTGGATGTCACGCCATGCCGGTAGCAGAGGAGTAAAAGGGTGAAGCCAGAGAAGGTGGAGAGAAAAACACAGAAGAGTTAATGCATTTGATTAACTCAGCACGACTGAGATGCAGAGAAATTATTACTCTGCTGTGTTCTGATGAGAAAATGCTCCACATACAGAGGCAGAACAGCAACCATGTTTGTGAAGAAGACAGTAACGATATGACATTGTATTTTTACTAACACGAAGAATAAATACACACGCAAATTCAACTTATAAAATAGGTTTTTTGGAGGCTGGTTTGTGTTCCATGTATAAATAACCAAACAAAATGCTGATGTGGAAGCTTCTGAATCAACTCACTCATTTTCATGTGCAGCGTGATAAGATCGTGTTCTCACAATGCCAAAGAGGAACTCAGTAAAAGTGGAACTAAAGAGCATGGGCACTTTGTAGCATAGAAAGGATGAACGAGCCTGAAATTTGACCGTCAGTCTTTACATTAATGGAAGCACTTTATCTGCAATGAAGTTGAAATAAAACACTGTGGAAACAAACATTTTATGTCCCAGGAGAGGACAGAAAATAAAAACACAGTTATTGTTCCTGCCACAGATGACCACTGAGTCCACCTAGGAACAATATCACCAGGATACAGAGATGTGCATCTCTGTTCGCATTCATGTTGCACATGGAGCCAAAATCCTGTCTCATCCAAAAGATCATAAGATCCTGCAGCAGAACAAACCTCATTGTATTGTTTATGATAGCGCTGATGGGATGTCTACCGCTTGTTCCAATGAGAGGTCGCTGGTAGCCTCTCCCAGTATTGTGCGAGAGAGGTGGGGCACACCCTGGACAGGTCGCCAGTCCATCACAGGGACAACACAGAGAGACGACCAACCAGTGACACACGTTCACACCTAAGGACAATTCTGAATGACCAACCAGCTAACGTTTGGACGGTGGGAGGAAGTACCCGGAGAGAACCCATGCTAACTCTGCACAAAGGGCCACAATCCGAGGCTCAAACCAACAACCTCGCTGTGAGGCTGCGATGCTAACCTCCACACCACCGTTGCAGCCCTCTGAACAGTAATTACCACCTGTAGATTCCTACCCACTGTTAGTGTCTTTAAAGCAGCATCAGAGCCGACTTAGCTGCTAAGTGACCCAAACAGATCCTGCATGCAAATGCACCTGCAGTGAAGCAGACCGTTTCAGCCTAAGCTTTTTGTCCAGCAAACAGTCAAAAACCAGGGATGCATTAGAAATGGACACATTTGCACATCCACCCCTCCCCAAATTTTTTAAATTAGCACTTCAAGACAAGCGGAGCATCTTATCCACTTCCATTCGCTAACCTGAACACAACACCCACTCACACATTAGTCACTGGTGTGAGTAGAAAACACTTCAGTCATCTTCCAAATCATTCCAAGTGACAAGTGCTGATGGTGAGTGTCACCACAGTGAGGATGTGATGTTTAGTCACTGTGTTTGGCTTCTTTTTAAGAAGGGGGGGGGGGTCTCATCGAGTCTGAAAGTTATGATTGAGCAGAACCTACGTAACGATTCGCCCCCGTTAAATCTGGTGAACATGACAGAGATGTGCCCTGGCTTAGGTTACCTTCCAGCCACATAATTATTCTTTAATCCATGCCCTCTGAATGACTATTTTTACAACTGAATAATTGGAGTGTGGCTACGTTTTGAATGCAGAGGGCTGTAATATGCATGGACAGCAGTATTTTGCTTCATGCAGTGGAAACCTCGTGTTTCCCCGTATGCTTTGACCACACTGCGCAGCATGAGTAACAAACGTGACCCTGTGCAGAGAGGGGCTGGAAAGAGGAAAGCCCATGACGTCAGGCTGCAGCCTCCCTCCAAAAACAAACACTTCACTGCAACTCACGTATCACTGCCTGAAAGAGAAATGATGGTTTTATGGGAGAAACTGTATCATGAAGTGTGCTTTTTGGTGGATTAAATGACAGCTTAGTGAATCTGGGAGGAATATGAATAAGTAAATGACATCAAATATATTTGATACCAATGCAAAAGGTTTAACATATGAATTGAAGGTCAGCTCTATTTCTCAACAGTGCAAATGAATTATTAGCTTTGCATAATGTTCAGAAAACAGCCTCCCTCTCCTCAGACTGTAATAATAGCTGATGACTCACTGCAAATAGCTTTTCAACCTTGCTGCCTGGAGGGTTTTCAGAGTTCAGATTGGACACGGTTGAACTCATGGGGACGTTTGGCTGCAGCGTGCCAGCAGCAGCAGAAACTGTGGAGAAGTGGGCTCTGCTGTTTTCCATGCTCCACCAGTCTGACACAAGATCGCTTGCTCATTACAGCGCCTCCCGGGTTGTATAATGTTTTTATGGCCGACTGGCTGGCTGCGACCTGACTGCCAGAGACAAAGACAGAAAGACAGAGACTGTGGGGTAGGGGGGGGGAGAGGGGCGGTTACATGGAAAGAGACTGTTGGAGGTGGTGAATGGGGTTCCCCGGCTTCCCCCTGACAAGGATTCCCTCCCAGTCATCTGGGCTGAGTCCACCCGAGGCTTGCCCAGGCACATTCCTGAACACTGACTTCACCTCTCTCCCTCTCTGTGTGTCCCTACAGCACCTCCCCACCTCCTCCTCCTCCCTTACAGACCAGACAATGCATAAAAGAGGCTGTTTACGTTTGGCAGAGAAATCCAGCAGTGCCAAGAAGAGGGGAGACACTTCCTGGGGACTGTTGCCAACAACAGCAACATGGGGATGGTTTCTGCATTGAGCAAGTCAGTACGGATAGGCAGGAAACTGTCCGCCAATTTGTCCACACTGCAAACAGCCTGCTGATAAAAGGCCTTTCAGTGGAAACTCAATTCTCACCTCTTTCTATTATTAGTTTGAAGCTCACTGGGTTCCCAGTTAACATCACACCTGAACCCAGTAAAGCTTTTTCAACAGGTTTAAGCTGCTTTATGAAAACAATTCAAATTCTTACAGTAGCAGGCTCATAAATGCTCATGCCAGTGCTAAAATGTACAGTTGTGCAATCAGCAGGGCGTTGATGCAGCATGTTCTGGACTGCAGGCATCAACCCCCCCATCATCATATCCTGGTGTAGATAAGCCCATTTCTGGCCTCCATGTTCCTCTAGCATAACTGATAACATACAGTCAAGCAGAAAGACTTCTAAATAAACAAGCCAGCAGTCCAGCTACACAGAGGTGTGTGTTTTAACAGTGAGAAGGGAGGCACAGAGTCAGGTAAGTTCCAGGATCTCTCAACCTAGGAAAAACATCTCACAGACCCATAAATACCTAGATGGGAATTCCTAATGATAGCTTCCTATATCCACTCAATCTCTTAATGCATTCTCCCACTGGAACAGGCTGGAATGCATTAACCAGATAAAATGTGAATGATAAATGTATATCAATCGTTACCCTAACATCATTATCTCTGCTGCATAGACTACACTGCAGGTAGCTGCAGAGATGAAGTCCACGTTTCCTTCCTTTCACATCAAGCACATCATGCAAGCCTGCTCAGAATTACAGGCACATTAAACTTCAAATATTAAACAACTAGTTCAACAGACAAACCAAACAAAAAGTTAATTAGGTTCCGTTTCCATGTCATCTTATGTTGCCCACCGAACCAAGTCACAAAAATATTGAATAATTCAGTAAAGAAAGCCTTCACTGAGAAACTACTGTTTCCTTGCAATATTATTCTCTGCACCAGAAACCACATGATTCTCGATCTATCTGAGGTAGAACATGACCGAAACTTCATCAAATGACTGTGTGAGTGCAGAAGTCAGTGCATCAAATGAGTTGCACAAGAATCTCAACGCATTACGCTGTAGATAGAATCTGAAAAAAATTATCAGATGCTCAACAACTTCAGACATTTAATTGAAATATAAAGATTTTACTGAACTTCTGATTTTGTTTTAAAAAGTTCAATATTGTCTGATTAAAGTTGTAAATTTTTTTCTCAGTAGCCATTTTTACCCTGTCCACTGTCTTAGCTTAGCATGCTAACATGCTAATTAGCTGATGGACTGATGGAAACATCACTTTAGTGAATTTTAACCAGATGAAAAATCTGAAATCTATATAATCGAGTTTGAGGTCAACATGAAAGTGACAAAAATGTCCAAGAACATTGACAATTGTTTTAATGTTGTGCCAAAAACCAGAGAAATCTGTTTAAGCAGGATTAATCTTTCAAGTGATTTATGAATCTCAAAATTGTTCAATATTTTTAACCATAAAATTGTGAAATAACACAAGCAGAAAATGACAGATGAAACTTTAACAGAATGAAATTTAACCCACTTTAGACTTTCTAGCTAACATTTAAAACCTTCAGACACATCCAGAGGAGTTACACTTAGCAGAAGGGTAATGGATGGTTTCCTCTCAGTGAGGTAAATTATATCAATATCAGAAATAATCAGGAATAAGGACCAAATGGGAATGATGCCTTGCTTAACACAATTAGTCTGATTTTAGCTGCAGTTGTTTGATAAACTTGTAACACTGCAGGACATAGACAGAGAAAAGTCCAGCTGCCGTCAACACTGCATGCAGATAAGTTTTTATTTTACAAGCAAAAAATGGAGATTTTGATCTTTTCTAGTCAATTAAAAAACAAACACACACACGCTGCTGCTACTGATCAGCTCGAGCTGAGCACAGGATGATGATGGGGAAAGTCACATGTATCTGCAGTATCTTTTTTCAGGAGATTTTGTATTAAAATTAAGTCAAAGTGGAGCTTTACCCCACATTGTAGCATTCACAGTTTAATAGCTCTACTAAAAATGAAAGAGGAAAAGGACTTCATGAACTGGGCAGGACATTCTGACATGATTAGCACAGAGCTGGTATCTCGTCAGGGCTCAAAGCTTCCTCTTTGAGGCCACGGCTGTAGAAAGAGCAGCTTTTTTCTCTTTTATTACATTTCTAAACAGGGTAGGAGAATGGCACGTGGCCATCTAGTAGAGAACTAGAGTAGCTAAACGCTGTGAGAAATAGTCAGCAATTCCCAAAACACCGGACTGAAATATCTTGTGTTAACATCATGCTATTTATACGGTTTATTCTGGGTTTAGAAACCAGAACGACACTTCTGTCCAATCAGATGCCTGGTGCAGTAGAACTTTACTTATTTGGGTCCCGAGGCAATGGAGCCTGCAGAAAAAGCTAAAAACTTCAACTGGACATGTGATGCCATGAAACACGTTGACTGTAAAGGTGTGATGAAACGTAAGACTGCATGATGCAAGTGTGGCTGTTTGTTAGTTACACTGTTCTGCTTTTTAACCTCATGAAGACACAAAGCTAAGAGTAACTTACTCCAAAGGAACTGTTTCATTCAGGAAAACCTATTTATTTTGACTCGCACAGAACGATACCAAAACTCACTGCCATAGTCTAAAACCCTGGATGTTTGTTTTGAGTCCTTTAGATCTAAAAACGTATGATTTAGTGAGTAATTCAGACTTGCATGGAAGCATTACATCAACTAAAGGGCTAAACATGTTTACACATCTTCACCCAGATAGAAATTCAGATTATGCTAATTTCAATGCACCTGAAAAGGTGGGACTCTGATAATAAAGCAAGAAAGAAGCTTTGCAAAGTCAAATCTTGTCATTAGTTTCATATTAAGTTGACAAAAAAGAAAGAAACACCAAAAGGAGGTTCAATATCTAAAAAGGTCATTCTTTAATCTATAACCCACTGAAAAGGGACATTCGTATTTAAATGCAACATCAGTACAGCACCTGCTACACTGAGGTCCAAAGTTATGGGGCCAAAATGTAAAGAAAAAGTTATGTTTTTAACTAAATCAGTAGTTTTTATGTTTCGTATTGTGTTCTTACAACTTGGGACAAATGGTAGAGATCTCAAAGTATGGATAAAGCCTGAGGAAGAAGGGGGCAGGGTGGGGTTGTGGGTTACTCCAGGCCTAAAATAACCTGCTTGTACAGAGGTATACGTTAATGGAAGCGCAGCTGTAGATGTGATGTCTTGTGCTTTGATCTAAATATGTCACAAACATATTAAAACCTCCAAGTTGTGCTTGTGATATAAGGCTGAATATGTCTCCTCTAACTTGCACACCTCCTCAGTGGACCAGACGGTGCTGCAGCACAGTGTCCAGGCACTCAATGACTCAACTGCATCTTAACATAAGGCTGTGACGATGACTGACAGATGCAGAGGTGGGAGGAAAGAAGGCAAGTGACAAGCTAGAACAGGATCACAGCTCCTTTGATGGCAGCTGAGCAGACACACAGAGCCCACTACAACAGGGAAGTGACTCAACAGCCCAGAGGAGTTCCAGTTACTTTTCTACATCGTAACTCTCCTTTCCCAGTCCACAGAGCGCCACAGCTGTTAGCACATTTACAGCAACCCTCAAACGGACCGTTTTCAGAAGCGTGGAAGCCGATAAGCACTAGCTGAGCAGTCTTCTGTAACGTGCCCTCACACTGGCGAGGAGGAGGAGCAGGAAACTGCACAACGCCTCATCACATTTCAAACACAGAGCTAGAAAGTCAGGCAGCTTTTATGTCAAGTTACAGAACAGGAAGAGAAACGGCAGCGTGAGCGAGATCCCTCTAGAACAGTGTTTTTCAGTTCTGGTCTTCAGGACCCACCGTCCAGCATGTTTTAAATGTTTTCCTACTCCATCACACCTGATTCAGATTTACTATCCCACTTCTTTGCAAGCTTGTTAACGAGCCATTCATCCCAGCCAGGTGTGTTAGGTACAGAAACATCTGAAGCATGCAGGGCAGGGGGGTCCGGGGGACCCGGATTGAGAAGCACTGCTGTAGGAGAAGCTGGAAGGGCGAAACAAAGATAAAGAACTGAACTAGAATGGCTAATAATCCAAAACAAGTCGCAATAATTTGAGCTGATGCTACTTTTTTGTTTTTTTAAAAAGGTTCCACCAGTTTATTACATTTCAGCCTATAATAATCATTAAAGTCAAAGTTGAATCATTTTTAAAGCAGTTAAAAAGTCATAGGAGCTCAGTTTAAGCAGATAAAATGAACTGAAATAATTAATGTGCAACAGACCAACCTGGCTGCACGTTAACAAATATTACCTGTATCATGAGTGAGCAAAGATAAACGCTTCAGTTGAAAAACCTGAATACATTCGACCATTTTTACATGTCTGTCCGGTGGCATTTTCACAACCTAGTATCATTTAGAAAAAGCTCTCTCTCTCTCTCTTTATTTTTTTAATTTAAAAGAAATCAAATAATAAATACACTTAAATAAAAATAAATAAATAAAAATAGAAAAAGCTCTCTGGCTGCAAAAAAGCTAGATCTGGGGTGGAAAAAAAGGGGAACTATTAAAAAAAAAAAGGTCATCTTCTCCAGACTCCTGAGAGTGTCGGCTCCTCTGAAGATGGCGATCAGATCCCCTCTCTCCATTAAAATAAAAACCAAAGTTCATTGCTTGTGGGGACAATCTGGCCTTTAACTGAAACCATGTTAGGATGAATGCAGTGCACCTTTGATACGTGTGTTCTTACAAGATATGATCACCAAGCACTGCAAACGGTAACTACACAAACCTCCTTCATACACCCACACAGAGAAAGTGTGTAGACTTCCTCTTTTCTCCACCACATCACAACCAGCTACTTCACAGTGAAGCTGATAAACTGTCTTGTAAAATGAGGTGCTTGTCGTTTTCAACACTGCCTCAGTGAAATGCCTCTTGTGACTGTGAATCAAGTTGAGAATAACGGCGCTGCTCCATAAATGGAAGGTGAGAATAAAAGAGGCCAGCCGCCTCCTCTCTGCAGCATGTAGGGAAAAAGCCTGTCCAGATGTGGTGGTTTAGCTTATTTTCCAGCATCTCAGCAAAGGATCAGAAACTCTGACGCTGCTTTGAAGGGGTCTCTGTCACAGAAGTGCCGACCTAAAGCCTGGAAGCCAAGACATCACTCACCTGCCTTTAATGTCGAATTAAAAAGCAGCATTTTACAACCTTTTCTACAAAGTAACCCAGAGGAAACATCTGCACAGAGACCATTTAATGAATAAAAAAGCTTGTATGGATGTTGCCATCTTGTAGGAAAATCCTCACAACAAGGCCCAATAAGGAAACCTCACAGTGGGGCCTCATCGTGCTTCAGTTCAACAAGTGGCTGGTTAAAAACCATCCAGTGATGTGTCAAACTCCAACGCTTTAGGAGACGTGTCGAACATGTCACATCACTTTCCACAGATCACATCATTTTAATCCCCTCTTTGCTTTATCATGTCCAAACTACACTCTAAGAAATAAAATGTTGGATCTAATTGATAAAGTTATGGCAACTTTTTGCGCGAAACTCCGTTAATTAAA
>JBAMHV010000016.1:2447085-2458946 GCA_037177535.1 Pseudomugil gertrudae | reverse complement strand
GCGAGAATAAGCAGGAATTCAGACCAAAGCATTGCGGTTCTACTTTATACAGACAATAAATTAATGATTTACATGTTGAAAGGAAGGATTTAAAAGCATGATATATCTCTTTTAAGGCAGTCAGTGAGGCATTTAGGTTTCCTTTGAGATGTGAGGGACCAAAGTCCTGTTTTTAAATTCCAAATTTGTGAATCCCAGTTTGCAGCTGGCACAAAGTTTAGAAAAGCAGATTGCAGAGTGTACATAGAGGCTGAAGAATGTATTGTTCTGGTTAAGGTTGGCCGGCAAGAACATCTAATAACCAGAGGTGGGACAAAGTCATTGTGTAGCAAGTCCCCAGTCAAGTCCCAAGTGTAGACTAAAAGTCCAAAGTCAAATACAAGTCTTTAACACTGAGTTTTAAGTCACAGCCAAGTCACTGTGACATCTTTATCAAATTGTGTTTTTGTTATAAAAATTGAAATATTAAGTTTACACAAAATAATAATTTTCTAAAATTTGTGCTTGTTTATTTAAACACTTCTTGAAATTCAACATTTGTGTTTACAATACACAGTCCTGTAAAATATTACCAGAATATGTTATTTCCATTTATCCAGTTCAGCAGTGAGAGGGAAGCTTTCAGAAAAGTGAATGACGTTACCATGGGAACATCTTATATCTCTGCTGTAGCATTTATAGTCTGTTAAAACTTATATAGCATGTCTTTGTATTCTGACTAAAGTGGAGTTTGTGCTACACAAGAAAACTGTTTGTGTGGGCTCACTGGATTGCTGTGTGCATCATGCTGATGTTCTGTTACTAAGCTAAAATTAGCTAGCTAACTTTACTTCCAAGTAAATAGCCCAAAGTCAAAGTTAAGTCACAAGTCATTTCAGTGAAAGTCAAAGTCGAGTTGCAAGTCGTTCATAAATTTGTCGAGTCGAGTCTGAAGTCATTAAATTCATGACTCAGGTCTAACTTGAGTCCAAGTCATCTGACTCGAGTCCACTGCCCTGCTAATAACCTCAGAAAAATAATTTTCACCTGAACTCACCAGCCTACAATACAGCCACAAGCTGCCACTCACAAAAACAGAGTTTTTACCTTGCAGGTAAGTTGCTGCTCTACTTCACTGGAGTGACATGTCATCACTTTGCATAACTACTGTGTAAAAACACACTGATCAACCATTAACGCCTATGGTCCGCAACAGCCAGTGGAGATTTGTCTGGTGATGTAAATGTTTTGCAGATTGAATGTAAGAAACCCTTCTCACAATTCCAATTCACTGAAGACATGTAGTTATTATAAAGTCAGTGGATAATGTTGACAAAATGGGCCGAGCGGGCGAGTTTCCTGCTCTCTGTGTTAGCACTTCCAAAGGTTAGAGTGACTCGGTACCTTTTACATTTCATGCATCAGCTCATTTTGTGCTTGTAGTCAGAAAGTTAAAACTTTGATAGCTACCATTTGTTTTATACTTTATCTCTAGAGACTGTCTAAGACGTTTTAAATATGGACATGTGCTTTAGTTTTCTCTCCAAAATGTTCAGTTGATGACTTCTAAATCATTAGAAAATACAGAACATATGGATATGCAAATACTGCTCACAGTGTGCAGACACAGGAAGTATACGTTTCCATATTTCACTTCCCCATGTTGTGCACTGGATCTATGCTGACTGCCAAACTGGTTTTAGTGCCATTAATCACAAAGGTGTGTGTACAGAGTGGCGCTCCCGTCTTCGGTTTATGAATGTAAAAAGCAGCTCTCTGGTGTCAGACTCTGCACAGACTGTACGTAATTCTGCACAGAGCTGCTGAAACATCCAGAAGAAGTAATAATACAAACAGCACACTCTTGGGGGAAGCTGGGACTTCATGTAGGACAGAACATTTCCTGCTGTCTTAGCTTACTGGATGTGATACTTAGAGCAACTCAGAAGTGGGTGCACACAAACTTATCTTAAGAAAGAAAATGAAAGTTTATGAAAGTGAGGGAAGTGTGCGGTTCTTCTTCTGTGATGCGTATAAACTTTTTCTTTGTGCCCAGTTAGGTTTGTATTATTTTACATCATCTTTTCTTGCAAGGCAGTGTAATCATGATGAAGCCAGGACACTGAGGAAAGGTTGAGGTTTAAAAAAAAGCACATTTGTAAGAAAATGAAATGAAACTGTTTGCCTGTGAGAGATTTACATACTTCTTCCTCCACAATGTAGAATATGAATCGGTTTGAAGACTCTGTGGGAATTTCATGACACCCGTGACCTTCGACCTCTCAGACAACAGCACATCTGCAACTGTTAATAACTTTCAGCTGATATACCCACACAGGCAAAGGAGTACTTTCAGGAATCTTTGTTGACTCTATTTTTTTACCAGCTTTACTAAAAGAGGGAGCTGAATTAATAAATGCCACTTGAAACTTTACAGTAAATAAAAAAAGCCCAGTGTTAAGTAGAAAACATAACCAGAGACACTCCAGTCTGTATATAATATCTACATTTTTTCATTCTTCCATTAATTTAAATATCACTTTTCACCTGACTGTTTTTATTTCTGCTGCAGACTCAACACATAAATACATTATTGCCCAGCTTGTTTGCATGAACAAGTTGCGAAGGAGGAACCTGACTCTTGCATCGTGTCCAGAGGCGGAGCAGCTTCTCTGATTCATCTGGGATGCATCATCACACAGTGTGAACATGTGCTGTGGTTACACCAGTCAGTAACAAAACTATTTTTTGTGGAAGAAATAAACACTGTTTAACCAAAGGAAGTACAAGTAAAATAAACTCCAGAGATGTTTGGCTATTAAAGTTTATCCCCAATGTTGAAGTGGCACAAAATGAAGCTGACTATGTCCACTTTGCACTGTAATACAACTACCATCTACTACACTAAAATGCTTTTGTGTTGGAGCACAAAAACAAATAGATCAGGTGTCAAGTGATCTGAGGCTTGATGCATGACTGGATGAAGATTTGCGGCCATTTCGACATCATGTTTGTCAAAGCATTCCTTTACTGTGTGGTGAGCTGTTAAATCATGCTGAAAGAGGTCACCGCCATGAGGGAATTCTGTTGCCATAAAGGGGTACACATGGCTGACAGCAGTCAGATTACATGCACAGCTGAGTTGAGCTACAGTCAGTTTGACCCAGCCTTTTAACCACATACCTGCCATTGTCCCAGTATACATAAATGGAAGAAGGAAGAGAGTTAAGCTATTGACTTACTCCGAGGCATCATCCACTTTCTCTGTGGGAGCTCATTTTGCATATAAGTATAGCAAATGTCACTGCACAGATGTTGTTACTGTGCTATTTGAATGGTGATTTTGACATTACATTAATAAAAATCAGGACTTATTAAAGCAAAGTGGCGGTCTGTAAATGCTTTACGAGAGCCCTAGTTGACCTGTGGTGTTACTGAGCTGCTTTTCAATCACTACTCCCGATGCGTTCAGACATCTGAGGAAAAGAAAGAGAAAAGTTGTTCATGAAAGCAGTGTAATTCAGAATGTGGCTATATATGCTTACATGTGAACTGTTTTCAGAGGAAGATAAACATAAAATTGAGTCTGGTACAGTTAGAAGTTACAAATATGTGCCAGTTTTTACAGTTTTTCTTTATGTACATATTAAATCTTGCTAACATAGCTGCGTGCATTTTAAAAGTCCAATTTTAGTCTGACTTATGAACTTCTTTTGGTACCTTGTGGTCATTAACAAGAATACTGGTTAATGCATAGCCAACATAATAAATATGCAGAACACTGGCAAAGCATCAGACTGCTTTTACTACCCTGTCTTTATTCCACCTCTTCCTCGGGTTAGCATCACTTATGCTCTGGCTGTCTACTTACATAGAAGAAAATGTACAGTATGAGACCATACTATCATTCCTCCATGGTGCGATGATAATACTAAAGTTGCTTTCATCAGTAGACAGATGTCAGCATGATCAGTCAGTAGCTTTACACACTCCAATAGCAGCAAAAGTGCTCATTTCTGCCTCTCCAGTTTGCCATAACTCTTTTAGGACTGGCCCATTAACCCACAAACATTGGAAACCAAGACCCTGACCAGTTTTAGGAAAGACTTAAACCCTGAATCCCTGTTTTACATTTTATACAAAGTTATGTGAGACATGTTTGGGCACTTACAGCAACACTGCATAAGTTACTGACCACTGCTTCTGATGGCATGCTGACATGTATCATGCTGTCAGTGACCTCCAGCAGGCTGAGAAGCTGCACTGCAAACCTTTCATTTTTTTTCTTGAGCATCCAGATCATCACATGAACTCTGTGTTTTGCTTTTCAACACACATCAAACACTATGAACTAGATATTGTCACAGACAGAGCACAAGATTATGCAATATACTTCTTCATCATCCAGTTTGAATCCTACATGTACTGTGAGCCCTCTCCAGACAGTAAAAGTCAGTCTGATGGTGATGCTTGAGGCAAAAACAGCTCCAGGAATGCATGTAATATGTGCCCCGCCAGAAGCTTGCAAGTCAGAAATACAGATTATTAATGACAGGAGTGTTTTTATGTTGCCATTTTTTTTACCAGTAAATACAACACCCTTTAAATGACAACATGTTGCGTACAAATATCTTTTACTGCTTGTGATTTTACTCTGATCACTCCAGATTTGCTTACTGCTACACTAGTTTTCTGTTTCTGATTGCTGTTTTCTGCTTATATACCTGGTTTCCTCAGCTCCCTTCTTGTCAAATCCTTACTGTTTACCATTGTTATTGTTCATCTTGGCTTCCCTCTGTTCCTGTATTCTATCTCTGTTTTTAGTTTACTGTTACGTTAGTCTTGTTTTTGCACTTTATTTTATGATAAAGTCTCTGTTGAAACCCCTCCTTGCTTCCCTCCTGCATTTGGTTCCTTTTCAACCTTTCAATCCACAAATACCAATCATTGACAGTCATTCCTGATTAGATGAAACCTTCCATCATTATATGCTACTTTTTCTGGGCTTTCATTTTTTGTAGATTTCCAGCTTTTATGCATATGCCCACATTCTAACAGTTGTTGATGTTGTTGTTGTTATTGCAGTGGTCTGACCTACAACACCTACTAAAAGGGTTACATTCACAGCAAAATAAATTGCTCACACTATTAATGAACCTTCTTGTCATGCTTTCATAGAAAACAATGTACGGACATGTGCTTGTCCACCCACATGTTTACAGCTGTAATGACACATGTAGTCTCCGATTATACATAAACATATGTGACCAACAGAACTTAATAATCATAATCTCTGTCTTGTTTTACTATCATCTATAATAGCTATTATCAGAAGAACTCTGAAGAAAGTGCCTGTCCAGCCTCACATTGCTCCCAATCTAAAGTTATGGGGAGGAAAAAGGGCTGAGGTGTTAAAAGTTAGAAGGAGGTCTGACCACCTCTATGAGAGCTGGGCTGTGAAGCATTAAATCCCATGAGAATCGCCACTGCCCACATTACAGCCTTTAAATAAAACACTGCCCTGATTATACTGCACTCTTTTCAGAGCAGAGCTCAATTTCAGACACATGCGGCAGAAGGCAGATTGCCCACATGGCCTAGATGCAAAGCCCAGTGCAGTACAGCAAAGCCCAGTACACAGGACGGGATGGCATGTGCACGCTAGAGCAGTCACTGCAGCCAACGATGCTCCGCTTAAAAAAATGTCTGCGTTCAATTTATCCTGCTTTCCCTGTTAGGTAAAGAAAAGAGAACAGCCCCATTTTTGTTTGAGCTAACTCATCATGCTAATTACTGGGCTAGAATAAACCCAAATCATGTTTATTGTATATCTTTGTATTTTGATGTGAAAGAAACAAGCTCACTGCAAATTGACGCATTTACTGCCATGGTGCCTGCCAAAGGCAGCAGTCTGCAGCGCATTATGGGGAAGGCTGGTTAACCTGAAGCATTTCAGAATTTGCCTAACAAATATTGGGAGGCAGTGATGGACACTGGATGCAAACAAGGCTGAGTTGATAGAGACTGGGGCCGGTTTCTATGTAGCCCTGTCAGTGTGTGCACTGGTAAAAGAAGAAATGAATTTCATTAGCAGTATCTGATTTAGCCGTTGAGATTTTAGAGGGTGAAGCATTACTCTACAGACAGCGCTACTCAATGGCATCAAATCCAGAGGTTGACTTTTAAATAGGATGTTAATCACATCTGGGGCCGGCGTTATTTGAATTAGTCCTGATAGGCTTATTTGAATATGAGCTAATGCCTGGCAAATGTGGCTGGGGGAGGGAAGTCTGAGCTTCCCTTCTTAGGCAACCCGATGCCGGATAAGCAGCAGAAAATTAGGCTCTTCTTATGCTCTTCTTCCCAATATAAAAACACATTCACACTTATTTTTTCCTCTAAAAAATGGTAAAGTACACTAATATGTCAGACTGTAATTTAGCTTTTAGCATCCATACTATAATTTAGATCATAATGAGGAAAGGTTCTTGAAAACAAGCCAACACAAGTAAAGTAAAAACCCATTTTTCTTGCCAGAAGGTCACTTTTACAGTCAAGCATAAATTTACTTTGACAGTGTTGAGGAAACAGGCTGAAGCCTATTTGATGTGACACGTGTTTAGTATGCCAAGCAAGGATAGCTCCCCGGAAGGATACACTTAAAAGGCATCTAAGGGGATTCTCTCTTCATTCACACACCTCATTATGACATTTGAGGTGGAAAATGTTCCTGTACAAGCTCTCCCACAGGTGGCAGAGACACCCAGTTCTTAAATGAAGAGGCAAACCAGCAGCCTCTGACAGAGCACAGTGAGTTTATCTACTCCAGTTCTCTCTGCAGATCATCCAGTTAGATTTGCTGCTTTTTTAAATGATAAGTTGCCTTCCAGTCTAGATTCCTGGTTTTATAAATAACTTAAACTCATATTACTCCATATTTCAGGCTTTTCTGTTTTAAAATTAATGGATCCTTCTTTTAAAAAAGCAGGGTTTATGTGCTAAAAAGCACACACAATCCAGTAAAAACTTACATGCAGACAGGCTCCATTGCTTCAGCCTCAAGGAATAATAGCAAAAGCTATTAACTATTAAACAGCTCCCATTCGTTTATCCAGAGGCTTCTTTGTCTGTCAAGGCCATTTGGTGAGAGAGGATACTAAGACAGGAGGGCTCGACAAAAGCGAGGGAATTAAAATATCATCTTTCATGGTCATGACTCCACCAGACCGTTCACATTCAACCTAAATGAGTTTTTGATGCAGCAGTGAACTCTTGAGAACATGGCATTGTGCTGCAAGTTAAAGGTAGGAGTTACAAATAGACCACTGCAGCACATTGCTGTGCATCAAAGTGTGACCTGAAACTGGGGCATAAAATGTTGCTAAGCAAGTGAACCAGGACCGATATGCACTGATAGATGCACATCACTATTATCAATTAACGAAAGAGATAAAGAATGGATCCCTGAGAACAGTTTCTAATTAGGTCACTGCACACATGTGATTTCTGCTTTTACATACATACATGGGTATATATGATCATCCCAGATGATGCACTTCTGTGGAAGCAGCCATCTGTTTATGTGTTTCTGTCTCATGTAAAACTTTAATAAACTTAAGTATGGGACTTTTGAGGCAGGAGGCATCCTGCTTGTGCCCTGTGCTCTGCTGAACAAGCTTTGTCCCTGTTTACCCAAGCACACAGTGTTCAGGTGTGACGCCTCTGTGCACATACACTGTCAAAGTTGCTATGTGCATAAAGTTGGAGGAAAAACATTTTCCAGTGATGAGAAGTTCAGGTCTTTTTAAGGATTTGGTTCTTTTGACTCGACTCCTTTAGATGAGTCAGCTCTTTCGACTCCCAAACGACTGTTCATTTAGTATCACTCAGAACTTCTACTTTGGTTTAATTTAGCAATTATGAGAAATGTATTGGTTGGTAGTTGTTTTATTCAACTTTTTTGTTTGAGTAAAAGCCTTACTTTTGTGTTTTTTCACACAGCGAATATATACTTATATTTAATATTTTGATAAATATTTTAAATCAAAGATTTTTAAAAATGTATTAAAACTTTTTTTTTATTATATTAAAATTTAAAATTTAAAATACTTTAAACCAATGGACACAGAACTATTTAGAACCATTTAAATAAAGGCCTAAATCTGAAAGTTAAGACACTATTTTCCTAATTGTTTCCTGTCACACTTGTAATTCTGTCTGTGTAATGTGTGCGAATGTGCACCTACACTACATAGAGCTACACTACGTAGAGCTACACTACATAGAGCTACACTACATAGCGCTACACTACATAGAGCTACACTACATAGCGCTACACTACATAGAGCTACACTACATAGCGCTACACTACACAGAGCTACACTACATAGCGCTACACTACATAGCGCTACACTACATAGCGCTACACTACATAGCGCTACACTACATAGCGCTACACTACATAGAGCTACACTACATAGAGCTACACTACATAGAGCTACACTACATAGCTCTTCACTACATAGCGCTACACTACATAGCGCTACACTACATAGAGCTACACTACATAGAGCTACACTACATAGCTCTACACTACATAGCGCTACACTACATAGCGCTACACTACATAGAGCTACACTACATAGCGCTACACTACATAGCGCTACACTACATAGCGCTACACTACATAGCGCTACACTACATAGCGCTACACTACATAGAGCTACACTACATAGCTCTACACTACATAGAGCTACACTACATAGCGCTACACTACATAGCGCCCTCATTCTGTCAGTGATTTTGACACAATTTGACACAAACCTCACATGATTACCAGGTGTGACTATGGCAACCATAGCACACTTGAAGATGTTGATTTTATTTCCTTATATTACAGTATATTCCAATTTTTCCTAGCATCATATTTACTCAATGAAAATGAAATAAAAATAAATGGCCTATGTTTTTTTTTGTTAACCTTTGATGTTTATGTCTTATTGGCCATTGCACGCTTCGGCCCACAATACATTGTGATCTACACGATGATCAAGATGCATTGTGGGTAATTTTGAGTGCTCTACTGTGTTCTCTCTGTTCATTCGGACTCCCCTACGAAATGACGTGACCACTACATGGGGCACTATGTAGAGCACAGGGTGCACATTCAACCACAGCCCTGTGTCACAATGTGTTTTCTGTCACTGTGTGTGTTTTCATGTTTCCTGTTTTATTTTGGTTAACTTCCTGTTTTGTCTGTCATGTTTAGTTTAGCTTTATTGTGTTCAAGTTTATTGGTTTCACCTGGGTTTAGTTAGTTCATTCATTCCACCTGTGTTAGTTCTGTCTGTCTGTATATACATCCCTGGTTTCAGTTACTTCTCCACGGTTCATTGTTTGTGTTAGTGTTAATTCAGTTGTATGGTTTCTGTGGTTGGTGCTTTAGGTTATCTATAATAAATCTCATCACTCCATATCATCTACCTTCTGCCTGCTTCGGGTCCATCTCCACAAGTACTCATCTATAGGAATAATAACACCCTGGTCTGTACCATTACACTTTCTGTCTTCTAGGCCCTTCCTTTTTTACATGATGGTATGATCCTAGTCTTAGTCATTTGAATGGAATAGGCCACTTTATGTCCCCATAAAAAATAAAGTCCTGCCCCTTCTAAAGATACAGTTCTGTTGGACAAGATTTGGCTCTCTTAAGTCACTTCAAAGAATCAGTTCTTAGAGCCAACTCATTTAAAATCACTTAAATCATTTAAAAAAAGCCTTGTGGTTTGTTTCTATGAAAATTTGCAAGCCTCAGTCATACTGTATTGTTTAGAGAAAACAAGCTTTCTCTCAGCAGCCCTTCTAAACAACTCAAATGTTGTCAGTATTATACTGTTATTATACTGTGAACTGCACAGTTTCACATGCAAACTGATGCCGGCTGTTTCTTACAATGTGAGGAAGACAGGAGTGTAAAAGAAGAGAAAAGAAACAAAGAGCCCAAAAAGATGGACACTGCTGTTTTCCAGTTGTATCTGTGGGTAAGCCTGGGCATAACTGAGACACACAACGAAGACTAATGCAGGAACTATGTCATGCTCGTGCATCTCTCAGTACTGGAAAACCTCAAAAACAACAAGCAGGCCCCCTGTGTCAGAGATGAGCAATGAATAAGGGGTTGCTGCTGATAGCAGTGTATCCTAAAGATAACTCACTTTGTCTTTGCTCTGCTTGCAACCAGCCTCAAAATGTTTTCCACTAAACAGGAGGAATCGTTACACACAAACCCAGTTCAGACAGTCATTTCTTTGAAAAGTCAGTGATGGCCCACTTGAGTTTAAAGAATTTAAAGTTGGAGCTTGATGAAGGAGACAATATTCCAGGAGCTCTTTTGTTTTGTCTCTTCCATATCAGCCAATCAGCGAGTCAGCCCTCAGTCTGATGTCCTCAAGCTAGTTTGTCTCTTAGTAGAAAGCTGCGATCTCGGGTTAAACATACTGCCTTCCATTTGACACAGGCACGATGCGCGGCAGGGCAGTCCATCTCCTCTGGTTTCCATCACATTAGAGGTCCTACCTCCTTTTAGTTGTATACAGCTCTCATCCTAATGATCCTGATTAGTTAACACGCTTGGCACCAGGGCTGTCATGTTGAAAGCCCCAGCTATCCATTATAGTCCACCTTCTCCCTGTGCCACAGGTGGCTGTTCCAATAACAGCCTGTCTAACCCAGATAGGAGAGAGGCCAGAAATGAGATTAAAAAAAACAGCAAGCTTCTCTCTCCCAGTGCAATCAGACAATAGGATGTGCTAAATATGGGCGTAGGCCTGTGCTGCATCTTATCCTCACTGGGTTCTTTAAAAGTACCTAATTATCCCTGATCCTCACGAGAGCTGACCCATAATGGCCTCATGTCCCAAGAGGGTGAGAGGAAGTAGGTTTCATTATGACAAGGTCAAGGTGTTATTTCCCCCAGTGTGGGAGTGGTTGCATGTGTGGGGTTGTGGGATAGTGTGAGGTCAAAGTTGCGTTAAGATATAGCAGGAGAAAGTGGAGAGTTGACCAGAAAAGTGGTTTGGTACATGCCCAATGAACCTGAAAGCCTCTCAAAATGATATGACAGAGTAAAAGCATGTTTTAAAAGTCATTAACAGATGCAGTCTTTCAAGATAATTCTATAATGGATTGTATTGTATAATGGATAATATTATGCTAATGCACTGTTGCCAACTCTTTTTCTTGCCTCAATTTGACCGTAAAATCCTCCACGAAAAGCTAAAAATGTTTTAAAAAGTCCCAAGTTGGTGTAATAATGAATGCTACATGGCATATGAGAATCACAACAACATCCAAATGAAACGTTTCTTCTACTAGAGAAGCTAGAAGCAACATCTCAAATAAGGAAACATTTTCCTCCACATAGCAATAGCTACACCGACGTTAATCTTGTTGAAATATAGTCCTCACGTTTGGATTTGGTGTCATTAATATTTCTTTCTTCATAGAAAATTTGCAGTGGTACACTTGCTCATTAAATGGAATCTGCAGACATTTTTAATTATATTTTTAACAATTAGAAAACAATTAGAACAAGTATGCAAAATCCACTTTTTTTAGCCCTAAATACATGTTTTTGTGCACTTTTAAGTGTTTAGGAATGCAGAAAGTGTAAATTTATTCCCCCCTGATGCTGCACATATATCTTTATACATGTATTCTTTGTGGTCCATCCATCCATTTTCTACTGCTTAATCCCTAGCGGGGTCGCAGGGGGGGCTGGAGCCAATCCCAGCTCAACGGGCGAGTGGCAGGGTACACCCTGGACAGGTCGCCAGTCCATCCAGGGCCAACACAGATAGACACAGACAACCATGCACACACAC
>JBAMHV010000016.1:2373800-2435968 GCA_037177535.1 Pseudomugil gertrudae | reverse complement strand
CAATGCTGCCTCCCCCATGTTCGAGATATCAAACGTCTTACTGCATAAGACACATTTAGCCTTTCCTTTGTCCTCTGTCCTTTCCAACCATGATTTGTATTTCTCTGAGTGCAGCCAAACAATGTTAAATGAGCACCTTCCTGGCATCTTTGCGACCTAAACTGAAATGTTACGCTGATCCGATCTGCACCTTGCTAAACCGCGCATGTTGGCTTAACTTCGCGAGAAAATAGGCTGGTCAGATCAATGCGCGAGACTTCCCGATACAAAATATTAATTTATTTTTTTTTTAAATTACCTTACAGACTTATTACTAAATGTTATCATGGAATGAGAAAAAAATCATGACTTTTCCAAAACTTTTGGGATTAATTTATATTTCCAAAACATTTCCAGGCCTGGAAAATGACATTTTCAAATTCCATAACTTTTCCAGGTTTTTTCAAAACGTACGAACCCTGCTTAATGCAATATTATCATTTATCGCAATAATTTCTGAGACAATAAATCAAAATGCACAATGTTATTGTGACAGGCCTATCACTGAGATTAGCATAGTTGGTTGTGCATCTATCTGCAAACTTACACATAATGCTGGATAAAAAAAATTTTTTTTTGAATGGATTAATGCTGGATTTAAAGGATTAACTTATATCTAGGGTTTAATATGGACTTTCGTGTTGACATGACCAGATGGCAGATAGGTGAGTTTGCAAACATGCAAATGTCTAAACACATAGTTTACCTAACCTCTCCAGTGACTACCAGTACATTCATGAGGCACTTTATGCAAAACTTTGTGCAATCCCACACAGGACAAGGGTAAGCTAAAAATGAAAAAGGTATCTACCAAACATCTTTACTTGAATTACCCTCGTTTTAGGCTGGTTGAGAATGGGAATGAAAATGTTTTTGAAACTTGTTGTGGGTGTGTGTCGATAACAACACAAATCCACAGTTTTAAAATAATTTAACACAGAAAGTGTGAAAAGCATGATAAAGAATCAAGGCGTGTGAAATAAAAAACTCACTCCTGGGACGGACACTGCAGTAGACGGAGCAACAAGTGAATGGCTTTAAGTCGCTGGTTTCCAGTCTGACGACATGCAACACCCACTTGCCACTCCCAAATATCAGCCAGCGGCAGATGACCCAGCACTTGTTCATCGGCTAACATTTGTTTCAAGATCTCAAAACCTGACGAGAGGAGAAAGAAGAGGATTGAATTGAAATGTAAGAAATTGGGTTTGAACACAAAAGAGATGAGTATCTGTTGTGATACAAAGCACCTGTCTGAAAACGCCCCCTGTGGCCTCCTGTAACAGCAAACTTATAGCCCCACTCAGTGTTGCTCATGTCAGAGATAAACCTGTAGTACAGGGTATCACCTACAAGTGAAACACAGAAAGCAGGTTAGTAAACATGAGTTTAAAATAACCGTAGAGTCACACAGTCTCATTTTTATGAACTGTCCTTACCCGGAATCTCAAAGTCAGACCATTTCTGAGGAGATCCACTGAAGTTATGGACATCCTGGAGGAAATCACTGCAGCTGGACATGATGACCTCATCACAGCCTTCCTCAGTGTAGCAGCGGGAGTCAAACTTTACAGACAGGTAGATAGCCCCAGGGATGTGCACCTTGTCCTAAAGAGGGAAAGGAAGAATTAGCTGATATTAAATTAAAAGAGAAAAGATGACCGACATACCCTGGAAATTGTATTGCATGTATAAATTTGATTGTATGTACTGAAAAACAAAGTTAACCCACCTCAAAGTTTGTGTTATTGTCGTATGGATGTTTGGACTCTCTGAGTTGCACGGCCATACCTGGCTCCTCCATGAACTGGCAAGCAGTGAGACTCAGACTACACAGCATGCTCTGGCTACAGCCCTTCAACACTCTCTGGAGAATCTGAACAGAATATTGTCATATTTATTAACAAAATGCCTTTAATTTTCAGCACTCAAACTCTGTTCTTTATCCTTTTCACCTTCTCCCATAGTGGTCTCTCCTCCAGCTGCATTAGCATGTCCAAGATATAAGCCATGTGTGAGGCCCCGTTCAGCTCCAGGGCCTCCTCACTCAGTGCTGCCCCTGCAGGCCAGTCTGCCAGCAGCGAGGCCAGCACGTGGCGGGCATAAAGAGTGGCGATGGCCTGGTTGACCTTTACGAGGTACTGTCGAACAGCCCGATTGCTTCGAACATCCAGCTCTTTGTGCAACAGAGCTGAGCTTTTGGAGCGTCTCTGTTTAGCGTAGCTGAGCTGTAAGTCGCTCTCTGAATTGGTGATGAGTTTCTGGGCCACAACGTTGATTTCTTCAGTGGCTTTTTCACAGTGACTGGGTTTAGACTGTTGGAAAAGGGCAGTGATGGGGAAATGTCACATAGCAGTTGTGGTTACTTTCAAATTGACATTTGTCTGATATCTCAAAGGTTCTGTGTAATATGTAAACTGCTTCAGAAGTGCTTTAAGGACTTACCATGCTAGTCACCACTATCATGTCAGTGTCCACGGCCTTGGTGTTCTTATCCTCAGATCGAGTCCGTCTGGAAGGTTGCCACTTCTGAGCCAGCTTTCGGATGATTTCGTCAGTTTTTATTTCTTCTCCATCAAATCTGAAAATAAGGTAAGAACATATTTTATGAGGAAAGCCTCACTAGGTTGTAAAACATGACGGATACCACAATGGATCAAACAAAGAAAGTAAAACAGATATGCTTGATGCAGACCTCTTCTGCACCTCCAAGAAGAAAGAATCGGTCCTCTTCATCTGCAGCTCATACATAGCTCGCAGGATTGGCAGGGGAGCATTTAAGGCATCATGGGTGACCTGCATTAAAAAAACAAAAACATTACTGCCTCCATGTACATTTTTTCTTCATGCTTTCTGAAGGGAATCTTTCATTACCTGAAAGCAAATCTTTGTCTCTTCGTCGAGATCTTCTAAAGGGTCAGGCCTGTTGATGTCACCATCGTCGGCACAGGAACTGGAGTGGTCCGAGTCGTGCTCCTTTTCCTGCTCTTTCTGGTCTCGCTCAGAGTCTTGAGCCATGGAATGGATCTCCCTCTTGGAGGAGTAGAGCATGATAGAGAGAATCTCCAGGTCTCGGAGAAGCCACAACTTGCTGAAGCCAGTCCCTTTGCTGCACTTCCTGACTAGCAGCTGGGTCAGCCCCGATTGCTGGATGGCCTCCTGTGCTTGCTCCACTCCATGCTTCTACACAAGCAAACAATGTGTGATCAGAACAACTATATATGGACAGACACATACGCTATGTAGATTTAATATATGTTAATATTCTCCAGATACCTTGAGTGTGTTATAGAGGCCTTTAAGAGCCAAAGATAAAACCCAGGAAGCTTCCACAGCATCAGCAGAACCGTTATCTTGGCTTGCTTGTAACAGGTGGCTAATAATGGAGGTGAAATTCTTCAGGTATCGGCTGAGAAGCATCGTTTGGCAGCCCTGGCTCCCTAACTGCCTGGAGAAACCAGTTGTGGAGGAATCCTGAGACTGGATGAGTTGGTAGTCCTTTACTATAATAGAATAGGAACACGATTAAAGCCATGTTTGTTTTTCTAAAACACATCTTTGCTGCTAGAACACCAACCCGTCTTCCTCTTGCGTGTCTTCACATCCACCACTGCAGCATGGTTCTTCTCTGTGAAGTGTTTGAGTAATATCATGTTGTGCTGTTCATTTGCATTGTCAATAAACACCGTCTGGGTGCCGACGCACAGCACCTGGCAAAAACAAAGAGGAGTAAAACCAAGAGATAAAGATAAAGAACACACTCTGGCTTAGACTTTGCATAACTATGGCTGCATACCTCTGGAAAGCCCACCAGTACCAGCAGGGTGAAGAGGTTGGTGCGTTTCAGAGTTTGTGGCAGCTGCTGGATGCAATGATCAGTGAAGGCAGTGATGACTGTGCTCCACTCGGGACTGACATTCAGGCTGTGTAATATGTCTGCCACTGTACATGCCCAATCCAGACCAATACGACTGAAAACAGAGCAAAATAACAGCTAGTGAATAACTACATACACAATTATAATGTTTGACACGTAATGCACCTGTAAATAATTGTTTAATAAATTGAAATGGACATAAGGTGGATGTAAAGGTAGTTTGCATACATTTAGCTTAATCACTTTTATTGCATTTAATTTAATTAGGAAAAGTAGAAATCCATGACTACATCTGAGGGAAAGTTTGTATCAGAGTACAAAATATCTTCTAAAATCCAGATCTAATTTCTTTAACAGTGTCAAAGAATATGGATTCATGCACATATAGGTAATGATTGTGTCTTCTAAAATTATGTTTTTTTGGTTTTTTTTACCTGTCTAAACAGACAGCTCCGAGGCTGAACAGCAGCTGGGTGGTCTTCCATCCCTGGGTATCTGAACAAGCTGCCTGTCCTTGCATGAGCAGCTCGTATTTGTCAGCTAGGGCCTCGGTGACAGCGGCGTCGGCTTCAGCTGGGGGGATCCGGAGCAGCAGCTGACCCAGAAGTCCCAGGGTGAGGTGGTAGGTCTCATTGAGAGATCCAGTATTGGAAATGATGGCTCTGAAAAGCTGGGGCAGGATGGAGCTCAGACTGGGCAGAGACAGGGCGATGCTCTGAAGACACATGGGTGGAAATAGAAATATTTTATTTAGATCTAAACAATGTAATAAATACTATAAATAAATAAAATATGTTAGATACAAGTTAATATGTGTTAGCATCATTAATTCTGGTGTACTGCTTCATTTATAAATACCATAAACACAATGAAGCACTGAACTCCCATCTTAAGTTAATATCGCCCCGCATCCTGTTCTAGTGCTTAGTCCAAGCAAAAGAAAATATTTGCTGTAACTTCATGATAAAACAAAGATGAGTGTTTTTGTTGTCCTCCTTTCAATCAAAATATCTTTTAGTGATCAGCATCATAATGAATTACAGTTTTTTCCCTTTTGGCTTCACATACTGGTTTAGCTGGTGGTAGCATTGCAGCTAGTAGTCCCAGGATCCTTTCTCTTGAGCACTCTGCAAACACATGCTCCTGAAGGGGGACCTGGGGCAACCTTGCATCTGTCTTTTTGGCAACATCAGACTCTGGTCCAGACTCTAAGGCTGAAAAGACTTAATAAACATGAGCTTGAGTCACACACAGATTTAAAGCAGCCGTTATCATTAGCAAACAAACCGAGCTGTGATTATTCTGATCGAGGTAATTGAGCACTTACGTTGAACCACAGGTGAAAGTGGGTCTTCACTGGACACTGAAGGAGTCTGGCTGAGGCTCGGTGAATCGAGAATGTCTTGAGTAACCCGTCTCTTTTTGGTACCCTCTCCAGAGCTTTGGGGTAATAACATCTCTATAGCAGCAGTAGGAGGAGGAGAGTTCACTTCTTTTGCCTTTGTCTCCTTGCCTGATGATTTACTCTGGTAGTGGAAAAGAATTATTAAAATACAATAATATGCTTCACATTACATAAAAAAACAAAATAGGGACATTAAGGCATCATTTCCAATCTTTAGATATAAAAGAAATCTTTGAATTGTCATATCATGTTCATCACCACCTCCTTGGGAGAGGACGGAGAGCAGACTGCAGCAGTACTGCCAGGGAGTGAGGAGGTGTCAGTAGCTGTACTGAGCTCCTGAGAAGATTCTGGAGACGCTGGACACATTTCACTGTCAGAAGTTGATTCATTGGAGGACAGAAGAACAAGCAAGGCTGAGGAGCGGAGGCCTACATGCAGGTCAGAAAAATGGGAACAAAATATTCAAATTACTCCATGTAGTTTAGAATAATGGAAAACAATGACACAGAGGCCATTTATCTACTGGGGCAAAAGGGGCAGAATACCTTTCCCAGTCTGCCCCTTGAGGAGGCAGTTGGTGATAAGTTGGGAGCAACGTGTCTGCAGGGCAAAAGCTTGGTCCAAAGTCTTGTTGTCTAAAGGTTCTCCCTCCATCTGCTTCTCACTGCTCAGCTCTGATGTATACAAAGCCAAAGCAGCAAACAGCAACCAAGAATAGTTGTGGATGTACGGCTGGATAAGGCGGTGACGATCACTGATACGGATGGTCACCATGGGGTACACGGTGATCCGATGGGTGGGCAGGTGACTAAAGCCAATGATAAGAAAATAATATTTCAGCGAAAAGTGTAACATCTTTCACCAAAGTTAAATCTAATTCAAAGTGTGTTACCTATCTGGATACTTCTTTGCATTGTAGCAACCAAAGCACAAGTCAAAGTCTTCACAGACGTTACAGTTGATCCTGCTACCTACAATGAGTGCTTGGCAGTGGTCACAGGCATATTCCATGTTCACCATTTCATGATCATCCTCATGGCCTTCAGGTTTGGCACCACCTGGTTATAAACACACACATTGAAGTTTTGTTTAACTCATTAACATAAGTTAAATCAATTCACGCCTTTAAGCTCGGGGTGAACTGGTCCTGTGGTTATTTATTTATGGCGTATGTATATAAGTATATGAGCTCACTGAGGAAGCAGGTCTTGCAGAGGTCCATATCCATGCACTGCAGACATCTGTACCGGTGCCAGGGTGCCATTCTCTCACAGCCGTCACAGGAGATCACCACATTGAGTAGGTCACAATAGCGTGCGATGAACATGTGCATCTGTGGATCCAACAGGAAAAAGATGTATTCGATACTTTCATCGTTTATCAGTATTTCATCAGCATTCTTTGTAGAAATCATATCTTCATCATCCATTAAAGTAAATTTACTTATCAACTATTAAAATTGCACAGAAGGGTAAAATCTGCACTTGGGCTCACCCACCTTTCTCTTGTCCTCTGTGGCTTCCTCTTGATTTATTTTGTCATACCACTTCTCAAACATGCCATCCATACACTCATCCATCCACTCCTGGTTCTTCTTGTAGTCTGCAATTTCATCTTCTTCTGTCCACTGACTGAGGATTACATTCAACCACAGAATTTCCTTTTTATTTTACATCTCATAAGATATTAGAAACTGGACTCAAAAGCAGTTTGAGGTTTCCCTTTTTGAGAAAATGAAAGCTATTTTTGTAATCACCACTTTTAAAGCTCATGAAAGGTATTTCATTTGAAGTGCAGAGCCTGCTCATCAGAGATGAGATCTTATATTACCTGATAGCAATGTCATGAACACTGATGTTCTCTTGGGACATGCTGAGCAGGAGTTCAGGAAGCTTGATGCTTAGGAAGAGAGGGAGGTCATGGACCTCCCAATTCATGTCTAGGAGGTGCAACAAGCAGGTTTGCACACATGACAGGGCTGGTAGCAGAACTCTGGAGGACAGTGATCAGGACCAGGTTACTAAGCACACCTCTTCAGTAATCACTGACATGATCACTTTTAATGTTAAATCTGCCTAGTGATGAATAAAAATGGTGGATGTGGAGGGAAATGGCTTACTTTTCATTAAGGCTACTGAAGCCCTGGACAGCTTCCACCAGCATGAGCACCAGCTGATGGTAAGAAGACCTCACTTCCTCTCCAAGCTTCTGTCCACCATCTGACAACTGAGAGAAATAACTAACAAAGAAAAGGTTCTAGTAAATAGAAAAGCCCTAAAAAGAGGCATTGATCTTTCTATTATTAGTAGTAAAAGAATAGGCAGCCAGCTATTGCTGATTTTTCTCAAGACTGTAAAAACTATTAAATAGCTTCTGTTAATTTGGTCACAATTGATCCGGTTTGACAGAACGCTTCAAATAACATCACATTTTAATAAATGTCTTACCTACACAATAAAGAAGGTTAAACACACTGATCTCTCCCAGGAAAAAATAACTAAACAAACAAACATCTGATGCAAGAGAGATGCAGTATGAAAAAACAATATCAGTTCTTTGCCATGTTTAATTTAAACTTAAGACTAAACATCAATTAATTCAATACTGCCTGTGTTTTCCTTTCTTCCTTGCCACCAAATTTTATAGAGGTTCAATTCTGTATTTCTGGACCACATTTTAAAATCAAAATAAGAATAATGTTCACAGCTGTACCAGGTGAAGTCTTTCTGACATGCCAGAAGCTCCTGTAGGAATAGGATGCAGGGGGCTTGGAAAAGATGCGGCTGTCCCAGCGAACGTAAACACTGCTGAACCAGCTCCAGCACTTTGCACACGCTCAGAGCTTGTGCTTTATTCAGGGCCAGGGTTTGCAGAATGCTACGTGTAGAGGAATTGATTAACATCAGCATATGTCTTGTGAATCAGAAAAACTGTTTTATCTTTTGCAAAAACAATTCAAAGACTAAGAATCAGTTACCTTGCACTAGTGAGAGCCTGGTCCTTTATGAAGTTTAAGATATGTTTAAGTATTGGGTAGCGATCCTTGACAGAAGAGGTCATCCGGGGTTCTTCGACTGAACGGCAGGACAGCAGGCGAAGTCGTGACCGACTGAATGGAGCTTTACGGGAAAGGGTAGAGGGTGAGGCCGGCTCTCCTGATTGGGATGAGAGACTCTCTGTGGATCCTCTGTGGCCTTGCTTGCTGGGTTCGCAGGACAATGGGTTTAAAACTTGAATGTTAGATGGTTGACTCTGTCCTGCGTTGGTCTCACTGCCTTCCCCAGACCCTCCTGTCTGATGGCAGAGAGAGGAGCTCGGCTGGAAGTCTCCTTCTGAGATTGAACTTGAGCGGAGAAGAGGAACAGCGTTGCACTCTGCTTTGACAGTGTCACTGCCCTGGCACAGTTTTCCACAAGGAGCGAATCGAAACAGTAAAAGACTCTTCTCAATGCACATCTCGGCTGAAGCAAAGGAGAGATTTGTATGAGTTAGTAAAATATCAGAAACAAGTTGAGGTTCAGAATTATTGTAGTTCTCACCAAGTGTCTCCATTGTAACTTCCTCATGATCCTCTTCTTTATCATCAGGGAGGCTCATTTTGCTAACCAGGTATCTCTGCTTCATTTCCAGCTGACAAAAATAAATTAAACCAGTGATCAGAAATGCAATCAGAACTGAACGCACAGAAGAAACAAAGAATTATGTGCAACACTCACCATCCATGTCCTGATGGTGTCTGCCAGGGAATATACCTGCACAAACTCTTCACTCAGACATGATCTACAGTCTTGACCCACTACTCACACAGAAACACAAAAGAGGTGAACAGATCAATCAACCATGCAGGATTATCACACTAAACACTGCTGCTTCTGATGATAATCAAGCATTACCGTAGCTCTTCAGGGCCAGGTTGAGAGCTGGTGTGTGGTATACCATGGCTGCCCATATGGCATTAACAGCTTGGTCTGCCTTTGACCCCACTGCTATCTCATTTCTCATTAGCTGTTTTCTGCAAGACTGCATGAGTGTCCTCATTAACTCTGTTCTACTGTCTGTCAGGTCTTGGGAGGGGTTCCAACGAGCAAAGTCCTCCAAGAAGACTGTTAGGTCATCAACACTCCATGTTTTTGTCTAAAAGATCAGAACAAAGCCACAATGTACTGAGGTCAATTGACAATACAAAGTGATCCAGTGAATTTTAGCTTACTGTAAATGGATTTAACAGGCTTTACCTGATTTTGGGTTATTTTATCCCGACTCGTCTCCCGTGTTTCACACAATCCGTGTTGGAAGATGGGTTTCCAAAGAGGCGAGGACTGAACATGGGACATTTTCCCTGGTGGAAGCTCCTTTATGGTACGGATCTCTGATGTAGACAGCACACCCAAATATCATAATTTAAAAACAATAATAATTGCAAAACAAACATGTTTAAAAAGTTCCAAGCAATTCCATGAATAACATGCACCAAAAATGTTCAGTATTGATCTGAGCATCAAGATCACAGATGGTCTCACCATGAGGAGATTTTAACGCCAGGGTTCTGGATGCAAGGCGGCCCATCAGACGTGCTACCAACAGTTGCAGGTCTGACATCCAGGAAAGAGTGATATCTGGCAGACCCATGGCTGTTACGGTGAACTTGTAACCCCACTCATTATTGCTGCTATCAGAGTGAAAGAGGAACTGCAGCTGAGGGCCTGCATCGAACGTGACTTTCTGCAGTAGCAAAGAAATACATATGTGGAAGAGTCCAGCAACAACAATGTTCAGCACAGCGACAATGGAAGTGGTTGCCAGTAGCCTACCTTTGGCCATTTTTCAGTTCCAACCTTCATATCATAGCGCACCTTCCCACCTCGAGAATCCGTGAACTCTAAATAGTCATATCTGTGAATAACAGAAAAATTTCTCAGTAAAATGATCAATGGAGATGTAATCAGGTTAAAAATAATTTTTAAAAATTATACAAGTCACCTCTTCTCGGTCTCACAGCGTTCATCAAACTCCACCTCAAAGGAGGTGGCACCAGGGCAGGCAAAGATGGTGGTTTCATGGTGGCTGTTCTCATAGTTGTGAGGAGATTCCATGTTCCAGGTCCTGAGCACCACCGGCTGCTGAGGTTGGTGCCAGCTCTCTTGATCCACCTAAAATGAAACATCAGTGTGTGTAACAATCTGAGACTGAAGTACAAACCTGAAGCGAATGGTTTCCCCATTAAATGTGTCTGATGTTGCATCACTACAGTCACTGAAGTAAAGACTCTCCATACTTGAAAATGCTAGACACAACATTGTGTTCATTTATAACTGTGTGTCAAACACACTCGCTTTTCCCATTTGTATTCATACACAAACTGTGAAAAACTGAATTAATTCTGATACGTAAAGGTTTACAGTAGAAACGAACTGACTTTAGAGAAGATGTCTCCAGTATCGCTTGAAAGGCTTTTCAGAAGCTCGACCAGAGAGGAGAAGCTCTTCAGCAGCACACTGTGGGGAATATCCAGAGAACACAGCTCCAGGAGGAAGATCATCTATCAGGGACAGAATAAGCATTTGTTACACTGTTTCAGTACATTTCATTTACTCTGTACTTCAATTAAAAGGCAGATAAAAATCACTGAGTTTAAGTTTGAATTACCAATTGCCTGAAGACGGTAGCGAGAATGGAGCTTCCTAATTTGTCAGTTATTTCAGTACTGGTGTACCTCTCCAGCAGGGAACCAAGGACAGCTTTGATACTTCCCAGGAACTGATCCACGTCTATTAAAAGAAACCATAAGTCAGTCTGAAGGGGTGTTGAAGGTGCTCAGTGCTAACACATTATAGAACAGTCATGATCAGTGATCGTGTGCTAGTGATAAAAACAAGCTACATGTCATTAATACAAAACTACCTTTGAAAAGAAGTATAAAAGTAAGAAGTTTATTACTGTTAGCAATGAACACTGTAAATATTTCTCACATTTTAGTAAGATGTCTCTGGCCAGCTCCAGAGCAACAGGTGTAGACGTTCCACCTTTGAGCTGAAGGTAGCACCAGGAAAGCAGGCTTCCCTGCAAAGCCCAGAACAGCGACAGCAGCGCTGTCCTGCTGGCTCCGCCACTTTCATCTACCATCATAACCTCACACTGAAAGGCAAACAATTGAGAAGGTTGATAGAAAAATGTCACTTTACATCTGGACATAAAGAGTCAAACAGAGTCCATCTAAATAGTGAAAAGCATCATGGTACCATTGGCTCACCTCTCTGGTTGCTACCAGGAGCAGAGTTTCCATGACTGACAGAATTGGACTGGTGTCAAAGTCAGAGGAAGCTCCTTTAGGAGGCAGCAAGAGAAGGCCGCTTGGATCCTGGTCGCTGTATGAAGTATACAGTCATTACCAATTTGTTGCAACGTCTAAGCAAAGTACACGTAAATCTTGCTACGCTTGCGTATCGCAAAATATGCTTACCTGAAGTAATTACAAAGAGATTCAAATGTCACCTTCACTGACTCTGGCTGATCTTCTTCTGTTATGTTTTTCTGCAAAATGGTATACTGTTAGAATGACTGGACTTGAGGTGAGGTGCATTTCTATGCCCGAACTGTGTTTGATAATAGTTACTGAATGGAAAGAAATAATGTAACTGAATTAAATAAAAGTTTTTGAAATTCATATAAGCCTACAAACCATATGGCATTTCTGCCACCGACACAAACACACCTATAAATCTTGTGTATTAATATTATGATCAGAAATCAACTCCTTTAGTTGGAACCTGTTAATGCAGTTAATTTAAATAATTATTTAGGGTTACATTGAAACAATACATATATGTATGATTTTAAATAGCATAAATAAACAAGTGCTTCATGTTATAAGAATCATAAAGTTGATTGCAATTATAACTCACCATCATGTGAAAGAGTCTGTCTCGCCTGTTATGCTTATCAGGGAAGAAAACAGCAGCTCCGTTAAGAACAGCCTTCACTGCTTCTTTGTGTAAGGCTCTTTCCACTAATGTTTCCCCTTCTGGGCCATCAACAACTAAAAAACACAAACGTAGTTGCTCAACAAATTTTATATACTCTTAAACCTCATTTACTCTGAAATTTTAAGCCAATTTTCTAGTTCCAGATAAATGTTAATGGTTGCTGTACATCAGCTGTTTGAGCAGCTTGTATTGTGGATAATGTATGAAGAGAGAAAGACTTGTCTGTATGACAGCTACAACTGGGTCAGATCTGCTAAATGCAACTTTCAAAGTCCCACAAGTAAATTACATTGTAGTATGAAAAAATACAACGACCCAACAATGCTGGTAATCTTTAGAGTATTTAAGATAAATTGTAATGTTGTTTCTCAGTCCCATAGACCCCAAACCCACCATTCAGTATATTTTGGCCAGGGTAAACCACAATTGGTTCAAATGAAAAGCTCTAAAATCTTACAGCTGAGCTAACTTAGTCAGTTGTGTGACGCTGAGTTGAGCCTGCATATAACATATGAGGGGTAGAGTGTTGACAGAGTATGGCAAACATTGAATTATAATTATCTAATGAAGAATTTTTAGACAATTCCCCCCTAAAACCAATGCTCCCTGCTGTGTGGAGGCTGGCAGACACTTACTGTGGCAGAGGTGAGTATAGAGCTCTGACACGGCCCTGGAAGAGTCACCTAAAGCTGCCTCAGAGCTGGATGTGGATGGACCTGCTGAAGCAGAGGCACCATCTTCTGGACCCTTGCTCTCCTCTGTGCTCTGAGGTTCCAGTGGGTTTGGCAGCATAGGAAAACAGTTTTGCATCAACTGGAGAAGCAGAACTCTACTCTTTAACACCTCCTCTCCCTCACTGGAATAAAAGAGAAGCCCAATTACAGATGAGAGCTTACTACAGGAGTTTTTATATTACTTACAATGCCTGAAATTGTTTAATAGTAAGTTTTGTACAATTAGTAAATCACAGCAGAGGCAGAACTTTTACTTACATCTCCCTGAGTTTACTGTAGAATTTCCAGAAGAGGCTCAAACTGAGACCACTGAAGTCCAGAAGATACTTCTGCTTAAAATGAGTGGCATCCTAGAGAAACAGACAGAAGACTTTGGTCTGTTTTCAAAAACTACACAGAACATGCTTTATAAATGTGAAGCATCCATTCATCCTCTCTAAAGTAAAATGCAATGTCTCATACAGGCCACAAGAGGGCAGACTGACCTAATAAAACACTAAAAGTGAAAGGTAAACTGAAAGCACACAGAGAAATGCTAGCTTATAAAAAGAAAGAAATACTGTTTGTGTTGTTTTCACTTTGTAAATAAGTGTATTACTAACATGTTTTACACACTATGGACACCCCGGGGAGTTATTAGTTACCATGTCTTGTGTCAGTTGCTGTATGAAGAACAAGGTCTTGTTTAGGAGGCAAAGGCCAGTGACAGCCGTTTTATCAAAGCTCTCTCCCTGTGCACTAAGCTCATCCAGATCTCCAAGCCGCTCTGTTCCAGGGCACAAGTAGCCACTGAAGTTGAGGGACTGAACACCGAGGCGTTCGGCCGAGTCCTGCCTGGTACAGAGGAATTTCACCATCAGGAACTAAGAAGACAAAATATGACAGGCGTTAGAGATGCAAGAGTTGCAGTGACATGTCAGTGTGTTAGCTAGTAAATGATTACATGTTGATAAACAATGCACAAAGGTTAAATAAAGACGTTCACATTGATCACAGGGTGAGTAGCTGGTATGTGATATGGTACCTTTGCAACCCGACACTGTTGCATCTTGATCTCGACGTCATTCCAGTCATCCTCAAGCTCAAACCAGCCAACTGGTTCGTCCTCACTCTGTGCTGGAATCCTCACACTGCAAGTTATGTGACAGCTTACAAGTTACAAACAATATTCACAACTGTGGGAGAATATATTGTGCCACATTGTACCGCTTGTGACATGTTTAATAAAATAACTTTGTCAGCCACATTTGTTTCTTTAAAAAGTAACAAGAAAAATAAAGTATATTACTACAAAAAATACAGAACCCTTACTTGTCTTGCATAAATTCTTTGTAGTCCTTGAAGCTCCACATGTCAAACTTTTTGAACCTCTTGAAATGTTTCTCTGCATCAAAAGGTTCCTCATCTTTGTATGCAAACACCAAACCACATTTTGCACCAATGGCTCCTTTCCGCACCTTTACACATAAACCAGATTGTATTTGTTATGTACATTAAATCTTCCATCATTTGTGTTATCCAGTGTTCTGTTCAAACTCAGAAATCTTACTTTGATCTTCATTTGAGTGACCTGGAAGCTACTCTGATCCTCTGTAGATAAGATCACACTGGCTTTCTTTTTACCGCTTTCTGAGAGAAAACCTAAGAAGGAAAAGAAACATTCATTTGGTTAAACTGTAGAGATTTTGTACAGAACTAAAACTAAAGAAACTTTTACAGGCTTTAACTTGTACCATCTCCAGTGGAAGACTCTGTAAGCATGTTCTCTGGTCCAGATTTCTCCTCTTTGCTTTTTACATCACAAGCCTGCAGGTGCAGCTGGAGGGGCTTCCCTGTAATCAACAGACAATTTCACTGTAAATTAAATGTGGTGATAGCAAATGTGAATGATAGTGATATGGGCTTTTTGCATTTACCATTGCGATAGAGCAGTCTCAACCTAACAGAGGCCATTGAGACAATTAGGGAAGAAGCCTTGTATTTAGTTTCTAGATGATCAGTAATGCAGGACAGGGCCTGGAGTACTTTTGCCACACTGCCTCTGGCCAAGGCAAATGCTAAGAGAGTTAACTCTGCATCAGGACTCACGCAGCAGCTGTACAGAGGATAAGAAACAAACAATATTCTGGAGGTTTTTGGTTATATTAAAATTCTATGTATGTGGTCAAGTATACCATCTCCTAAAGTCCTATCAGTATAGTCACATATTAAATGATCAATTAGCATTTCAAAGTTCAAAGTCTAACATAGCTTTATCATCATTGAAGATAATCTGGTTAGCAACAAGCAGTGGCACATAGCATAAAACACGTGAGCATTGAGCAAAACAAACACTAACCCAGAAGCAAAATATCTCATTTATAAGACTGAAGACAGCTGGGATAAATTACTTCTTGAATATGAAAATGAGCCATAAGTCTAGCATTAAAATAAGCAATGCATATTGCTTAACTGTGTCAAAATTGCCAGCAAACGTGTTTCACACGTATCAGCTGGCTAAAGCTTTTAGCTGCCTATTAACTTTCAGTCAACATATATGAAATAAATCAGTATAAAAAGTTCTGCACAGGTTTGAGCACGCTTTCCCAATAAAGAAATGAGAAAATGTGTCCAGACTTTTGACTGGTACAGTATAAATTCAACAATGCTAAAAACATGCAGGAATTCATTTTAGTATGATTTTTCACTGATTATTTCTGATGATTTTATCGGTCATGCTGCCGCCGACATCAGTGAAAGGATGCGAAATAATCACACTGATAGGTTTTAACTATTAACTGCTATAAACCTTAATTTTGCTCTTTCACTGTGATGATGTCAGCATCATGAGCTCAGCGGGGCAGTGATGGATAAGTGTGTGGATGTAATCCCCGCAGGTCCTTACTCTGCTATCCTGAGGAGAAACCCATCCACCTCCTCCAGGATGTTTAAAGAGAAGAACTTGGGGAACTCAGAGGATGATGGGGTCAGGGATAAAGGTGGCATGTGCTGTAAGGCTTTCCTAAGAAGAAGAACAGCACAAAGAAACTTCAGGACTTGTGCACTGAACAAAAGCACTACCACACATTAGTGCAGTAAAAACTAAAGCATAGCTGCATTGTCTTAAACCATGAGTGCTGCATCTTACTGTGTGCTCTGTAGGACAGTGTGCGCCAGAGCATGGTTAGTCTCCATGGATGCTGTGACCAAAGAGGTGAGGAGAGACAGGTACCAGATGGCTGAAGCATCCGAAACAGACACCTCTTTACTTTTGGTGATCTGATAGCCCAGTGTCTTCAAGCCATGAATCCGTGTGTCACATCCGTCACTCAGGCACCGTTTAATGTTGATCTGGATGTCTGGGATTTGGTGACAACATAATGCGATTAGCTGAGTGATGGACTATATTGTACAAAATGTCACAGCAACATTAAACAGAGTTGATATGTGAAGACATAAATTAAATGAATCAATTCTGCTACAAAGCACAACAACTTAAATGTATGTAAAACATGCAAATGTAGCAGACTAGAGCCACGGTACACCCTGTACACGTACATGAAAGGTGCTATATAAATAAACTTGCCTTGCTTTGTACAGATCAGCAGTCTATTGAAGGCTAACTGTATAAGAATATTTTTATGTAGACCACAAAACCATCCATATTACTTTATTCTCTTTTTTCTGCATACCTGCGACTGATCATGCCAATGAGATTTAAGTTGCTTTGCCCTGGTTGTTGTTTTAACATCTGCTAAAATCTAGTTTTTCTGGCAAATAGCTGCATGTCATTTCTCAGCTAGTTACCCTGTTATTCAGTCTTTCATTCATGTTATATTCCGCTTAATCTAATTCAGGGTCACAGAGAAGCTAGAGCCTATCCCAGCAATTCACAGGCAAGAGGCAGGGTACATCCCTGACAGGTCGCTGGTTCACAGAGCCCATTCAGAGAGATAAACAACCACTCACACTCATTCCCAGGGATGATTTAGAGTGACCAACTAACCTAACAAGCATATCTTTGAATGATGGAGGAAGCCGGGGAATCCGGACAGCCCACACATACATGGGGTGAACATGCAAACTCCACACAAAAAGGCATCCCCCAGCCCAACCTTCTTACTGTAAAGCAACAGTACAAACCACTAGTCCACTGTGCAGCTCATATTTACCTTCATTAAATAGAGCAAAAACACTCTGAGGTAGTTGTGTGGTTTAATGCCTTTATAGATAGAAACTTATTAAATATCCAAACGTGTAAGAGACACCATGATTCACTTTAGACTAATGAAGACGGCTTCTCCAAAAGCATCAGTGAGAGAAAAAACATGAGCCCAAAATAAATTAACTATTCAATAAGCAGACAGAAGGACAAAATGTGACTCACATGGGTGGGTTATATTGGCATTCTCCAAGAGAGCTACGTAGCCCGTGACATTGCTGGGGATGCGGATGTCTCTGATCTCCTGCAGGGAACGCCGATTTTTCCCCACCGCAACAGAGACTAGCTGAGGCATATAACTGTGGTCATTGGAGGCAACCGCAATGGCTAGGCGTCTCAGAACAACATCTGGTTTCATTTTCAACCTGGCAAAGATACAAATACAAGTTTCTTATGCAAGATTAATAAACAATCATCAAAGGTCTAGACATGGAAATGAGCTTGATAGTTACTCTACCTTATCCAGTGTGATCGAGCACTGCCATCTGACTGCCAGAATGATGCAGTTTCTCCATTTGTCATCTTGTTTATCTCTGCAACGTTGGACGAAGCCTCTATTGTGCTGTAGCACTGTGTGACAACCTTGACTTTATCTACATCTGGATCGCGGTCAAGTTCTGCTCTGTACTGGATATCTAAATCTAAAAAAGACCAACTCAGATTAGGACACTCTTGAAGTTATGTGGTAGTGAAATATGTACATAGAATTTAAAAAAAGATTCAAGATAAAAACCCAAAATTTATTGTTTAACCTCTTTGTATATTTCCACCAGTTTTGATGCTCACCTTTCTCTTTCTGCAAGAGTAACTCCAAAAAGTCCTGAACTACACTGGACCTCATGGTACAGATGCTGTTGTAGCCCTCTAAAATAGGGAAAGGGATAGCGCTGCTGGGAATACGATTCCTGTGTAAGAATTTAAGGATTTTAGAGGCATGTGCTCCTAGCCGGTCTTTGGTCTTGGAAAAGATGTCAACAAAACCTGTGAAACAAAACAAAAAAGAATGAGGCCACAAGCAGACAGTGTCAATTCAAATTAACTTAACCTTGTTCATACAGGTTAACAAATCATATGTCTTGCCTGGGGTTAGGGAGCAAGCCTGTAGCTGTCTTATTACATGACTCAGCTCTCCCTGTAGATTAGCTCCATTTGAGATTTTAAGAGCAAGAAGCATGCTCTCAATGTCCACCACTCCATCGCCCTCAGCATCAAACTGTCCAAAGGCCTAAGATAGGGGACAAAGACAGTGACATTCAACACAATCAATCTTAAATACAATCAGACAAATAATTTGCATTTAAAAGATATAAAAAGGATGTATAACTTAATTTATTAATGTGGGTATATGTATTTTATGTCTGTATAGGAGCCACATTTTGCCATGTAAAAGCCTCCCTTTGCAATCTGAACAATTTAATATGGAGAGAAATCAATGTGGAAGTCAGTATTTTAAACAAAGAACTGGTACTTTGTGACACACAAAGACAAATGCACACTAAAGTATGCATTCATCTCTAGCTTATGGTTAAACAAATGTCAGTCCCTAGATAACAAAGGCAGCATGTACTACTACTACAAAAGGCCAAAGCTTAAAATCGAGTGTCAGTAACACTGAATAGCTGCATTATGACAACTCATCAGTATAATTCACTGTCCACCTTTGAGATTCGTATATTGATTATATTACTTAATTCCCTCGCTTCACTGGGACTCATAATCTTTCTTGCTGATTATTCATCATAAATGGGAGTGGCAACAGTTAAAGCCATTCGGCACTTATACCTGGGACAAACACCATAAAAGCAGGATATTTCAACTCATTACATCATATTCGGCTGGTACTTTTTTCATGGTTGTATACCTCTTCACATTCATCCCTTGGAACATCTCTGCTTTCCAACATTTCGCAAAATTGTTCAACATGAACAGACTCCTCTCCTCGGTTCAACCGGTCCTCCAACCATCGCATCAGGACTCCTTCATTCCCGAACAGGACAGACTCGTGAATGGCGACTCCTGAGTCGCTAATGCGAGCAGCTGCTTCTCTTAGTTTCACTTGCTCCAGGAGAACACCGGGGTTAGGTGGTCCACCATTGGGTGCGGGTAGGTTATTCGATATCCTTCCGGTTCTCCCAGAACCGGTGCCACCACCGCCAGCGGCCGCAGAGGCCGGACTGTCTTCCGCGAAACCAGGACTCTCGGTCTCTATATCTTCTTCGTCGCCGCTACCTCCACCGCAGCCGCTTTCTGCGTTCCCCATGTTTGTTTCACCTACCTAGGCCCCGGGAAACCCCTGCGGCCCACTGGGTGTCAATTTTGAGACGGTTGTACCGGTCTGTACACAGACCTCCCTACCGTTCACCTACAGCGAGAACTCTACTGTGGACTACTACCGCATTGACGTACTGTACGTCAAGCTGCCTTTTACGTCCTTTACGTTGCCTGCTTGCGCATGCGCTGTGGCATTCCTTGGCGGAAACACTTGCGTCGTCTGTTCATTTAAACCAGAATAGGTGATATGAATTAACTTTAAGTTAGATAAACTTGTATAAGCATGCTGAGTTATTCATTGGTCGCATTTGTTTCGGTGTTACTGGCAGTACTTTTAATTCCTTATGATTGGTCTATTAAATCAGTAACAGAATCAATCCAGGGGGCCCCCGTGAGGCTCCTAAGCAGGCATGAATTGACTTTGTACAACGGAGAGAAAGGCAGCAAGGGCCTTTTCCTGGCCCTACTGGGTCAGGTTTTTGACGTACAGAGTGGACACAAGCATTATGGACCTGGTGGTGCTTATCAATTTATGGCAGGTGATACCTCACTTTCCCTGGAGTTCATTTAACTTATAAGCTATTAAAGCACAAAACATTTTCCATAACCAAGACCCTTTAATCAAATTGTATTGCTTTCACTTAAATAATTAAACACAATAGCTAGTTGTGCATCAGTATTTATTAAGCATTGAATGTGTTTGTACTTGCAGGCAGAGACGTGTCCCTGGCCTTCATCACTGGAGACTTCACAGAGAGTGGCCTGACAGATGATGTATCCAGTCTGTCCCCACTGCAAATAGTGGCTCTTTATGACTGGCTGGCCTTCTATCAAAGAGAGTACCAAATAGTTGGTAAGTCTGTCTCCTAGATCAAACACTTTGTGGTATAGGAAAAGACAGACATTTCTTGGACATGGAGCCAGTCTGTGATAAATGTAAACAGTTCCTGGCTACGTCCTATCACATGTTCTGGTCTTCCTTTTTTTACGCCATTTTTAAGGCCTATGCTTATAGCAGCTCACCTTCTCCCTTGCTTGCTGTTTTTGGTTGGCTTTCTGACCCTACAGGCTCTGCTTATCTACAGAAGGTAATTGCTTTTTCCTTCCTGATAGCCAGTTGCCTGATTTTAATGTTAAGTTGGAAAGAATCAGATGCACCTTCAATGAAGCCACAAAACCTGGGACCCTCTACTAACTTATGTGACTAACGTGCCTTCGTGGATTATGAATGTCTATCTGCCTTTGGTCAGTCTTGTAAGGTGCACTTATGGTTGTTTATATTTTTATGTGTTTGTTTCCGTTTCTTGTGGTACGTCCCCTGTGTGCGATGGGTTTGTCAGTTAGATATGGTTTGTTTTTCTCTGTATGACAATTACCATGGTTTCTATATAATTGTAAAATTACAAATAGTGTTTTTTAAAAAAAGCAGATTTTGGGCATGCAGGTGGTGAGAGCAGAGAACTAAATCTATCAAAAACTACTTTGTAGTCCTCATTTATGAAGATTCTGAGTTTTCCAGCCTTACATATAGAGAACGGCTACAAGAGGAGCCATGGAAGAAAAATTCCACCAACTTGTGTGGTCCTTAATACATGAATCTGAGTCTGAATCTGATATATCACACAGTCACTGCATGCCTTACTAGTCTATAATACATAAGGAATCCCATTCATTAACTGACAAATTGAATTTATGCATTATTTTCTGTACAATATTGTGCTTTAAATTCAGGTAAATTAGTAGGCCGGTTCTATGATGAGACCGGACAGCCCACAGAAGCCTTGTTGCAGGCTGAAGCCTCATTAGCAGAAGGCCAGCAGATGAAAGCGCAGGCTGAAGCTGAGAAGGTACGATTTCCAGCCTGCAACTCGGAGTGGAGCACTGGCAGGGGTGGAAAAGTTTGGTGTTCTACTAAAAGGTAAGAAAACATGTTTGTCGACATGACAAAGTTATGTACTGATTTGCAGGGTTAACGCTTTAATATGCTGATGTACAAAAGCATTAGGATCTATTTTTCCCCTTCTGCAGTGGTGGAGTCATACGGGATTGGACAGGTGTCCCACGAATGCTCTTCTCTCCAGGCTCTAGCGGTGTTCGATGCGTCTGTGTAAAAGATCCAGCTACAGCAGAAGAAGATCCCAGCTTGCAAAGATATAACGGCTGCCCTCCACATGCTGAATCATGCCATGTCGGAAATGACTAGCAACTGAGCAAACACCAAAATTAGCATAAATGCTTTCATTTCATTTTAACAGAGCAAAAAGGACTCAAGGTAGCAAGTAACAGCAATATACATATTCAGCAACACTCAGAAAAAAGAAACAATTCTCTGGTTTTTGATGACCTTTATGTAAAGTTGTCCTCCCTTTCCCTACAAGAATACACCAGGAAGAGACAGAGTAGATATCTGAGCATACAGCTACAATACAATGTGCATAAAAGATTAAACAATGTGCATAAAAGGTTAACAGAGGCAAAAATTTAGGTTTGTCACAATGACAAGCACAAACTGCATTTAAGTACAAAACTGTTGTAGTGGTCAAAAATATCACACATTTATCTGTACAATTTAACAATACTTAAAGGGGCCCCACTACCTGGCCGTCCCTCTACTTACTCCACATTCTCCCAAATGATCAGAAATGTCATGTGATCTTGATAAAGTGCACCCGTTAGGCTTAGAAAAAAAATCAAGAAGCGGTAAACATGAAGGGTGAAGACAACCAAATTGTCATGAGGCAACATTGTGGGAACACGGATCCGAGCGATGAAGACCCCACAGCTCGTCAGAGATGGAATGCTTTCATTTAAAAAAGTGGATTTATGATTACAACCATATAAAGGCTACAAATTAAATGACAGACATATGCATAGTAGGCATTTCTGTAACTGAGGACTGTTGAAAAGGTTTAGTTTTAGTAGACCACTTTTTTTTTTGTGGAAAAACTGGCTCGTGTCCCCATTTCCCAAGCTTAAAAAAAAAAAAAAAAAAAAAAAATCAGTAACGGATGCACATGTCATATGATCTACAAAGACAGAGTTAGCCCCGATACATGTTGTTCAGTTGTGCTATATTTAATCTGTATAGAAAAAAGGACATTATTCTGAGTAAATGAACTGAATGGAACTTATTTGGAATTTCTTTTAAAAAAATTGATCTGCTTTCTCACCCGTTTCGGCCATTTTTCACAATGTTCTTTGATTTTTTTTATTTTTCATTAACCCATAAAGATTAAATTTTTTATTTGTCTTTCAGTGGATCAGGATGACTCCAACAAAATAAAGCAACATGGTTAAAGTAAACCCCCACTGCAGGTGATATCATTGGATTGAAATGTCATAACAGCTACCTGCCTGTAATAAAGGAGCTAATCAGCACAAATATCACCATTTTTATGGAAATTAAGAAACTCAGTCCAGCTGTCACCACGTTGGAGGGCTTCTTACATTACAGACACTTTGATCGAATAAACAAAAAGACAATGTTTCACTTTCTATTTGAAAAGTCCTTCTACAAGATTAATAGATTGTTGTAGTCTGGAATAGTATAAAGATGATGGTCCTTAGTATAGCCTGCTTCTGACTTCCCTTCTCCTGGTGTTCCTGAAAAGCTGTGCCAAGTTGGGGCTGGCAACGACCAGAGCCGGAGGATAGAGATGCTGGCGTCAGCATTACGACACCCCGCCCAGAGTCAGTACATCGAAGCAGATGTCACACACCCTCACCGGTTTGTTCAAGTCAAACTTGATGATGGGTATCTCCTTTATAGAGCACTTGTGGCACAACAGGCGCCCACAATGGCGGCTGCAGTGAAAAGGAAAGAAGAAGGAAGTGTCAGTCACACATACGGCAACTACCCGGACAAAATTTTAAATAGTAAATCATCTAGATTTAACTAAGCAAATAGATAAGAGCCTTGTTAAAGGATTTACTACATCAGTTAGATCTAATGGTTGAAAAGTAAAATGATCTGCATGCATCAAATATAAAATACAGATAAAAAAAGGATTGCAGTGAAAAAAATTGTACTAATCACGTAAAGTGCTCACCACTTAAGTATTATAACCTAGGGTTGCTTCAGTTAGTAAGTAAAGGTTTGTTATATTATGACCCCCATTCAAAAAAAGGATGAGCCATAAGGCTATCACAGCCCACTAAATGACCAGGCTCTTCCCACCATCTTTTTCCCGATGGGATAGGCATAATGTAAGACAACATGATTACTCAGACTCGGTGTGAGAATATTTGGTATGTGCTGCAGAGGGCTCATTTTCCTAATATCAATACAAAATGATAATATATTGATACAACCGGTTGAAAACACTTAATTTTTTTTATTGAATCGACATCATGGCAAAAGTTAAAAAAAAAAGTAATTATGACAAAGTCATGAATGTGTATGAGAGACTTTTTTTTAGCCAGGAAGTGTAAAAATGAAATGGTCATTTAACTAACCAGTGATGTTTCCGTGTTGTAACGCCAAACTTTGCAGCACATTCATAGCAGTTGGACCCATCACACCATGGGGGCTCTTTGGACAGCATATCTAAATGAGAAAAATATCAACAATAAAGTATAGAGAAAGGGCCTTCCTAAAAATATAAGGTAAAACATAAATAATCAATGAATAAGAAAATGTGGAACGTGCCTAGAAGGCGGAAGAGCAACTGTTTGGTTGCAACTTGGTAGTTGAAAATGTTGATGCCCTGATTATTAGTGACGCCAAGTCGAGCCCCGGCCCTCACAATGGCACGGCATAGGTTTGCATTTCCTTTCATATAGGCCAGGAGAAGAACTGCAATAACACACACATCAGCTGTTCCACCATCAGGAAGCAACATTGGTAATACGATGTTATTTGTACTGAAACAATCAGGTCTGCACCTGTGTTCCCTTCATTGTCCGGTTTATCCAGGGGATATTCAGGCATGCACTCCAGGAACAATTCAAAGATGGCAGCAGCATTCTCTTTGCCATAATGACCAAGAACATGCATTGGTGACTGACCCCTAAACAGACAGTGCATCAACAATTAATATATGTTGCCAAAAAAACTAAACTATACATAAAACCTTTTGTGAACCAAGTGTACCTGAGATTGAAGGCCTCTGCATCAATGTTGGACTCTGTGAGAAGGGTTCTGACATTGTTAAGGCGGCCCTGCATCACAGCCAGATGTAGACCTACAGAAACAAGAAATACAGACAAAATATGTTTAGTAAAATATCATGATCTGTTTGTGAGGTTATAAAACTAAGCTAATTGCTGCCATTATCGGATAAGAAACTTTACACAGCAGTACAATTTAAACTCATTCCAGTAGCTTAATAAATAATTAAAAATCACTTCACATTTTGCTACACATAAGTGGCGTTTGTTCCTTTACATGGTTACATGTAACAATATACCTGTGCTTCATTTAGTATGCTTGGTTTGTAGCTATGCAAATTTGCCTGAGCTTCACCACTCCGGTGGGTGCAGTCGTTGCAAAAGACACCTTTGCCTCGACTGGAGCGTTTTTTCTCTCATATGATCAAGTGTTTGCCAGAATGAGATGGATCAAAAAAAAGCAAAGCAATAAGGCACGTCACTTACCATTATTGCCATTCTCATCCTCCGCAGCAAAGTCTATACCGTTCTCCAGCAAGACAGAGCAAATAGTGGCCAGATCCTGCTGTGCTGCTAAATGTAGTGCTGTCTGTCTGTGTTTGGTCAGCTCATTCACTTTGGCTCCAGCAAGTAACTGTAAGCAGAAAATGCAAAATAAAATCATTTAAAAACAGTGCTGCTCTTTAAAAAAAAAAAAAAAAAAAACCATCCCAGGAAAAAAAGGCAGACGATGAGACAGAACGGTGCTTTTACCAGGTTGCGGACGATAATCTCAGACCCCGCCTGCACAGCCAGGTGGAGAGGGGTGAGTTTGGCAGCATCCTGAACCCTGGAGTTGACATTAGCTTGGACACTGATGAGGAACAAGACACTTTCAATGTCTGAGTTTTGAACAGCCACATGGAGGAAATTCCTCCCTTTGTTGTCCACCTAAAGAAAGCAAAACTTTGATGTAAATACTGCTAACTCCTCATTACGCACAGTTTAGTGCATTTATTGCAGTGCTACCTGTTCAGCTGCACCCGGCTCCCTCTTGAGGATAGCCTCTGCTGCTTTATTGTTTTTATGTGTCATGGCACAAGCAAACGGAGTCATTCCCTGACGGTCGCGAATGTTGAGCCGAATGTCTGGATGGGAAATGAGGAGTTGTATGATGACGTTGTGCTGGTTGCTAATGGCAGGATGGATCGGAGCTCTGCCCTCTGCATCCTGACAAAACATCACATTCAAATTTAACCACAGTAATTTTTTTTAACCTAAAGTTAATTATTCTGCACAGAATACTGTACTGACAAAAATACATTTGAGACAGAGGTAAGCTAATCAATGAGACTAACCTGTGCATTAACATTAGCTCCAAACTCTAGAAGGCACTGCACCACCTCCTCCAATCCCCAACTGCTTGCCAGGTGGAGGGGTGTTTGTCCATCTCGGGCTTCTTCATCTCCTTCCCCATTAGGGCCCGGTTGCCTTGGGCTGTTAACATCGCAACCACTATCCACACATAGGCAGGAAATCAGTTAAAATAGATATAGATGCTCCTCTTTGCACTTGGACTTGACAGACAAGTTACTTTTCTGAGTGTATTCAACAGGCTAGGTAAAGTTTTTTTAAAGTTGAAACCTATGATTTTGGATTTACGTTTAAAGGGCCTAGCAGACAAGTTTCAGTGTGATGAAAGTGCGATTTATGCAAATACATGGACACGCGTAAGGAGGACATGCAGACCTGCGGATGAGGAAGCAAGCAGAGACCTCATTATTCTCATCCACAGCTCTGTGCAGGAGAGTCTGCTGGCAGCCAGAGGGTCCTGTGCTCCAGCATGTGGCATCGCAGCCATGCCGCACCTGATTGGGGGAAATACAAGGAAACCTCTTCAGTCGAAAATCTATAAAAACACTTGCACTACTACTAAAGCAGTGGTGTTTAAGAACATAAAGAGTGTCAACATGAACAACTTACAATATAAAGATCCATTTCTTTATACGGTTTCCTATTTTTGCGTCTTACCAGTGTGGAAGCGATATCTTCCAGGCCATTCTCAAGAGCCAGCCACAATGGAGGGTCTCCTTTCTCATCAATCACAGACATATCAGCTCCTCTTGTACAAATTGCATCTACCACCAGTGGCAGCTGGTTACTGATGGCTAGCTGTAGTGCCGTTTTTCCCTCCTGGGTCCTGTCAGTTGAGAAAAATATTGCATGAATGCCACACAGGCCCCTTTAGGAATGTAGGGAGATTCATATTAATAGTTCAAAAGGGTAATGAAGGGGACCTTTATGCTAACCGATTGCTAATAGTGAAGCTTTTAACGAGTACAGTAAAGGAAAATTTTTTTTACTGGCAGTAAGCCATCCTTCATGGGTAAGTTATTGCAGAAGAGAGGAAAAAAAAGCCACGATTTAGATTTTTAAATACATTTCCTTTTTGTTTACCTTGTCTAAGTCTTATATCATGACCTAATATCATCTATCATTATCCCTTAATTTACAAGTGACCTAAAATGCTATATTTCAAATATATCCTTTGCATTACCTGACATTGATGTCTGCTTGATGTTCAAGAAGAAAGAGGGCGCTCTTGCTATCCTGCCTTTGGATTGCCATGTGAAGCAGGGTTTGTCCATTGGACATAGTGTCATTGATAGAAGCCCCAGAGCCCAACAGCTGAGCTGCTATTTTATGCATACCTGACAGGGACAGACTGTATTTAAATACAAAATATAACACACTATCATTTATACTATAGGTTTTTACCAACAACCATTGTGTACCTGTCCACAGGGCCAATCCCAGGACTGTCTGGTCCATAGAGTCTTTGAGACTGAAGTCTGGAATGATCTGCAAATTGTTGGTGGCATGAAGTGCATTGGCTACAAACAAAAACAAAACTTAAGTAAATTACAGGACGTTCGTGGCTCAGTGATACAAAAAAAAACAACAAAAAAAACATTTTGTTTGTAATTCCGCTTAAGACATTCAAATTTAGTGAGAAGCCCAGAAATACAACAACCTTTTTGCTCCAGGATGACGGAGACCACATCTGGGTGGTTGTGAGCAATGGCCATGTGAAGCGGAGTCTGCATAGCCACTCCAGGGGTGTTATCAGGCAGAGCCTTCTGCGTCTGCAGGTTTGGGTTAGCCCCTTGCTGTAGCAGCTCGGCTGTCAAGCTTGCAAGCCCAAAGCGGCAAGCTGTATGAAGCGAGCTCTCCCCCTGCAGGCAGGAACAGAGATTCAGAGCATCTTTTATAGACACAAGCCACTCTGATCTACCCAATTATGGTCAAAATACATCTTAAAACCACTTTTCAAACACATATAAAAATTCAGACTCAGAAAAAAAACCCTCTGAGACCAAATGCAAGTATAATGCAAGTAATATTTTTGCCAATACTGGCCAGACTTATATTCTAATAATAATACATTTAACACAAAATTTTGTATATTAGTAAATTGCAAATTTGCCCTGAAGTCTTGCACTAAAGATTATACTTAAATAATGAAATGTCTGCCAGTACCATTCAAAAATTATACAACTGTTTTAATGGTATAAGACCAAATGTTCTTACATACCCATTTGTTTACATGATTAACCTTTGCACCATGGGTGGCTAAGAAAAGTGCAGCTGCTTCGTTGCCTGCTTGAGCTGCTCTTTGCATAAGGCAGTTTTCTGTAAGAAGAGCAAAGGCAGATGTATAAATGTCTAAGACACAACCACCAATCAATAGCATCACAAAAGAGAGAAAAAAAAACCAAACAGCACCTGTGGCAGCGTCAGGTGCATCAGCATTGCTTCCTCTCTTGATAAGCTGGGATGCAAAACCATTCTCATCAAATGAGGTGCCGTTCACTACTGGTGCATCATCTTCAAATGGGTTTACTGAAGGATCTGAAGACACTGTGATATACTGCAGGGCCAACCACAGAGCTGTGCTGCCTTCGTGGTCCTTGAGTTCGAGGTCAAGCCTAAAAAGAAGGTTATGTAACTTTAGGTTGCATTTAAGGTTATTAAATTAAGTTAAATTACTGCCATGTTTACTTAATATCTGAAATGATTGATCCTTTAAACAGTTTTTAAATGTATTTACTAGTTATTATGCTCTTATGAGTTCAATCAGTCAAACATCATGCACCAAATTTCTACCAAGTTTAACAATTCTATTATTAAAGTTATAATGCAACTTACTGTTTGCACCGTAGCAGCTGGTTGAACACTTCTTCATTCCCTGATGCCACAGCTTCATGTAACGGAGTTCTACAGTTAACAAAAGACAAAACTGAAGCACCATCATATTGTGCAAAGTAGTTACTCATATCTGCCGGCTCATAAAGTTCATGAACCAAGAGTCATATGACTAACCTGCCCTTGCTGTTCTGCATGTTAGCGTTGGCTCCAGCTTTAAGCAGAGCCTCTGCAATCCGGGCCATGCCACTCATCACCTCTGCAGAGTGTTTCTTGGGGCTGAACGAACAGACCAAGTGAAGTGGGGTCTCCACTGCCCCTACTGTGGCTGCATTCACCTGAGCCGAATGGCGAATAAGGAAGATGGAAGCAAATTCGTCTCCTAGCGGAAGAAGAAACATTGAGCTTCAGAAAAAATTTCTTCAATCAACAATCAGGTTTACGTTAAGTAAACAAGACTGTACAGTGAATTCTGGCAAATCATTAAAAACAAAAAAACTTTGACCCAGTGACCCTAACCTCTTTGGATGGCTTTATGTAGGAGGCTCCAACCACTCTGGTCCACCATGTCCACATCAGCTTTGTTGTTAACCAGCGTGGTGGCAATACTTTCCAGTTTACGGAAGAGTGCCAGGTCAAGAGCTAAGTCACCGTTGTTGTCCAGTTCATTTAGTTTGCCGGGTAGCTAAAAACAGGCGGTAAGAATCAAACGCAAAACCTTTTTAGCATAGCGAGACACTTTGCGGGACAAAAAGAACTCACCTGCGAGTCCATCTCAATGAGATACAGAAACACCACATCTTCACGCTCAACTTTAATGGCTTTGTGGAGAGGATACTCTGTTTTTGATTTTATCATCTTGTACAGAAGCTGGGCACTCATGGTGCTGAAATCTTCTTTCCTCAGATCATCCTGAGAGACAGCAGTCAATATGAAACAACCAGTCAGTGTCAAATATCAGAACTGGCTAATGTTAAACAGAAGGGACATCACCCATGTTTACACTTAAAATTCAGTTCATAAACTTTGGTAATGAAACAAAAACCCATTATTCTGGCAGAACAAAAAACAAAAAGCAAGCTCATAATTACAATTTGAAACTAAGCCAAACCTAAACTTTGATCTGTCTCACACATGCCTGCAAAAACATGTCCAAAAACTCCTCGCTGAACATGTACAAACACCCACCCAGTGACTGGCAATGATCTCCCCACAGTAGTTCATTAGTGTGGTGGCATTTAGCTCCTCAGCCGTTTGATAGAAGCGAATGCAGTTCCTAACATTCACTGAGGACATGACGCCTTTTTCACACCTTTTGCAATAGAAAGAGAGATACAGGTTACACCAACAAAGATGTTACTAAATAGATAGATGTGCAAACACCAACAATTTAGGTTTAATGTAAACTGTAAACTGAAACTCAGTTGAAGAACAGGTTCCAACCTTTCCCTTAGTAGTTGAAGCTGGAAGCGATTGGCTAGTTTCATCAAGTCAATAAGAAAGGCATCATCCTCACTGAGTTCCAGCTCATCTGTGTATGCCCAGCGCAGCATCGCCATGGCAACTTCCGGTTTGCAATCTAAGAATCAAATGTTTTATTGTTTCACAGAGTTATTGGTTACAATTTAAACATAAAACAAAAGAAAAAAATCATTACAGGCACCTTCATCTGTCAGTGAAATTGCACCCAGTACTGAGCAGTGGCAACTTAAAATAAATACTATCATTATTCATTAACCATGGAGTGTGTTTTATGGCACAGATCCCATTGTTGTTGTACTAGTGTAATATGCAATCATGAGTCTGGACATAGTGCTGAGTGTATTTGTCATTATGTTCCTTATCTTGCTGCTAATCTGCTCTGCACTTATTGACATGACTTATTCCTAGAGGAGCTGCTTTTGAAGAGATTTCTGAAACATGGCACAAAATACCCAACAGATTTACAAAAAATTGTCCAGCTTGATGGCTGGGATGCAGCTAGGTGTGGGCTTGCTGGAAGAGCAGTTGTTGGGAGTTTGATTCCAGGCTCCCCGCCGGCAAGACGCTGAACCTCACCTATGAGTGTGTGATGAATGGGTGAACGTGATATATAGTGTAAAAGTGCTTTGAGTGGTCTCCAAGACCGGAAAAGCGCTATATAAAGTATAACTATTTACCATTTAGAAATGACCAATTCAAATGTATGGCTATTGCTCACCGGTTAGATCCAGTTCAGAAACAGAGGCCAAATTGGTCAGGCTCCAAACATCACTGCGGGCAGCGAGGACAAACTTATGGGCACAGAACTGTTCCCCTGCAACTCTCACTTTTAGATCACTAAAAGACAAAACAGATTTGTCTGACACCATCAATGCATACCTACAATGTTCTAGAAACAGGATGTTTGGAACTGTAATGAGAAAAGTTCATTAAGTCTTTCAATTCAGCTTCATTTGTATAGCACTAATTCACAAAACAGTCATCTCAAGACATTAGACATAATCCAACTCCAGCTAATTACTTGTGCTTTAATTAATCTAGTCAAATTGTATTCAAAACAGAGAAAAACCCCAAAATCATTCAGGGATGATGGCCTGAGAAACATTCAAGTTCTTTCTAAACACAATTCTCACCTGTACTGTTCCTGCTGATAGAGACTGGCCACAATATCCAGCAGACGGCTAATAAAAGTGTCTGCAGCTGCAGGAGTGGCGGAGCCCTGGCCAGAGGTCTGAGCAGCCAGCACAGCGCAGCGCCTCTCTGTATCAGCCAGCTTCTGCTGCATCTTCACATACTCCTGCCTCAGTAGGGCCAGGTGCTTCTGCAGCTTGGCCACCTCCTCTGTGGCCCATCACGGTAAAGTAGACAGGACAGGAGACAAAACAAATCAAAAAGGTAAGGAAAGCTGTTTCCGAACATCAGCTAGAACTAAACTGCAACCACTTTTCCAAGCACCAACTTACTCAAACATCTGTGGGTTAAGTTGGTCAGAGTTTGCTGGATTTCAGCAATCCCAGCACAAGGATCAAACTGGCTCAAGCACATTTTAATCTACATGTCACAGCTTTCTCTGCTCTGATTCCTGCCTTGGCAAACAGTGCACAGGGTTTCACTGAGACCATTTCCTTCCTTTTAAGCAAGCAAAGTTTTAGTGAAGCAAGAATGCTGAGGTGGCACATTACTGTCTACTTCATCGTAAAACGGTCACTGGCAGAGGTGCTGGTCACGAGCAACATAGAAGAGGTGTTTATGAAACACACATGACTTGCTCCACACAGGAAGGGTGGTAATGCTGCAGTAGCATTACCACCTGGATCCAAGATGATAAGTAGATTTCCCTTAAGGAGTCGAGGCTTATATGGGTGATGCCCTCATACATGGCACACTGCTACCAGGTGGATAAAATAACACCCAGATTTCCCTGACAAGTTGTGAGCCCCATTTTAACTCTTCATTGTACAAAACTAATGAAAGGTTAATAAGATGAAAGGCCTCATCACATAAAAAGAAGATGCACTGTTAAAAGCTCCGACAGCTGCTGCTCAAATATAACTGAATTATGAATCGATTGATGAGAGCGTGATGGTGGTATTCAACCAATAATAAAAATACATTATACGCTCATTCTATGAGTTAACATGCGTTTTATTTATTACGAAACAAACACAAAATCTTCCTAATGCAACATATTTGCTCATACAATCCTAGCCAGCAGCTTTTTTGCTCAGTTGGGCTAACTCATAGATAAAATTCAGCTAGCGACATTAACGAGCTAGCGACAGGGTTTGTTCAGTGACATATGAGAGTTGCTGCGCTTTATATGATCAATTTCTAAAAAATGCCAGGTTTGTTTGGTTGCCGATACATTATCGACATCTATCTAGCAGTTAAATCACCACAGAAGATTTAAAGGTACTGTATGAAATAGTTCATTAGTAAAAACATCAATCTCATACCTTCCGCCATGTTGCTCAACGTTAGCTCCGTGGCCTAATGGATTGTATCGCGATACCATGAGGCGGCTCGTGCGCGGTGGTGTCGCGTTTAATTGGCTCACTAAAATTCTTTACTTCACAGTTCATCATAGGACAGTCTGTCATTCTCCTGTGGATTTATGATACATAACTGTTTACCGTGATTTCTTTTATAGTACGTTTATGTCAGCACATGCGAACATGTTTATTACCACAACCAAGAATAAAGAACTTGCTCGTAAGTGGAAAATATTGAGGGTAAGCTGATACATTTACTATTGTAGCATTAAATTGTTTTCAGTAAATTGCTGTCTACTCCTCCTCTATATCACTTTTATGTTCTATAATATCCTGTAGCACATATTTTCATAAGAGAAAAACCCAAGAGTTCAGTGCACAAGTTTTGTTTTATTTTTGGGTTTTCTGAAATGAACACATCACCTGGAAAGTGGCATATAATTAGCTATAATAACCTAAAATCTTTCCGCTTGCCATGGTCATTATTTATTTAGATAAAAGAACAATTTCATGACTAATTGCTGCTGTGTGTACATATAGTGCATGACCATATTTAATTAAACCAAACTGTTTAAAAAACCAAACTATGTTCAAACAACAGAGCCGTTTTGAGAAAAATAACAATAGATCCACACAAATCAATGAATCCGGGGTGTCTCTTGAAACGATGGCTAAAGTGCAGTTTCCAAGATGATCAGATCAAATGATCCTATCTTGCTGACAAACTGCCCTAATCTGATGAGGAAACTGGTTATCCAGGAACCGATACACAACTGGAAAATGAGTTAACAGTCAAGCATAGTGTTTTATGACCACAAGCTTGTAGTCTGACAACTAAGCCTTTGCCTCATAATTCAACACCTTCTAGCTTTGCCTTGATCACATGGATAAATAAAACACCTCAAGGATGAAAATGTGATGTTTGAGCACAAAGATTAGCATTAAGCCAAAAGGGATAAAGTTACCATGACTAAACTGTACCAGCAATGTTATACACTGTGGTGGTAGCATTATGCTGTGGGTTGCAGAGTGAAGAAAAAAATGAAGGAAGACCACCCTAAATGTCTTCAATAAAATGTGAAGAAGTTCACACTGCGTTTCACCAGGACACCGACACCAAATACACATCAAAACTGGCTGTGGAATAGATAAAACAAGCTGGCATGAAAAGGCACCACCAAAGTTTCAACCCTTTAAAAAGAAAACGAGCAAATCTAATTGAACTTCCCTAACTCTGATAGGAGTGGTTAAATGTCCAAAAATATATCTGCCTAAAGTGTGATGATGAGTGCATGACGTGATAAATGTTTTTAGACCTCCCTGGATCATTTTGACCTGGTGTTATTTCAGAAGACCCAAAATAAACAAACACATGCACCATATTCTTGGGTTACCTTGTACAATCATTCTGCCCCACAAAAGAACAATTAAAAGAAATGTAACTGCATTAATGTGTAGCTAACGGTTGGAAATCATTTGAAATGGTTGATATTAAAAAGGAAAACAACTTAAACAATCTCTTTAAAGTGTGGTGCTTTTGGCAAGAGGAAAAAAATCTGTTTACATTTAGGAAAATGAGAAATAAAAAGTACATTTATCTGCCATTAAACAGTAGTGTCAGTGGTTAGATATGGTACCCAAAATGTTTTCATTTCTGTAATCACGTAAAAACCCAAATCTAACCTTAAGAGTAAACTTACAGAGAAAACCTATTTTATTGTGGGCAAACCTGTTCAAACACCTGAACGTTTTAAATCAAGTGCTTGTAAAGTAAATTAAGAATAAAATATTTCTACATTTAAAAAGGTATATCAATTACTCTGTGTACCCCAAACCAAAACTGAATTAAATACACAGATAAATATTGAAAAAAAAGTCATATTTTAGAAGAACTCACTACAGGTGACAAATTTCATAACATGAAAAATATACATCAGGTTTGTTTTGTTTGTCTTTGTACATTAGGCAAAACTGCACTTGTTCAGTGGGCAGAATGAGATTGTGGATGAAGGTAAAGAACATGAGAAAAAACAAACGGCACACGCATTGTGCACACAAACACCCAAACATTCGCAAATGAAACTCAATAAAAAAACAAACAAACATTGAGGCGTAAGGGAATAAGACGAAGCATGCATAACAACACAGACGTGGGGAAACAGCCGCTGTAAAAATAAGATACTGGGAGGTCAATTTGCATCAGGGTACCAAAGATTAACATGTACACTTTTATGTGTGTTTATCTGTGTGCGTGTGTGTGTGAGGGTGGGGGGTGGTTGCTACACCAAGTTGTTGCAAATACCTTAATTCTCCATATTCCCTGTGTACTGGCTATTGTGTAAGTCCATACAATAGGTGGTAGAAAGTTTCCTTTTTTTTCTTTTACACTTTCTTTATGCAGAATGAAGTGGCCAAACATTTTATTAGGAGGCACTTTTGACAAGGAAACAAAATTTAGCATGCACAAAAACATGGGCATGTATTTTAAGTCAACTGAGCAGAATGGTAAGACTCAAAATAAAGAAAATCATTCAGGTGCACGTGTGACATTGAGTTCAGGGAGTGTTACAGAACCCATGAGAACACAATATGGCGGTAAATCCTCAGGCATGTCACTCATGTCTTGCTTGAACCAAACAAGCGCTTCACAGGTGACATTCCTCCAAGAGCAGTGTGATCTGTACGACCTCCTGAGACACCAACAAAAGATAATGCATGCTGGAGTAGAGAGTAGGAAAATGGACAAAAAATAAATCTATTCAAACCAGCACTAATATATTTGGTCTAAATGTCTTGATGGATGGAACGGGAGCGTATATATTATCCGGTTTAGTCTGTGCTATTTACATGTCTTTACAATATCTTCCTGAATGTTGAAGCAGTTTATAGACTTGGAAAATGTTTTAAACATCCTCTGGGCTTTTCTTGTTGTTTTTGAGTTGGCACTTGCTCGGTGGTTTTCTGTCAGCCATGGTAGTCGCTGGAATAGTATATTGCAGCCTACGGTAGCCAGTCTGTTCCTGCCAGAATGAAGGAGGACAAGGCTGGCCAGAAGGTGGAAGAGTGCAGGAAACAGTGCCGTTTTGAATTTCCAATTGAAGACCTGCAAGGACAAGAAAAGAAAAACGGTCAAGGAGAGGCAACACCAATAACACAAGATGATTGCTTTTTGTCACCTCTAAACTTTATTTTCAAAAGGAGGTCAGAGAGTGCTCAATGCAGTAACCATTATAACTGATAATTATTAACTTATCCGACTTCATTCATTTATAAAAAGAAAATAAAACAGTTAGAAACCAAGCTGATGAAGCTAGCAACTTGGTATTCTATGTGTTGCTGGAATAGCAGATATTGATATTTCTTATCTGAAAGAGTTGTGACAATCCACCAATGATCCACCTTCTAATTTCTATTTTACACACAAAAACCCCCCAAACACAGCAGCTTTATTAAACTCAGTGGGCCTCAGCTAAAACAAGGTCATTTAACATGTCTGCAACTATTTTTTCTATTATGAGATCCATAATGTTCATGTTCTGTTGAAAGTAATACAATCCCTTAGAATGCTTTGTATGCTGTTAGCACAATATTTATAAGTCCTACTGAGTAATTAAGTGTTTGAGCTCCTTAAAAGAAATGTTATTATTAAATAACTAAACTAAAACAACAAAAAAACAACAGCTGAATCTAACCTAATAAATGTTAAGCATACCAGAAAAGCAAAAAAGTTGGCAACAGAGTGTCTACTGCACTTCAGTCAGTCATTTTCTAAACCCACTTAATTCAATTAAGGGTGATTGGGAAGCTGGAGCCTATCCCAGCAATCACTCGGGCGAGAGGTGGGTGCACTGGACAGGTTGCCAGAGCAACACAGAGACAGACAATCATTCCTGTTCACATTCATTCCTATAGAGAATTTAAAATGGCCACTTAACCTAACATGCATGTTTTTGGACAGTGAGAGGAAGACTGAGTACTCGGAGAGAACCCATGCACACATGAGGAGAATATGCAAACTCTACACCACTGTTCGGACCTCCCCCCAGTCCGAAGTTGGACTGAAATCTTCTACAGACATTCATCTAAATGACCAAGATACTGTAGATGGATAAAGCTTCATGTTAATGAATGTCCCTTTACTGTGGCTGATTCCCTTTGCACTATATTGGTGTTTAAACATTTTAAATAATATATTCCCATACAAAACATAATAAAAAAGGGCTATAAATAACATTTAATTGACATAAAAGGCAGTAAAAAAAAGAAAGACCAACTCGATGCAGCTTAAAAAGATGACTGCTGAGGGGGCCTTATACACCAAGCAAACAGTGGCCTGTCAGCCAATCAGCAGTCAATGAACATCTGTCTCTTGTATTTTCAGTGCGTAAAGCACTGTCACTAATGTTCTACTTCACTAGTGTCTTTTTTCAGCCAATTCAACATGGAGAATTGCTGTCGCTGCTATCAGTGCTCACTCTGATTAGCTGCTCAGCACATTGAGTGCACAAGAAGAGAAGCAAGGGTCAACTAAAGATGTCACACACAATCTCTTCTTATACGTCAGACCACTCATGTGGTCTTCTGGCAGTTACATGTAATATACATGTGTATTACATGGGTCATTTAATCATCTAGTGTGTCTTCATGCAATAGTTTGAAAAGTGTTAGCTAATGAGGAACAAGCTCATAGGGAGACCGTTAGTTATTCCAGCATGTCCAGAGAAAATTAAACACCCTCATTGGATGTTGGATAGCGGAGAAGAAGGTCATATTCTGCATTTTCAGTTTAAACTTCCTGAGTGCAAAGGAGGGGACAGAATACCAACATACTCAGCAGATATCTCCTCAATTTTAGATGCACAAACATGTTATGTGAGTATAGTTTTACTTAAAACTCCCTCTCATCTCCTCTGGGCTGAAATGCTGGGTGTTCATCTCAAGCTCAGGTCCTCTACCAGAGTCCTAGGAGCTTGAGGGTCCTGCACAGGGTCCTGAGGGTCCTGCACAGCTGTTTCTGGGACTCCTCTGTATGAAGATGTCTGCTGTCTGTGCCCCAGTGTCCAGATAACTATGGGTACTACTTTTGTTTTCACCTTCCACACTTTCTCCAGTTCTTCTTGAAACCTTGGTAATCCTCAAATTCAGTGTTTAAATGGCTGTACTGGAATAATTTCATTAAGCTGGGACAATGGCTCAATGACAAATAAAGATATCTGTCTGTTATCTGGTAAAAATCATTATTTACAAACCCCACACCACATCTGACAATCTGGCTGGCTGTGATTGTAAGGGATAGATTGGGACGAAATCTCAATTTTCCTGCAGTGTGCACCCGCCTTAAAGTAAGAAGACAACACCATAATTCTTAGAACTAAGGTTGTTATACAGTACGTCTCTAGTGTTTGGAGATAAAGCCTATGTTAAGTGAAGAAGGGGAAAATTCCACTTTTTTTTAACAGATTTGAAGAGTAAAAATGAAATGTACTTGCCCTGAAAACACGAAGCTAGATCCTTGCTTTATATCACTCAAATGCAGTCTCTTGGCTTTTTCGTACACAGCGGGCAACTTTCCTTTTGAATGCGCCATGTCTGTCTTCCCTCCACTCTTTCTGAAAAGGGGGAATAGAAGTATTAATGAGCAGCATTTTAGCAGATTTTTAAAACTAAAAGTATAATGAACCAGATGATTAGCAATTAGACAGTTAGCATAAACATAAAGATGCATACACCCCATTCATTGTATCCTGTCTAATTTTGGGGAGGAAAAAATGCTAAAGTGATGGTTACAAAACAAATATCTTTTCCACAGCTGGTGTTGGGTTTGCTCTTCCCAGAGCACTAAAATACTGACTTTAATTCACTTCACTATATTCAGATACCTCTTAACAAATTAAGCCATAGTTCTGAATAGTATTCCATTTCTCCCAGTGGTCTTCATGGTATTATATTTTAGTCGTGCATCAAAAAATGCATCCCAGTTTAAAAGATTATTAATCAATATCTTGGATTTTACTAAAAGAAATACAGCAAATAACATTATGAGTATGGACAAGCCAGCTTACTGCAGCATCCACATTGGCTGGTGAGTCGCCATTTGGGTCTGCCAGCATAGAGATAACACTAATCATGATGGTTTCCACAGTGTGGATGGGCAGCCAGCGCTCCTCTGGTTTCTCATAGCCATACTTGTCCTCTCCAGGCTCGTGCAAAATAGAAATGCATACGTCTCCATTCTTATCAACTAAAAAAAAAAAGAGAGAGGGGGGAAATTAAAATAAAAAACAAAACAAAAGAAACACAATTACAACAAAATACCCTGAATAATAAATGTTTAACAAATGAGCCGAAATTTGACATATTACTTGGAAGGGCAACGCTGCAACTAGTTACACCTTAATGAACTGTCACATGTTTAGCTGTCCACAGAATCTGACCTTTGCTTCCCAAACACTGGTGACCCAAATAAAAGGACCAATAAACCAGTTATAAATGTTCCCAGTAAATCCAGAGCACGGATCAATCCGTTGTAAGCGATTGTAGGCTGAAAACAGTTGCAACAACATGTTTGTCAGAATTCTAGTCACAACTGAATCCGAGTCACACGACAGCAGAATCCATAACAGGGCGTGCTTTGCATTGCATTGCATTGATAGACTCCCCCTTAAGGAGGAAACAAGCTGGGGGGGGTCCCACTTATTCACTGAAAAATACTTTATGTTAATCTATTACAAATGTGTGCTCTAGGTAATTACTCAGATATTAATTAAATGTTTTAATAATGACATAACATTTTTAGCCTATCTTGTGGCACAATCCTACTTATCACATTCTTGGTCACTAAAGAAAGTAATGGATGTAGGTAAAAACCATGTGCAATAAGAGTAAATCACTATAAAATACTCATTTCAACACAACTTAAGTCAATGTATTTCAACACTGTAACACTAAGATTTACAACAGCAAATATTATTCACAGTATCCTACATTTCCACCTACCATTAGGATGCCAAATGTCTGTGATAAATTTCATTTTAGGTGGCCTGAGGGGGTAGTCTTTGGGAAATGTCAGATGAGCTTTAAACACACCACCTTCACTGTAAACACAAGAATGAAAAACTAATCAATACATAGCAGAATAACCAACGATAGACAATCAGGAAAAAACACCGATCTGGGCTGCAAAGCCACGAACTTACTACAGCGTGTCTGGAGGCCCAATGATAAGGACTTCCCATCTGTAGAGATCACTGTCCTCGATCAGGCCTGCTGAGAATCCCTCCACTGGGTTTTTATTCAGCTCTACATAAAAAAAAGAGCATCAACACTCCATGGTTCAGGTAATAGTAGCTTTACAAAGATTACTGGACTTGTGCTGTACTTTTCTGTTGATTCCCCTCTCTGGAAATGGTAATGCCTGTCTGGTAGTCTTGCTTTGTGTTGGGTAAGAAATAGCATAGCAAACCACACTAAGAGATCTGTTTCCACCAGCAAGTCTGGATTGGTACAAAATGTTTGGTGTGGTTTAGTAGGGTAAATCCAGATCTCCTATGCCTTTATTCAGTAGGAGGTGATGTCAGATGGATAGTGATAGATGCATCAGCTACATAAGAGTGTCAATGAAAAGAATGCAACACAGAAAAAACACCCAGCAGATTGTGCGCTTTCATATTTTTTGTGGCTTTAAAGAACAAAAAAATGTAACCACATTTAAACATGGCGCTGTTGCAGCTTTCTGCTTCATGCCATGCCGCACAGGAAGTCGTTATTCTTCTGGCTGACAAATTAAACGCAGTATGTCAAGCTGCAGATCAGTGAGACGGGAACTTTAATGGAAGGTTCCAAGTCAAACCCGTTGGTGGTAATGGGGCTTTACTGGATCCCACTACACTTCTGCCCTACTTATCATATTCTTACATGTAGTTTCTGCCTCATTGCTAATGACAGAAAATTATTTAAATATCTGGACAACTTTTGACACATGAGATTCAACTACTATTACATTTTGCATAGACTCTGGATATTGTCATTTACAAGTACAAAAATATAGTTCCCATAATGAAGCTATGAGACTATGAAGCCATTCTGTTTTAGTAATATGAAGATGGATTTACATCACATGTCTTCACAAGGCTTCACAATTTACAATGTTTTTTTTTTGTAATTAATACTTTTACTACTTCTGCTGCATTTTTGCAAGCTTTTAAAATCTTTATCCAGCAAAAAAATACTTGCTGTTTGCATTAAAAAGTTGTTGCATTGGTTCTAAAAGTTCATGGGCATATCCATAACAATTAAATTCCACTGTATATGTTTAACTTTAAATATTTAGAGAGAAACTTCTCACTTATACGTTTACACAAAGGATACATTTGTAATATTTGCTTTTTAACAGTGAGCCATTTGCCTCTGTCACAATTCAAGTCTGATAGCTTACAGGTATCTATTAGATGTTAGCATCGCGGCTACCAGAAATAGGTTAAGTAAATGTCAAAATCCCCGTGAACATTTCATTTACTCTTTGCCTACAGTACAGGAAACTTAAGACCATTCAATATCAATCAATTGCGTCTTAAACTATAATAAAAAGGATCACACTGTCCCGGACAGTTTGCATAGCCAATCTTTAGCGTTCGGAATATCTTATAATGAATTAGAAGTGCAACAAAAGTAAGACGTTATAAAATATCAGTGAAGCCTGATGCTTTTGGAATGTAGCTATTTTTAGAATGGCTAAATTTAAATTCACAGCTGACATATGCTAAAATAGAAAATTGAGGTAATGCGAGATCAACATTAGCTTGTTAGCTTGAAGCTAACAACAGTTCCAGTAGCTAACGCTAGCCAATAGATGTAGTGAGGTAGCTAAATATGTTAAAAATTATGAGTGATTGGTTACGGGATATGTCATTTGCTGACAAGTTACTCGTATGTGAGCCTAAAAATGTTAACCGACTTCTTGTAATAAAACGCAACTAGTAAACGCTATGTTTGAAAATACAAAATACTTCTTGACATCTTGGTTGCAGTAAACACATTGAGTCGAGCGTGCTAGAGGCTAACGCTCCGCTCACTTTTTACTAGCCTGACTTGACAGCGGCTTTTAACCAGTAGGCGCCATCGAAAAACAAATGTACACGAGTTCAGTCTCCCAATGTCCAAAATACAATTTTTTTCTCTTAGGCAGCTCTATGTCCAATTGCAGCACTCTTTATTTGTCATAGGACATTAACGTTAATGTAGATGGTTAAAAAACCAGGTTGCGCCAGGACCATCGTTTCAATCACAGTTACGGCATATATCCTACTAGTGCCTTCGTTAGCATAGTGTCCAGCATCTGTTAACTTCATGGTTTAATTACCTGCAAGCTGTCTCCTGAGTAACAGCGCTGACTGTGGCTCTGTCATAGTTCGGCGAAAATAACGAGGCTATGTTCAAGAGGGATCTTCCGAGGTAACAGCGTTGATTTCACGTTCTTTTAACACAGTCTGTCCCTTCTATTTTCCGTTTAGCATTCTCGACATTCTTCTTCGTCTTCTTCCTCCTACCGCTGCTGCCTTTTCTTCTTCGTTGAATTTTTACAGCATCCAGCACTGCGAAACGTTACTGCCATCTTCAGCTTCACATATACTTTTAAAAAAGCCAGTAAGTATGTCATGTGACGTAAAGCTACTACATTTCTAAGAATCCTATCAAACATTTTTACTGATATAAAAACATACGTTTTGGAGTGAGGAAAAGAACCAGTTTAAAGAAAAAGAAAGGTTTTGTCTTTTAGCTTAATTTTCAGCACAGCTTAGTTTAACTAAAATATTTAAACATGTATTATTTAGGGGGGAAATCTGTCTTTACACCACTCCATGCTGTACTATCATTGTGCTTTTTTGTCCAAAAACTGAGCTAATTAGCTCTAACTTTAACCTTTTCAAAGTTTTTAAAGAAATCTAAACTGCAGAGTTCACCAGATTTACACAAGTTACATCTATTTATGTTCAGTCATCATAATTCTGATTTAATTACATGTCACCTGTAGAAGTGACTGTTTTTGAGAGATGTAGAGTTCAAGGTATAGTTTACTCATAACTGTTTATTTGTTACTTGTTCTTATTCTCTGATGTACGACATCACTTTGGAGAAAAAAAAGTCTGAGAAATTACTGTAGAACAGAATAGAATAGAACTGTTACAAATAGAGATAATGGTTCAGCTGGTGGAGCAAGACGGAGCGCTCTGTTGGCTGCTTAGCTGTTGCAGAACCTGCGTGGTCCTGTGTGGAATGCTGTGGAACCTCTCTCCAGAGGCGTGCAGGGTGAACAGTCTGTGATGACGGTCTGAGGTGTCACAGCAGATTTTCCTAGCCTGGGGCACATAGCATTCCTGAGCACAGACCTGGACGGAGGGGAGAGGGAGACCCTGTGATCATCTCTGGTATCCTCACCACTTGCCACACATCTTTCCAGCTGGAGGCTCTACAGTTTCAACACAGAGAAATGCAACTGCTTCTGATGCTCTCTGGGGTGCTACTATAAAATGTGCTGGGGGCAGGGAGCGCTTCTCATCCTCTGTAGGAAGTACATCTGCTGCTATGCCCTCTTTATGCTTTTGAGCAAAACATGGAACGGAAGTACCACCATCAGAGCTGTGCACGCAATGCGGATGAGTGAACTCAGATGATCATCTTTCAGATTCTACTCCATTATGTTCAAAATCTTATGTGGTCTGCTGGATAGCAGCATCAGTCACCAAGACAGCGGGATCATATAGTTTATTCAGAAATTTGGGAACAGTTGGTTTGATGGTAATGGAGCTGGCCCAACACATTCAACTACCCTTCCATCAAAGGCCTTCAATTCCCACCTTTCACACACTGTAATGTGATTAACACAATTCCTCTACATATCTTTACATACACTTCTGTTTGTACATCTGTATGCATACACTCAGTTCATATAACATTAGATTAATACTGTAAGTTTGACACACACGTTTATATCAAGTCCTACATTGCAAATTTTTTTAGAATGTTGAAAGTGTGTAAATTTTCCTTCTAAATTGATATTTATGGAAAATGTGTGTCAGAATTTAATACCTAAATATATCACATTGACTCTATGTGTAGCCAATAGAGTGAGAGTTGGATGTAAATAGTTTAATATTAGCTTGTAAAATATTTTTAAAATAAAATAGATACTTTACAAGTTGTATTTCAGAGTGTGAAAGCAAATAACTTCTTGACACATCCACAAACTTTCTTCTCGTGACCTTCTTAGAAGTATTTTGTGATTGGGTGAACAGTTGAGATGGGCGTGGCTAAGTAAAAAAAACCAAAAGCCAAAGGTTTTAGCTTCCGCATTTTTGCTGTTTCGGCATTTGGGCGGATGAGGGTGGTTTTTATTTTAGTGATGAAAAAATATGTATTCAACACGTGTGGCATTTACAGATACGGAAATATCCGCGTACATAGCTCCGCCCTTCCCGGAAGTAAGCCACGCCCCCTCATGGACGAAGTTCCGCGTGAAGCAAAACCAAAACAAAACTTTTCTTGTTCTTGCTGCAAGAACAAAAAGTCTCACATCTCTGACTCATACCGTAAACTAATGAACTGACCTAAAGCCTTAAATAGGACGAAATTTGCAGAAATAAATAAAGAAGCAAATAAAAAGCAAAAAAAAAAAACCCCTAAAAGATACAATGTCAGAATTAAGTAATTTGATAATAATCTCTTATGTTTTTACTGTATACTGAAACTAAAACGAGGTCACACTTGAACAAGTTCACAGTGTTCTCATGTTCTTAAAAGGAGGGAAATGTGATTAGAATCAGTTTTTACTGGCAGAAGTGGAACTGCACCTGAACACATGTCTGCATCTATTTTTTTTAAAGCCACTGAGTATGTAAATATTATATTTAGCAAGGGTAGAAATTCTTCCATAAAGCTGGTAACTGAAAGGTTATGTAGATTTTATTTGGAATTTGGCCTAATAAATGTTCTTTTTACATATATTGTTTCTGCTGCATAGTAAACCTTTTAATTAACGTAGTTACCGACTTTGGGAATTTAAGTTCTTAGCTATGAGTGTGATAATATGTTTCTTTTTCTTTTGCTTTTTTAATTATATTAATGAACAATAATTAACAGACTATAGGGTGTTTAAAATGATTAGATTATTTTAAGCTTCACATTCAGATGCAAAAAGTCCTGCTAGGTTTGCTTTGCCCAATTTCAGTGTTGATGGGAGATTAAAGGCTTTTGCTTGTGTTTAGAAAGAGGAAATTCACTAAACAAGAATGAACTTTAATCAACTGAATGTGTGGGTGCGAGCTGTGTCAGCATCACCATAGCATTTGAATATTGTGAAAAAAGCTCGGTGCCTATTAATAGACAAAGTGCTAATACTGGTTAGGGTTAGTATCATCAGTATGTGTCTGACGTGGCCTGATGTGTTTAATAAAAGGAAACTTTTGCGTTGCATGTAAAGTTGTTTCTTTGCTTTCTTACATATTTTACAGATGTCTGGATATGAAAATGTAGTTTTCTTATTGGTTCATTTTTTATATTTCTGTGCAGGAAAGTATTAGTTAATTTGTACACTTACTAAAGGCTGGACAAACTGAACCCTTGTAGAGAAGATTCAGCAGTTAGCTGAGTAATTTTTGTTGTTTGATATTAAAATGAAAAAAATATGTAAATACACTAAAGGGATATTTGTGGTAAAGTTTCATTTTACAGTCATGTAGCATTTTAATATGCTCACAAAAAGGCTTTCACATCATGCAGAAACCTGGCAGTTCAGGGACGTCACCTGTTAAAACAGCTGTAATGAGACCAAAGTCCAAAATAGTAATAACACAGGGGGCTTCTTCGAAGATTTACAGATCTAAGATTTACTTGCATGGGTTCAAATTAATGTAAAGACAATTTCAAAGGAAGTGAAATGTATTTCAGAGTAAATAGTTAAGACATTAATCCAAAAAGGGTACAGGAAGGCACATTAGATGATATATTAAAGCAATTTATTTGATTATTTACTGAAACTTTCACATATTACAGCATAAAGACATTGTCATTTGTCAAAATGAATGATTAATATGAATGATAAAGAAGATATATTAAGGTACTTTCTTTACTGCTAAATGAGACAGAATGAATGACTGAAAGACAAGACAGGAGAAGTGACAATGCTGTTGGGCTCATTGCATCAAGTCAAATGTGGAAGCATATGACCAACCCCGAGTGGGCTGGTCCTTCCTTTAACCTAATATAGTTTGAGTCAAGTTAGAATTGAGGCTTCTGTTTGCTTCCTCAGAGTCATACTGAAGCTCACGCTGTTCACTTGCGGCCCACGAGTCTGCAAATAAAAACATGAACGCAGATTATTAATAACATCTACAAATAGCATCATCAGAAAGTAGGTGAGTAAATTTTTTTCATTTAGAATTAAGACCATTCAAGAACAGTTTAAGTTGATGCAATTGCATCAGGGATGTAATTACATCAACAGCTGTGATAGTGAGTTTGATAACAAACAGCTGAAGTTTTAAAGGCAGACATCATTGTTGCTGTAGAGTGTAAATAGGAACTATTTTATGCACAATGGTCTCCCTGTTTTCTCTGAGGACTGCAACTTGGGTGCAAAATCCAGGACTTTTCTAAGCACAATGTTTTATCTGAGATGTATATTCTATTATATCAGTGTCTTGTTATTCTGTGTATTTATTTTTGTCTGTCATCTCTTTCAATGTAACAAACACTAGCCTTTACCTGACCCACAGTATTAATGTTTCAGTGGTTTGTAAAAAGTTGTGAAGTAGATAAAAAGAAAAAAAAAAAGGTTACTAAACATCTTCCTTCTCCTTTTCTGTTATTTTGACAGAGTTGTTCTTCTTTGGCTTTTTGTGACATTAGAACTGTTTCATAAGTTTCTCCTCAAACTGTATCAACATATTTCCTACAAACAAGATTACTCTAAAGAACAAGAGTTCAAACACGCAGCTGAAGAGATTTACATTCTCATTGTGTGGATAAATGTGCACCGTGACGGTCACATTCACTTACTGTTCTCCATTAACGTAATTATACTGTTCTATTACTGTTCTGTGTTGGCAGCATAGTCATCTAAATTATTGGTTAAAATGTGTATTTAGCAAAAATGAACAAGTAAAATCATAAAAATGAAAAAGACCTGGGACATAAAGACTATAAATAACTGTTTGTAAATAAAAGCCACGAGATTATAATCTATTAAAGGTTGCCGTATCAAATAGAATTATGTTTAAGCCTTTTTCATTTATTTAGAAACATAAAGTGGTCATCACATCATTCAGTAAGGCCTTGTGGACATGGGTTTTTGTTGTTCCACTTACATTTTTTTGTGCTTTTCTTTGAGATGAAGTCAAAGGTTTAATTAGTCAATTCAGAAAAAATACAAAAAACATTTCCCAGACTTAATTTACAGTATTTATTACTGTCATAAGTTGTCAAAAACGATCTATTTGTAATTAAGTGATGCATTCTGTGTTAATAGGTGTACAAACATCTTCTTAGTATGGAGGCGAACAGGTCTGAAACATCCTCCCAGGAAAGCCCAGGACCAGGGAGGAGCGTGGGCTCCAGTTCAGGCCTACATTATGGCTCTCTTGTGAACAGTACCTCATCAATTTCACCCATTATAACAGAGAAACCTGCCATATCACCAGCGCAGTCTTATGTCGCCATAGCTCTGCTTTGCTATATTAACTTGATCAACTACATGGAGCGATACACAATACCAGGTAGGACTATCTCTTGTAGTGCATATTAACATACAGTGTGTGGTGATGAATGTAATGACCTGTTTGTTTGCTGTCATGCAGGCGTCCTCTCCGAAATCAAGGACTTCTTTCAGGAAAGTGACAGTAATGTGGGACTTCTGCAAACAGGTATGAAAACACACTTCATAAAAAATTTCCTTGTTTGTTCTGCGTTATTTTAGATAAAGCAATGTAACATTTGCTTTTGTTGAACTGATGACTTTTCTGGACTTTTGGGAGGCAAATATAATCCCAAAAATTTGGGACACTGGGAAATATAAACATACACAGAATGCAATGATTGGCTGAAATTATAGACCAATATTTTATTCTTAACATAAGATGTTTATGATGTAATGAAAATTAAGGGCTAATTTTTTATTTGAGTGGCAACATATCTCTAAAAAGTTCTAACAGTGACAACAATAGAGGATAAAATAGTTGTCAACAACCAAAAATAAATAAGGGAGCATTTGACAACAAATTAGCTTAATATGCATATCTATAAGATGAGTGGGCATAAAAGGAGCTTTTCAGAGCAGAATAGCCTTTCAGATTTAAAGTAGAGGTTTTGGCAATTTGTGAGAAACTGCGTCTAAAAATTGCAGAATTGTTTTCATGAAAAGACTTTAAGTTCATATAATCTAGCGTGTATAATATCAGAAGATACAGACAATCAATATGAAGTTCTCTGCATTGACAACACACAAAGCTGCAGAAGAAATCACTGCATAGGCTTTGGAACATGTCTGTGAGCACAGTCAGTGTATAATCCACATGCAGTTTAAAGCTCTGTTAAAAAGGAGAAGCCAAGCATGATGATCTAAAAAAAACATAATCAATTCAATTCAGCTTTATTTGTATAGCGCCACTTCACAACAATATAAGCTCAGGTTACTTTAAAGACATCATTTTAAGCCAATTCAAAATCAATAACCTAGCTAAGGGAAACCACAAATATGGGATGTCCCCATGACTGAATAACTAATGGATGGCTAAATTTTCCCTAACTATATTTGTTAAAAAGGAAGGTTTTAAGCTTTAGAGGTAGAGAGGGTGTCTGCCTCCCGTACCCATACTGGAAACTGTTCCATAAGAGAAGAGCCTGATAGCTGAAGGCTCTCCCTCCCATTGTTTTCTTAGAGACACTGGAAACCACAAGTAGACCTGCAGTCTGAGAGCAAAGTGCTCTGTGTGGAACATATTGGAGCAACATAACAAGAAACAAATCTGGCAACAAAGGCCCAGGACTGATTCTTTGCTACAATTCTGTATCAGAAAAGGAAGAGGGAAAATTCCAGCAACTGGTCACTGGTCTCCTCACTCACTTCCCAGATGTGTTCAGAAAATGGTTAAAATAAAACACAATGTTGTACAATGGAGAATACCCTCCTGTTCAAACTTTGAGATGTGTTGCTACCATCAAAATGAGTATTAATTCCTAATAAAAGGGTAAAATATCTCGGTTTCAACATCTATTATGTTCTTCATCATCATCATCATCTTTTTTAGTTAGACTCAATGTCAATAAGAAGACACATAAAAAAACACGACACCAACACACAACAACAATTATAAAAGACACTTATTTCCATAGAGAAGACTGGCAGCATACTGTTATGAAACTAGAATTCACCAGCATCAGGACAAGGCTGTTTTCATAGTTATTCAAGTAACAGATAAATCTCTACATCAGATTTCTCATTAATGCCTGAAAGGTGCTGATACGAGCGTGAGAGAAAAAAAAAACTGGCACTGCTGGACCTGGGCTTCTTGAGCAGAACCCTTAATGCATCATCATAAGCAACTTTAAGTCTCTGTACAGAGATGTACAGTAAGGTCTGAAAAGTTTTCAGAGCCAAAGAGTCGATATATATCCTCATCATCACAGAGCTGATCTGTGATGAAGTGACCTACATATATAACTTTAGAACAGACACTTACACACATCCAGTTCTACAGTTGTTTGATTGAACAAGGCATCCATGTACAGGTTAAACAGGGTGGGAAATAGTAGTTTTTATTCTCAGGGAATATGAGTTTATGAGATTAGCACACATTGTATTAAATATTGATTGGGTTGAACATGAACCAGACACATTAAAGTGTGAGGTGGTTTTTCTAGAGTTTTCTGTGCTCATTCGTTCTGTGTTCATTCTGAGTTATACTGAAAGTTTTTGATTACAATCATTTTGTTTTTCTACAGTTTTCATCTGCAGCTTCTTATTTCTGGCGCCTCTTTTCGGTTACCTTGGAGACCGCTATAATCGCAAATACATCATGATCGGTGGCTTGAGCGTGTGGCTTCTGACTGCAGCTGGCAGCTCTTTTGTCACAAAGAAGGTAAGACATGTCCACACATGCTTTACAGTAAAAGAAACAGGAAATAGGAAGCGTGGAAATTGCATTACCATTATCAGCCTGCCTCGTCTTTCTGACATTCAGGTTCATCATGTCTTTTCTCTTAAGCCGGAAATTCTCCTAAATGTCAGCATGAGGGCTAGATGTGTCATCTGTGGGTCTACAAATGAGCAATTTGCTAATGCTAATAATGCTAAGCAAAATATTTATTTTATTATCGAACTCACACATCATACATTTGAATGATCAAATCAATCCTCTCACTTCATGACTGATGCATTTTGAGGCAACTTAAATCAATTTATTGTAGATTGTTTTTATATTAGATGCAAACAACATTTTATCAACACTGTTGAAAAAGTTGGGTTAGTTTTCTGTTTGCAAAAAAAGAAAGAAAGGAAAAAAATAAGGAAACTTTACTATATTTTTGCTGTATTAAAAACAGAGGAGCGTCTGATAAAAATGATTTTTGTTTCATAGTGAGAATGAACAGTAACAAAAAGCTTCTTTGTCTTCTTCTTTTCTCCTAAAGCAATTCTGGCTCCTTATTGTGCTGCGTGCACTGGTCGGTATAGGTGAGGCCAGCTACTCCACCATTGCTCCCACCATCATAGGAGACCTCTTCTCTGGGGGTCGGCGGAGCATCATGATCTGTATCTTCTACGTCTTCATCCCTGTTGGAAGGTGGGAAACAAACTCAATTCAGCTTTGTGCTTTCTGTTCGCATGCTTTATCTGATTCATTTGCCCTGCAGAGCATCGGTGTGGTTCTTTCACTGCACATGAGAAACCGTCATATCAGATCTTTTGTGGCTTTAATTATAATATGTTTTTCTCAGATGTATAAACTGATTAAAAGAGCTGAACTGTGGTGATGTTGCTGTATGTTTTCAGTGGTCTTGGCTACATCGTAGGGGCAGGGATCGCTTCTGCCACAAATGATTGGCGGTGGGCTCTCAGGGTGAGATGTTCATCATGATTAATACATAAGCACCAATCAGTATCCAGATCCAGTGAGTCAGGTTTTTTTTTTGTGTGTGTGTGTGTGTGCGCTATCAGGTCACTCCCATCATGGGCGTAGTGGGGCTCATCTTGATGATCTTCCTGTGCCCTAACCCTCCCAGAGGTGCTGCAGAAACCAGTGGAGGTGAAGTTACAGGGCAGAGCTCTTACCTGGAGGATGTAAAATATCTGCTGAAAACGTAAGATGGACATAAAAATACATACAAATATAAAGAATCAGGTAAAGATTTTAAAAAGTTTCCTTACTTTTTAAAAGCTTTTAACAAAAGTAACATGTAAACAAAAATTTCTGGACAAAACACAAAAGCACTGTTGCTAAATGATCTCAAACGTGTCTTAAAGTGTTTTTGTTTTTTAAAAAATCACATGGTTAAGTATTTCTGTAACAACAAATGACTGAAATATGTTTCTCTGTTTGCAGAGCTTTAATTTTCTGCTCTTTTTGTTTGTGTGCTCTGATTCTAGTAAAAGCTATGTGTGGTCATCCCTGGGGGTGACAGCTCTAGCCTTCCTCACTGGAGCCTTGGCATTCTGGATGCCCGAATTCTTGTCCAGGGCTCGCATCATTCAGAATAACACACAGTCAAATGCCTCCAATTCCACAGACAGGTTCAGCATTCCTATAATTTGCTTTTGTCTTGCTTTTAACAATCTCTGCAGATTTGAAACAATGTCATCTGCTTCTGCTCCCTACAGTTATATCTTTGGTGCTGTGACAGTGGTCACGGGCATTCTGGGAGGAGCTCTGGGCACCATCTTGTCCAGGCAATTCAGGGATAAGGTGCTGCATGCAGACCCGCTGATCTGTGCAGTGGGGATGCTGGGATCGGTGCCTTGCCTTTTTATCATCATCTTTGTTGCATCTTCAAGCATCCCAGCCACTTATGTAAGAGAAAAGCTTCTGTTTCGCTGTCTTCTTGCAGAACCAGTGTTTTTAGTTTTAGCCAAGCTGAATTAAGTCCAAACTTTCTTTCTAAAATCTCTCATTTCAGGTTTTCATTTTCGTGGGTGAGTTGTTACTCTCGTTGAACTGGCCTGTCCTGGCTGACATATTGCTGGTGAGCATGAACGGTATTTTGTGGGATAAAAATAATAAAACAGTCTATTGTGTTATAGTGACAACAACATTGTTTTGTTTTCACTTTCTGCTTAGTACGTCGTTGTACCAACCAGAAGAGCAACAGCTGAAGCTCTACAGATTACTGTCGGTCATCTCCTTGGTGACGCTGGGAGTCCTTACCTCTTAGGAGTGGTGAGAAATAATTCCACATTTACATATGCTTTATTTGGAGCATTTCACAACTCTTTGAGTATGAGGAAATGACTTTTTAAATCAATTTCCTTACCTATGCTGCTAGATCTCGGATGCCATACAAAACTCTGAAGACAGAAGTGATGAGTTCCGCAGCCTGGAATACAGCCTCCTGATCTGCCCGTTTATAGGAATCCTGGGTGGCGTGTTTTTCCTCATTACCACCCTCTACATCACTGAAGACAGAAAAGCAGTCCAGCACCTAGTTGAGGGTAATGTGGCACAAAATGCACCAACACAAAAACTGCATTAGCTCATGTGTCACACACATACTACTGCCTCCACAATAGCCTTTCTTTTCCACTCATTCACAAGAAGATACCTCTCCTGCTTATGCAGTTAGGTAGAAATTCCCCTCATCTGCACACATATTCTCATAACACAGTGATGTTCTTGTTTTCCTGCAGCTCAGAAGCAGCTTAGAAAGGCATCCTTGTTATTCTTGTTTGGATCTGAAGCGACTTCATTCTTTTCATACGTTTTTATTTGTGTTGCTAGAAAATCCACAGCCACAGCAGGGTCCCAGTCCTGAGTCCTCCATGGAACTGAGCAACAAGAGTACTGCTTAATGTTGGGAAAAAGCAGTGACTATTACAATTCAGCACAGCTGATGTGAAGTTTAAAGCCACAGGTTTGGAGAATTGGTGATCAGTCAACCACACGCTGTTAATAAATGGAGAAAAAAGTTATTTCACGTGGTCGTATATATGTTGTGTAGTCTCTTTTCCACTCAGCTTCAGACTGCAAGTTTTATTTGTTCAGCACAAAATCACATCTGCCTCAGATTTTTATTTCAGTGTGTGCAGGAATAACTTAAAGTCAGCTATTATTGTATTTTTAATTTAACTTTCTAACTGAGAACCTCTGGTTTTCCCCCTCACAGTAGTACCTCAGAGTATTTCCACTGTGCATGTGGTCCTCTTGACCCAATCGCAGTATTACCATCCTTTTCAGTGGTACTGTGCAGAATACTTGAAAAGTACATTTGATGATATTTTTCTGTAAATACTGTTTTTATGCCTCAATAAAATTGCAAGTGAAATGATTTTTGAGCGTTCTCTTTGATCTGTCTCTGCAGCTCTACAACAGTGTGTGCTATGTTATTTAACCACATATAGAAAATGCATCTGTTTCATTCCCTGCCAGCAGGCAGGAGGCAGAGCGGTGTAGATCCAGATATTTATTATAAACTTAACTAGAGAAACCAGCAACGGAAACAAGATTACCAACTACTAATGAACCGTGGGGAAGAAACTTATATACACTGAGAAGAAACAGGTGGAGTGGATGAACTAAATTAAACCAGGTGAAACAAATTGACATAATGAGTAAAGCTAAAACAAACAGACAAAACAGGAACTTATCAAAATAAAACAGGAAATCTAAACAAACCAAACTCTGACAGCATCATTGTTATGTCTACACTTGTGGAATAAAACTGTAATGTCATGTATTATTGTAAACACTTTTTATTGCTGCTTTAGCTACACCAGAACTCCAGAATGATTGATTTATGCACCAGCTTCAACTCTTCAGCTAAAATTTCATTTGTTTATCAAATGATCTCCATTTATGAGCATCATTCCAAGATACAGCTGTTGCTTCCTAATGAGGTGCACAGAGGCACAGAGGCTGTCACATATCCACACAGTAGAATTAAATATGGATTATCTGTATTCCGTGTTTTTATTGTAAAATAAATCAACGTAAATCATCTGAAAACAAACAAAAACTGTGATCGTAAGCTGCCTTTGCATAGTAAGAAACAGGAAGAGCTGTCCAGTTAGGAATGTTTGGTGCATTTTTCTTTGTTGCACTTTGGCCACTAGATAGAGCCCTTGCTTTGATGGTGAAAGGATGTTGTAAGGGTCCCAGTAGCGTTTATCAGCGATGCTCAGCGAATTTACCAGATGTTCACTGGGACCTTAGTATATTGCTACATAAGTAAGTTTATGCAGATTTATGACCATTCAAGTTTCAGCTACATGCTATCTCCTTACAATGCAAACCATCAGACTTTATTTAAATGCATAATAAAATCCAAAGTAGCTTTGAATATAATAGAGGATCTGAATATGAAGCTCCTTCACATAGAGAGAAAAATTATGCTTTGTCGCTGGATCGCTTCTGTGTGAAGGCAAAACCTCTTTACAACATCTGAAATGTTGCTTACTAAGTGGTACATGTGTCATTTTCCAAACCTGTCAGTGGTCCAGGATGTTTGCATGTGTATGGAGAATACCCACTTCTGCTCTCCCCCCCCCATTCAGTTGTGACCCTAAAATGGCCACAATCCACCCTACTCTGCTTTTAGATCGATAGTACTCATTTCCTTCACTGATTAAATTGGTAACCTTAAAATCTATTAAAAATCTGTCTATTAAAATCTAATCTAAAAAATTAGTAAATCTATGATTTACTAATAGTGACTATAGTATCCATGATGCTATACTGATGCAGTTAGCCAGCAGATCTGTTAACTAAAAAAGGCAAAAATGGTAGAATAATTACAGAGTAGTACACGTCTTGTGGGACCGCTACACTACTGAAACCTGGAGAAATATAGAGAAGACTTTATTCATGACAAAAAGAACCTAATCTTCTTCACCAGAGCAGTTTATGCTCTGATGAAACAACTGAAACAACTTTTTAGATTAAACTGAAACTAAAAGGCTGAGTCAGGCTAATATCAAGCCACTTCAGCTCAAGGTACAAAGTACCTCTCTTATTGTTTTATCTGCAGCCAGCAATGACATACAGCATAAAAACAGCACGCAACAACACATACCAGCAAATATAAAAATGATCTTATTCAGGAAAAGATTGGTGAAGAGACTTATCCATTATTTCATCTATGATTTCAGCCCTTCTTTCTGCAAAGATTTTTCAGCAATTACAGAAAATGAACATTTTACTGTATATTAAATAAATCTATATAATTACAACCTCATTTATATAGTTACACTGAGGTTTAGTTTTAACACTTAAAAGAAGTTTAATCTGCATTTATCATTTGACTGTGACTTCAGTATATGTTGGTAAAAAGCCAAAATGACATAAGCTGCAACAGTGTTTTCACATGTCCAGATTTCAGTTATGTGTACACATATTATACATACACATAAAATGCCTGATTTCACTTTTATCAGCGTTGTGTGGACTTTCATCTCTGTGCGCTAACAGATTAACATTTATTCAGCTTTAACAATAACTTAACAATAACAGCTTTAGTAATAAACACTTTATGTAAATTCCTTCCACACAAGTTTGGGACACATTATTCCCAAGAATTTCCTCACTCAGTCTATACTCGTACAATCTCCTAAATATAACAAATTTTGTTCAATAACACAAAGTGTAATTTTTCCGATTTTTCCGTTTATACAAGATGAAGACATATGATGCCCTGCGATGGACTGGCGACCTGTCCAAGGGGTGCCCCGCCTCTCGCCCGAGGCTCCAGCGACCCTGAATTAGACAAGCAGTTAGGAAAATGGATGGATGGAAGACATATGATCATCTTAAAGTCCCTTTTTCATGCAAGAAATTGTTTTTCATATTTTCTTTTATACATGATCAATTTGCATTTTTATGGGCACTATCTGGTTGCACGAGCCCCCATGCACACCATGAATTGGAAAAACGGGTATCTCCCATGCATGGATGGTGACATTTGAGATATTACAAACTAAAAGGTTGAATGATTGTAGCACAAGACTGAAATCCAGCAGTGCAAAAACACAAACCCTTTATTATTCTCCCAGATGTCAGAGAATCTCATCATCAATAAAAGTGACACTGATGCCAGCTGCACCACAGCTGTGTTACCACTCCAAACCAACCATGAGACATTTTATATCTGCAGATTTTCTAACTGTAAATAAATGACCTCTGCTGGGTTTGGCGCTGACATCCATCATCTTAAGCTTGGTCGCTCCTGTCATAGACTCTCACAGATCAGATAATAAGGGCATATGTCCATACTACGCTCTGACAACTCCTTGTCTATCAGTCTTAAAGCCACTCAGATAGCCCCTGCAAAGGCACTAAAGATCCCCTGACACCTGCATGTTAGCACATGTCCCCATTGCTGTGTACTGAAGCAAAAAAGGCAGTGAGGTCAAAGGTCATTGCTCTAGTCACGCTAATGTAGAAGTTCATTAAGTAATAAGGCCCCACAGCCATTTTGCTTTTAGTAAAAAAAAAATACTGCAATGCTTCCGTGGAAAGTTTCCTCAGAATCTCTCAGTGATTTATAAAATTTCCAACCAAACACTTCCTATTAAAGCTTTTAAATTGTTGGCACCCCCAAAAGGATGCAGAGCCATTGTTAAGAGTTTGGTCATCGACTGGCATTTCCTTTTGTTTTCCACATTTGAGCCTTATGCTTAAAATTTTCCAGGAGTTATGTGTTTACACAGTACAACCAGGGACTAGATTGGACAGAATAACATGCATATGTGCTGAATAACAAAGTTAGATCACACGCACACTAAACGGTATGTGAAAAACAGTCTAGAGGTAACAGTTTGACCTGTAATTACAACACAATAGGTATTGTGTGGCATGTTTCTGAGGACTTTATCTGAATACCTCTCCATTTCCTATGCCGACCCTGGTTGTGCAGGAAGCTGCCACAATGGCTAATAAATTGCACAGGCAGATCCACTGAGGGAGTCATGGAGAGAGCGGATACTGTCAATATTTACTCGGGGATTTGACAAAGCTGGACAAAACAGACACAGCAGTAGCCTCAATCAGAATACTGTCATGATATCATTAATAACCAGAAAAGGCTGATGAGCAGTACATGTCTTTACTGTAAAAAAAAGCTTATCTTGCTCGTGTTAGTGCTACTCCTACCGTTTCACAGATCAGCCACAGAACCGTGATAAGAGGAGTCAAACCACATCTGTGGATGTGAAGTTGCACTATTTCCTTATCAAGAGCAAACTGCTGCAGTGATGTGACGTCACATGGAGGAAAGGCCATCCCCACCCTGTGCTGTCACTTACTTGGACAATTACATCATTTGAGGCCTTCTTCTGGTTTGTAGAGACAAATATGGATTTCCTAGTTTCCTGTAAACTGACAGGAAAACAGAGGAAGAGGTTTTATATAGTTAAGCAATCACCATGTATTTGCTGGGTGAGACAGGAACCGAAGAAACTTGACTGAATTGTTGGTAAATGCTCACAAAAGGCATGCGTACAATTCAGAATCATCATTGTTGATCAAACAGTGATTTTTAAGCCAGGTTAGTTGAAGATGGACGTATCACTGGGCAGAAAGAGAGTTATTAATTCATTCATTTTCTAGAACACTTAATCCAATTCAGAGTTGCTGCAAAGCTGGAGCGTATCCCCCCAGCAGGGTACACCCTGGAGACAGAGAGACAAATAATCAAAATAGTCTTATTTTCAGTTTTAATTAGAACAATTGTTTGTTAAGTACAGCTGAAGTTGAGTGATGTGAAAAGTTGCCATTGATCACGTCAAGCTTTTGCACATTGAATTGCTTTTGTCGGCAGTGAAGTGCACAAATATAGATTGCGACAGAAATGCAGCCAGCTCTGAGGTTTACCGAATAATGGCATATGTAGTGTCCGGACCTATGTATTTAACATTCCTGCTTCAGAGGTTTGCTGGCCACAAGAGAAAGCTGATTCACAGACCAGCCGCAGCCATGGAAGTAGGGTAATTACAAAGACCTAAGCAGCCTATAAATATGGACCAGGGCATCACTCAGATATGGTCTCATTGTAAGGAAACCCAAGTTACATAGCATGCTCAAACCTTTCAAAGTAGGCAGAGATGGATGAAGATGGTGGTTACAGGAAGAACAATGCGTAAATATACTGGACTAGTTTTACCTCCCAGTCAGACCAACAGAGACTGGTGACCCTGGATGAAGGAATCCAACTCGGATGAAACTGTCAAATAAATAATTGAATCAACAGATAAAACAACGCTATTCCTGCCCATGAGCATTATATTTAGTCTCTCTCTGCCTCCTGTTGCTGCACTGTGCAGATCAGGCCCCTGGCCAGACTTGCAACGAGTGGAAACTTCGTTCCAGATCTATTCAAACCCTCAGCTGGCAGACACTCGTTTTGTTGCTTTGGTCTGGGAGTTCATGTCAACCCCCCCTTTCCCGCATCTCTGGTCACTTCTGCAAGCTACAACCAACAGACACAGACTGCCCACAGGTCAGGAGGTTACAGAGGATGGCTGTGCCTACACCTCATGACAGACCAATTCCTAGACAGCTCCGGCTCCAAAAACAAATGTAAGAGAGCAGATGCGGGGTGGTCTACTGCCACCATACATCAGGGACAACAGCCCTTCCTTTCACTGCTGAATGTGCCAGATCGCTACAAATGTTGATGGTAACAACATGAGACTTGTTGAATAGCCAAAGGCAACAGGCACGCAATGGAAAACCATGTTTTTCCTTTTGTTTCCAGAAAGTATCTGAACATACATACATGTGGTGAATTCTGCCTCTAATTAAACATAAAAGTTTATTCTTTGAAGTATTTTCTTTTGATTATTAAGCTTTAGGAAAAGAATGATTAACAGATAATGCTAAAAAACCCTGAATGAATAAAAAAATGACAGAACTGTTGATACAGTGTGATAATGATGAGCAACATAACAACATCTGTGGGATGAAATCTGATCGCAGTTTAACTCACAGTATAAAATGTGTTTTTAGAGATGCTGAATTTTAAATAGCAGCCAGCAGATAACATAAAATCCAGCTGGCAGCAGAACCAAACACTGGTTGGGGGTGAAAATGGGGCTGTTGGATCTCTTGCTGCAAAACTTATATGTACATTGTGTTTTATAAGAGAAGCCTGTTTCTTGGCACAGGAAGGAAAATGTGCATGCTGAACTGTATGTTAACATGGCCGATGGAAACAATAAGAATCACACGTGTGTTTCTTCATAATCTGTAAAAAGATATTCTTTTATTGTTTATCCCTTTTTTCTCTTCTACCAAGAAGATAGTGTTTTTGTCTGTGTTAATTGGTTTATTGTCTATATATTTATGTGTTTGTTTATCATAAATGTTATGCAAAAGCTACAGGACAGACTTTTTTATTCTTTTTTATTAGAACTGGTCTTGATCTAAGTTAGATTGCATGAAATTTAGAGAGCAAACTGGTCCCGTGTGGATCAGCAAATTCATTGAGAGATTCTTTATCATAGTGAGATAGGGCAATTTTTTATATATATGCATACAACTCCATAATAAACTGTCAGAGTGTTAGCCAAAACCTCCAGGAGAAGTTCCCAAAAGATTAGATTCTGGCAAAATTCTGAATAAAACGCTCCAAACAGGAAAAAATGGGATCTTTGGAATTTTTATCTCTGCATAAGAACCACCTGAGATATAAACAAGCAACAAACACTACAATAAAGCCAAGACACTGTGGATGTAACAGGGAATCTATTATACATAGAAAGAACATGTAATATTACCACCCTGAATTGGGAGGAATTGAGTCTATGGCCTCTGCGAGGGGTGAAGGCATGTTTATCAAAGGAACAGCTGATAGACACACAGCTGATAGACACGTGTCAGTAGGATATTTAAACTTTACTGGCAGCTCCTTTTCACGATTTAGAAAGAACCATCCTTATCGTCACGCAGGCGCTGAGTTTAGCGATTAGAGAGTTATCTGCCATCCTGCACTCGAGGCTCGGCCCACCACAGAGACAGGAAGGAAGGCTGGCGTTGTGACTCAGTGGCTCCGAGCCACACAGAAGAATAAGACGAGAGATAGGTCCAGGCCCACCGATGGAAAAACACACAGGATCCCACTGACACGACCAGCATATCAAACACATGCCAAAGAAAGAAGGGGGGAGTCAGGGTGGGAGGAAGGGAGACAGAACAACTGTTTACTGGGGCTCCCCCTTAAACCCCCTGCATAAGGCTACTGGCTGGCCCTCGTCTCTTTTCCTGCATCCTCCCTTCTGCTGGTCTCAGTCTGTAGCATAACAACAGCAATTCTTGTCAGTATCACTTGATCATCTTTGGTTGAGCCTGCCAGGCTGCACTGTTTGCACCAAACTTTCCAGATTCAAACACAGAGGTTTTCAGACATCAAAGTTATCGGGAAGTAAGTGGATGATTGCTTTGGAAATAGTTCTGTGAACCGAAGGCCACGAGGGGCTTTAGGTTTTGTTGAAAGAACTTTCTCATTTCAGTTTAAATTAAACAATACTGATCCACTCAGCGCATGCGAAAGCATTCAGACTCCAACTTCGATACCCTCTCAATGCCAAAAGCCTGCAGAACTCAGCCAAGCAAGCGTCCAACCCAGCCTTCTTCTTCAATTATATCATCCTCCTCCTCAGATTCTATTTTCTCCAGATATTGACAAGAAGCTCTGATTTTATTTGATTTTTATTGAACAGTATGTGAAGAACAAGAGAGAAACTTCCAGGAGGGCTGTTACACAGTCATCACTAGGTGACCCACTTCAGCTTATTGGCCAATGTGCCCTCTGGCTTTCAGCAAATCAAACAAGGCTTGTCAGGAATCCCCCCTCATGCACACCCACCTTTCACTCATATAATAAACTCTGTGCTCATACTAAACCAACAACATGCTGTAGTCTTGCTCTGCGTCACACCTTCTTGTTCAAATCCCAGCGTAACACTTTTCAAGATGTTGCTTCCTGTGATAATTGTGTTGACAATTAGGGACCATTTGCACCTCTTGTCATAGGCCTCTGCTCATCCCAGAAACGTGCTGCCAGCACAGAAACATTTAAGGTCAGACCTTTTGTAGCTCTTTCGAGACTGATTCTTTTCATGAAACAGCTGTGGTGCATTTCTCTTCATCATGTTTCATGAGAAGGCATCCCACTGAAAATTCAGAGGCGTGGATGCTTTGTCTTATTTAAAGCTAGCTATCTATGTGAGTACAGGGAGTTGTTTGCATGTGATCTGTGAACGTTTATGTTCTGGCATTTGTTAAAGCCCGTCTTCAGGTCTGCATGCAACTGAAAACAGGCTGAAAACAGGCTGACAAATACAGAAACTATAGAAACGTTTGCCTTGTATGAAAATGTGTTGTGTCCATCTTATTTTTTATTTGACCCCCTTGTGTTTATAATGTAAAAATTTGAAAGGCCATATAGAAAATAATGCAATAGTAAACATTTAAATCCAATTTCCTTCTGAAATTCCCAAAATGAATAAAACTCCCTCGAGACACATGACGTTTGGGTTTGTGTAAGAAATCTGCAGGCCTGCAGAGATAAATCACTGGAAAAAAGCTCCCAGTAATACATTTAAACAGCGCAAAGTGCACAGTGCAGGAAACCTACATGCAACTTGGATATTTAAAGTGATAAGCAGGTCAAATTCCAACATGAAATAATACGACCCCACGTCTACTAATGGGTGGAAGTGCTTTGAATGATGTTTTTCCACATTGTTGCACAAACTGCAGAAATCCACACAACTCTCTGCTTACAGAAGTGCAGCTATGCACACAGCTTATGCAAAGACAACAGAAATTACCCTCGTACTTTAAAAAATGTATGAATAATAATAAACCATTGTTTTTTCCGGATATATTGAAGAACAATAAACATATAATTCCTTACATGAGCAGCTGAATTTACAGAAGTGCAGAATCTCATTTCTGCCTGTGGTCTGGTTGAACAATAAAACTTTATGGTTATTAATAGCAGAACTCCATTGTGGGAAAAGCCCCACCAAACACTTACTGTGTGTTTTGAATATCATCCCAACACCAAATCAGTTACTTTATTATGTGCATCTCCATCAATCAGAAGACCTCAGCAGTAGGAACGTTGGTTACGTATTGTAACCCCAGATTCTATGAGTATAGGCGCAGCCCTTTAAGGCTATCGCTATTGGG
>JBAMHV010000016.1:2323476-2367994 GCA_037177535.1 Pseudomugil gertrudae | reverse complement strand
AGAAGGGAGACGCTTTAAAAGGGAGGAAACAGAAAGTTAGATCTGTGCGGGTTAGGTTTTGGGTTCCAGTGCTAACCCCCCCCCCCCCCCCCCAAAAAAAAAAAAGCTAACCCAGCATATTCCTGTTCCGTCTTACTTAAATGACCGGTTTCTGTGCAGGAAATTACTTTTCAGCCTGTACGTGAGCAAATTATGCTCAAAGTTTGCACATTTTTCCATCCTCAAAACTTCTCTCACTACCCGTCTTAAAATAGATTTTCATTATCTGCTTCTCTCACATTCCTGCAGTTTCCATTTTTCCTGCATTGTGCGCTTTGCAAACAGACGCTGATCAGGTTTTAGACACGCATAAAGGCCAAATCCAAAGTGTGAACGGGCACAGAAGAGGCCACTATGACATTTCAGGGCTGCGGAAGCGAAGAAAGGTGTGAATGAAAGCACAAAGTTACAAAGTCTGAGTCGTACTTTAGGCTCAGCTGTTCAGCCGGTGGGCTCGATCTGACCCACTGTGCTCCCTCACAGGCCTGTGCTTGTTTTAACGGCTGTCTGTGATGCAGACAAGGCAGAAATGGGGAGCGTCTGGGACATTTGAGGTCAGTCTCCGACTTGCCATGCATTTCAATGCCAATATAAAAGAAGAGAGGAAGAGTTGGGGCTCCAACCAGGCAATAGTTAGGTGGACGAGGCCACTGCAGCTGAATGAGTCATGATACTCGTCCTGGGTCATTTCTGTGTGTGACCTTTGGAAAAAAACACATCAAACCTACAGCCACTCATATCCTGTTGTCTATTAGAGTGCACATGTGCTCTGAGATTTAGAGGGTGCGTGTGTTTAATTTAATTTGAGATGGCTTTGAAACCCTAAATCCCGGTGTTGGTCCCCAGCAGACAGTCCAAGCTTCTCGACAGCTTATCATAAAGAGGGGATTAAGTGTTTTTTCAGAGAATATGAGGATATATGAGGCAGACATGCAGCAATTAAAGTTATTTGCTGCCTAAATAAGTAAAGCCCTGATGTGTGTTAAATCGAACCCCCCCTTTCCCTTTGTGCAAGCAGGTACAGTTTCTGGGGTGCAGAAACTGTACCTTTATGTCCATCCATTGCATAATCTGCAATGGACATAAGGAAGGGGGAATGGTAGATAAGGGTTCTGTCTGTACCGTCTCAGTCGAGCTGTTATTTTAGGAAAACTTCTGAACAGGGTTGAAGTTGCAGGACCTGTGCATGTGAACGCTCAGCATTTTATGTGTAGACACTGACGAGCCCATGGGAATAATCCTCTTAAGACAAGCTCTTTTGTTACACAGTTTAGAAAAAAAGATGCTGCTATGTATCCTGTCTGACCAGCCAAGCAGATTAATTCTGGTTAGCTCCGTCCAGTTTACTTTGTGCCTACTTATAATCAGCGTCCACACAGGCCCGAGGCAGCCTTAAAGCACAAAGATGGCAGATGAGCTAGTTTGAGCCGGACTCTTGTTGGTTTCTCTCTGTAATGCTGCAAATGCAAAGAGCTTGATTTTTAGAGGTGAACGTGATGTTACTGTGACTACCCCGACTGTAAAGTATGTCAAAATGAAGTTGTTTTAACTGCTGGAGATGTGACACAACAGATCTCTTTACAAGGAGTGATCGCGAATGGATATGTGATGTCTCTCCGCTAAACCGTGCGAGAGGTTGTGTGGGCCATGCTGGAGTCGCTTTGGGTTGAGGCAGCTGCTTATTTCACCCTTCGCTTTTTTCACCCTCTCATATTTTATTGCATTCACATTAAAGGTCCCCAAACAACAGCCGAGGCATTAAAAGCATGGCAGAGCCTGTCGTAATTTACTTTATGGGGTTGCTGCCTCTTTTCTGCTGTGCTTTTTCCATCTGAAGTCGATGCTTTGTGCAAGCTGCTCTGTGCAGTTTAAATCCAGATCGCTTTGAAAGCAGGTTTCAGCACTTCAGCACATTTTCTGTTTTACTGCATTTTAGCATTTTTATTTCACTGTTGACAGCAAAATATTGATACTATCCAGCAGAAGTTAACAATTACACGACTTCCTACCAAGTGGACTTTTCCAGACTGGTTTCCCACAGATATCCTACTAATCTCTCCATGTCTATATCCTAGCGTGCTGCTGCTGTGAGAAAACAGTCTGTGTGTTCTTTAGGCTCTGATTTAGCAGACGTCTGTAATAGTAACCCGTGGAATTAGACAGAACGTCTTCCTGTGCCAATAGAGGTCCTTTCATGTGGCTTCTCCAGATTTACCATCATGCAGACGCACTTCCATCCCAGCAGCTTTCACCCAGTGACCCTAACAGCCATGAAGGCACAGTTTCATGGAGCTGCCTAAAGCCACTTTTTTGGCCGTAAAGTTATTTGGCTCAGCCTCGCATTAAAACAAGTTTGAGAGAATATTTTTACTCTGTACTTCCTGTGTGATAAAAGGTTTTAACTTCAAGCGTGTCAATGTGTCTGTATTTCTGTATTGTGTCAATACAGAAATAATGTTTCATTTTTAGAAACAAATAAGTTGTTCTTCTCAAATGTAACAGAATTTGTGCACCTCATTCAAGAAGGCAGGAAAGTGACTTTGAAGACAAGTGGTTTGAGTTTGTGTAAAAACATTCAATTCCTTGGGGGGATTATGCTTGGAATAGCCTACATATGTCATAATTAGACCTAATTAGAGGCATTTCCAAATTTTACAAACATAAATGAGGTTATAAGTCACTGCAAAAGGAGGATTCTTGTTCTAGCTTTTTCCACAGTAATAGAGTAAACTATGGCAGCTACAGCTACATCTATGAGCAAATTAATGAGACCAGTTTCTAAAGAAAAAAGCTGAAATGATTTGTGTGGCATTATTTAGGGAAAAATGTGTTTTAACATTTTGCAGGTTTAAATGCAGGGTTCTTTAACTCCAGCTTTTGGGAGGCACTATGGGATTTACAAGTTTCCTTTTAATAAACAACACATGAGTCAAATTCAAAACCACCTGTGACTTAAGTATTCCACAACCCTACGATGAAGATGCATGATGCATTTCATTTTACCGCATCACCAAGAGAGGATCTTTGTTGTGCAAACACTTGTGGGGATATTTAACAAGTAATATATTTTCATGTCCTTATTATTATTATTATTATTATTATTTATTATTCTTATCTTTAGATATCCTGTAAATAGTTTTGTAAAAGCTGCATAACTGATCTATGACATCTGAGAAGTGGTAGTTGATGATCACTGACCTCCTCTTTGTCATCACAAGAGCGTTAAAATGTTTTCTTTCATATAAAGAGCTTGTTCAAGTGTTAAAGCAACATATATCAGCATGAAGTCTCTTAAGATCATTCTGGGAGTTTGTATTTTTGAAGTCAAGCAGTAGTGACCAGAAAAAATATTCATCGCAAACCGAGGCAGCAGGAGTGTCCAAACATCCACCAGTGTTCTCCCAGCAGTGATCTTCCAAGTTCAGGCGGTGCCCCTCCCTTCCTGGGACATTATCTAAAAAGGTTTGGCATATTTAACTAAAGAAAAGGCACAAATTGGTCTCTGCTAGCAGATAGAAAGATCACAGGAAGGAAGGAGGCGAGATTTAAGATGTGTTGAGCATTTAGCAATGCAGCTTACTCCTACAATAACAAAATGCTCCTCACTCCCTGCATTCCCTTTATGATTACTGAGGCAAAGAAGGAAATATGAGAGCAACAATGATGCTAAAGTAGAAAGAAGTAGACTAATAACCTGCTAAGTACTTAAAGGAGGTTTGGTTTTATAGAAAACCATCTTGATTTGAAAAATGAGGAAGACAGAATTTATTTTTAGTGTTTCTTTGCTGCAGTTTCCCCAAACACTTTCACATTTACATGCCTTACAAGGAAAGACAACAAAAAGACCAGGAAAAAAAAAAGCAGAACAAACAAATGAAACCTCTATGTAGCGAAGGTTGATCTCCTGAGGCCAATGCTGTGACCGAGACCACTGATACATGCATGATGGAAACAGAGACTGTGTGTTTCCTTTTGTATCCACGGAAACAGAAACCCACACATTCTGGGTATTGATCAATAGAACATCAGCTCGGGGTTAGTTGCAAGAAATAATGTTGATGTTGAAATTGGCATTTTCTTGGACAGATCAACAAGTTGCTCAGGGGAGAACTTGGACTCTGACATGCAGCACATGTTGAAACCGAAGCTGTAACGACGGGCTGTCAGTTTGTTGTAATATTAGCTCTCAAGTCCTGGAGGCTCCCACTGCTTCTACAATAATATTTAGAAGTCATATTTACAGCGACTTCTATATCTGTAACGATGTCTGTTATGAGGAAAGAAAAGAATTGATTCTCTTCCTAAATTAGTTCATTCTGGCGCTTTGCACAGAAAAAGTGTATCCACCTACACATCCATCAATCAAAGCAGAGTAGATGAGGTTGTCTGTGTGTCACCTGACAGATTTCATCAGCCGTTAATATTTTGATTTGATCTTTGTGTATCTGTTATGCCATCAAAGATGGATGAGATTGCAGGAGGATTTTCATTATTGCGTTTGGTGTGTGCACTGTCATGTTGGTGGGAAGAAGCACTGCTGAATGAGGGCGCTGACCTCTGTCAAAGTCTTAGATCTTTCTGTTAATGACCCAGGTCAGAGGTGAACACACACACACACACACACACAGAGTACTTAATGTGCTTTTTTCAACTGCCAAAATTTCACACTTACAACTGAATTTCTTTGAGGGTTCAGTAGTTTGTTTGGTATTGGACATTAGTGTTGTCACGGTGACGACACTTTTGCATATTTACATATTCAAGTCATTGTTAAACACCATCACTGTAAATATTGGACTCGCATTACCATTCAGGTCACTGATGGGCTCATCTGCTCTGCAAAGCTTTATGCACATACTTTGTATAGTTTAACTGACAGGTAGATGTGTTACCTGAGGCTGCTTTTGCTTTGCCTTAGTGAAGATTTCCTGATATGTGGAGGATGTTTGAGAGAAACAAATACAGTTTTCCTTGGGGTGTTTTCCCACGCAAAGAGGATTTTAAACTCACCTTAGATGCACACCCTCTGTTTGACGAATCACACAGAAAGTTTAGTTTTGGGAAGTGGCAACATATTCTCAGTGTTTCACTGTCAAAAAACTTTATTTTTGTGTGATATCTCTGTTAGAAACTTCTCAAATATATTCTTTTGTTGTTTTATCATTTTTAACCAATTGTCACTCAAATTATTCTAATAAACTTTAATAATTACACAAGTGGACTTGTTCTCTTTATAAATAAAATCTAAATAAATCCTGAAAAATGACCCATTTGGAACCCACTAGGCCACTGCTGCCTGTTAATTGTCAATTTGGGAAGCCTAAGCCTGCGATTAAATAGAGAAAATAGTCTCTGAACCCATTTGAAGCTTAATCGAGCTGAAAATACCAAACTCAGAGTTTTTTTCTCGTTTAAAAGGCACTTTGGCTCTTCTCACAGTAAAACAGCCCTAAAGTCAGTCTGTGTGGCAGCTTGTAGCTATCTTGCTGTTATGCAAAATTGTGGTTGAATCAAGGGAAAGTTGACTGGGTTAAATGAGTGTGATACAAACAGATAGCATGGTAATATAGTGATACATTAATTAATTTATTAAAGGCTTTCCCAGATTCTCCAAATTAATTAGAGAAATGAAAAAAAGGAATTTAAAATATTTCACCAGATATTATTTAAGCAGTGTTATGCTGTTCAATAATTAGAAATGCTTAATGGTTATCATTAAATCAGCTCATTTCACAGAGTTCTGTGACATTTGTATACAATTTAAGCAGCAGGATGTTTCAGCAACTCCATAAAACCACAGAGAGAAGTAAGAGAAGAGAAATGAAATCTCATTAAAAGCAATCCATTTAATCCTCTACACTGTTATGTAAAAAAGGAACCAGGATTATTGACAAATACACATGGGCCAACTCTGGCTGTTAACGTGCACGTTCGGGTACACAGATGCGTGGAATAATAAGTCCTGTTTTAACTGTAAATGCAAACTATTTTAGCATACTCCCCTTGTTGTCAAACTGATATTTTAAAACATATATATGTGCAAGCATTTTGCTGAGGAAAATGATCAGAGCTAAAGACGTGCTGAGAAGCACATCGTCCCGTCTGCTTCTCTATTTTGTCAAACCATGCAGTAAATTGGTCTATCTGGTGTATTTTCCCTCCAGTTAATGTGTCCCCCCACCCTTTTGGATCCACGTTTAAGGTTGAGTTCAACTGCTGTTCAATATTCCAGAGAGAAGCTGGTGTGAACGAGCGTAGCCTGACGATAACCCCAAGCAATCAGACAGTCTCATCACATCTCAAATACCTTTGCTTCGCTTCACTGCATCTCTTTTCCAAACATCTAATGCATTATCTCATATGAACAAGTGGGCTTGCGCCAGGATGCAATATTGATGAGCTATAGGTTTTTCTCTGCTCCCCTGATGCTTCACCATGCATCCTCCACGCCGCTATCAAATATTTAGCACGTACTGGCTGGGACTAATGCAATACAGCCTCTGAGCTGAATTCAAGCCTTTGATTAGCGGTGTAGAATTTGTTAAAAATAAAACGGCTTTATCAATCGGAGTGGTTACAGAGGCGAGCCAACAGACTTTCGACTTGATTGAGACTCAGAGTGGCTGTCAGGGAAATGAAAAGATTTATTAATAAGTAATTGGAGATGATGAGATATATTTAAAGGAGCTCTTATCTGAATATATTCAGCTTTCTGCAGAAGGTTGTGTTGTTACTGTTTTTGCTTGTAAATTTAAATGATTTGTATTGTTGCAGTTGTCTTGTAAATATAAGATTTTCAAACGGATTACTAAAGCACTGTGTAACTCCTCAAAGTTGTCCTTGAGCAGTTTAATTAAATACTTTATGGTCATATTAATCCATCACACTGGAACTTTGAATATGAGTGTGTATGTGTGTGTGAGATTTAGTCAAAATCTTAATCTTCACTTAGGTTTTTAATGTTTTCCTGATTCTCTTTCCACTGAATCAGTGGTGTCTCCAGAGTCCCTCTGCTGTGAGCATCCATTTGATTATTTTTTATTTACATGTACAGTCTGATACATTCTGATACGAAAACATTTAAGACCTCATTCTCAGGCGCATAAGTTTGTTCTGAGTCATTTTTGCTAAACCAGTTTTTGAACATACCACAGACCGTGTTGCTCTGCACTGGTGGAAATGTAAACTTCCTGATGCAGAGACATCATGGTGTAAACATCCACAATATGGCTCAAAAACTGCATAAGCTCGTCCAGATAGTTTTTGTTAGCTTAAGCTCACCTGTCAGGAAAGCTTTTAGTTCTCCACATCAAATCAAATCAAACTTTATTTATAAAGCACTTTTCATGCTTTGGCAACACAAAGTGCTTTACATGATAAAATCAATTAAAAGAAAATAAAACACAGACAGACAACCCCACCCCCAACTGTCTCTTAACTTAAAAAGGTAGAAACATCTGGCTCGGCACTGATGTTGATGTGAGGAAACTATATTAACAGGATCTATCCACACCAGGAGATAGTGCCCCCACGTCCATAGAAGCATACAGCAACCACCCAGCACCCAGGCCAAGGCAGGCCAGGGTCCACGCCACAGCTGTAAGGCTGCGGCATTGGACCCCACGCTACCCAGACCGGGGCACCGTGGGCAAGGCAAGGCAATTTTATTTGTATAGCACCTTTCATGTACAGACAACTCAAAGTGCTTTACATTGAAACAGAAAAGAATTAAAAACAGCAAAAATCACAATAAAATGATAAATTAAATAAGTCATTAAAAGCAGATTACATAAAAATACCGTGCAGATATCATTCATAGGCGCATGAAAAAAGAAAAGTGACTACTGTCATGTCCCTCTAGCCTGAATAAAATCATCTTCCGAAGAAGCAATAAGACGCTATGTAGAAATGTAGATGCCTTAATCGCACCACTACCTCCAACCAGAGTTTTTACAGTATTTTATGACATGCATTGATGCCGCCAGCATGCCATGGTGCTGCATTTAGCTGAAAATGGACACTTTAATTTTCTTTTAATTCTTCAACACTTTATTTTTTGTAAAACCTTTAACTCTGATTTTATTTCTCCAAGCAAAAAGTTTTATAATTAAAGTTTATTGAGTATGCTTGAGTATCATAGCAAGTATCCTGTGGACCATGTAGTTGTAGTGTACAAGACACTTAACTTACTAACTTAACCATTCTCTGGACTAAATTGAAACATTTAGCAATTTATTTTATTAACTTCAAAATGTTCCAATTTAACCCAAAGAAATATCAAGTTAGTATACTTTCAACCTTGTTAGAAACAGTTTTTTGTGCAACTTACATAATTCTTCTGGTAACCCGGTGAATTCCAAACCTTTTAAAGCTTCTCTTCTAAAATCAGATGATTTGCAAAGTAAAATCCTTTTTAGCTAATACCTTTCTAAAGTTTAGCAAACAACATCATTGCTGACTAAATTTTCATTTTGGCTCACAACAGAAGAGGACTGCTTCTCGCTGGAATACTGCTGCTTGTTGGAAACGACAGGATTCCAAGTTGAAGTAAATGAAGCATAAGTACCAGTCAGAAAGTTTACGTTTATGGTAAACCTGAGCTTTGGATGAGTGTTAACATTGCAGTGGCATAGCAGTACAGACATGGGTCATTTAGTAGGTTATGCTCCATAATATGTGGCTAAATTGGAATATCTTCTGGAACACTATAATCCTCTTTTTACTTGTTGGTGCGCACATTTCTTGTCTTACTACGACGCAAAGCAGCAGGATACGAGTTGCAATGTAGTTGCACACAGAATTTAAGTCCTCATATGTGCATGGAAAAAAAGGAAGACCATAGAGTACCCAAATTCCCAGATATATATTTTATTTCCAGCCCCCACATTGTCTAATGTTCTTCATCTCTCCCTGATGTTTTTGGGAAATCCACCTCTTATATTAGCTGTGAAGGACGCCTCGCTCTCCACTGTTTCTCAGACATCTGCACCACGTTTCCTTTCTGTGTGGCAAGCGAAGGAAGTGAAATGGAAAAACTGCTCCCCGCCCACCACAGCCACATGGCAAGGGAGGAGAGCAGTCGGTCAGGAGCCCGCCGGCCACAGTCGGGCATATTTCTCCTCTGCAGCAGTCTGAGCCACTCTCTGCAGCTCGACCTGCCTCTGCTCTCAAAGATTGCTCTCAAATGATATCACGAAGATAGACATACTTGTAGCTCACTCATTATGTTCCTTCACCATCATCTCTCCCAGACTGAAAAGAGATCACCCTTTTTGCAAGAAAGGAGGCGAAGGATGTGGCTACATCAGCAGAGAGGTTCACCACTGCCCATCACACTGGGGTCAGAGTGAATCACTTGCACCCACTGGTTTCGTCATGCTCAGTAATACACGCACACAGTGAAACCACAGGAAAGGGGAACAAACCCACGTACATATATATTCACAAATGATGGAAGCGTAAGGTCTAAAACAACAAATCTATCTTCATGTGCATCTGTGTTGTACCACCACCCTTCACTATTAGACTGTGATTCTCCTCTTCCTCTTAGCCTAGTTTCCCTGGGCAGAAATAGAAGCAGGAGGGCTGCGGATCCGCAAGTCTCTGTTGGGGATTTGATATGAAATCTGTCCTACCAGCTGATTGGGTCTACGTGCTCATATCTGTGTATGGCTCTGTTGGGTGTGGTGTGTGTCGCTGTGTGTTTATATTAGCTTATAATGTAATTTGTGAGTGTATGGTTGTACCAGAGGAAAATACTGGTAATCAACTGACCTAGTAAAAACAGCACACTTTATTTCCTCAAGATCATCCCATTTTAAAGGCTCACCTCCAATAATTTGCACTATTAATATGCTGCATGGAATAGATTCATGGACGACGCTACAGAAAATGTCTTGTTCTTCAAGATATTTCAGATTTATTTAACTTGTACAGTAAGTCAACAGACTAGTGGTAGCCCACAGAAAGTACTATTCATATCTAAGAATGATCATTCACCATTCATTGGTCTGAAAGCACTATTTGTAGCATGCTAACATTCACCAATTTGAGTCATTTCTTCTGCAGCTACACTGGTCATAAAGGCAGACTTTATGAGCGGGTGGAATAAGTGTCAGCTCTGCACTGCACCCGACGCTGTGTCAACTCTGTTTTTAACTGCACAACCCCACTATGACTGAATACAAAGGTATGCTCAGTTCAGCATCACAATAAATTCATGAAAGAGGCCTTTAAGTGTCTTCGAAGGCATGAATGCAGCATCCCAGTATGTCAGTTGTAAAAAGGTGACTGCTGTAATGCCAAATGAGTGTTAAAAGCATCTCTTTAAAATGTTTCTTTGGAGTTTGCAGCATGTTAGGAAGGAGGGAGTGGCTTGGTACTGTGACTTGATCGTTGTCATCTTTATTGAAGGCAGCCGCAGGTGAAATTGTGAGCTGACGGGAAGATCCACATTCCTGTGACGTTTCCTTCTTTAGCATCAAACGCCGATGCTCTCAGGCCCCCCCTGAGACTAAAGACTTGAGAAACTCATTAGTGTTGCTCAGTTAAATGTATCCATGGGATTATGTGTGCATTGCAGGAAGTGTTGTTATAAATTGTGTGAATTATCTGTATTTTCACAGTTGCTGTTTTACATTCGGCCATCAGGGAGTGCCTAATCTTCATGTTCAAGATGAATGCTTCTAAACAACATTAAGATTTGAGTCGGAAAGCCTGGTTTATGACTGCTAAATCTCTGTTGGAATATAAGGATATAGGAGAGTGCATATAAGGATAGAGGAGGTGCACTCTGAAGAGATGCTCAAATAGCCATTAGCTTGTTCCATCATTGTGCACTGAGTCTGGACGGAGACTGTTTTATGTACCAGTCAACTTAACTGAGAGGAAGGAAGTGTTCGAGAATAACATCTTATGATGTCATGGGTAGTCAGTTGATCTCAAAGAGTAATGAAGCGTTCATGATCTTTTTTGGTTGATCAAGCACCAGAAGCACCACCATGTTATGGGGCATTTGTGTGGATTTCACTTTGCATGCAGGGAGACTTTTCAGATGAGTGTTACAGTGTTCAAACCACAAGCTGACCACAGCCTGTAGCAAGATCTGAGCTGTTCAGATACAGCCTGAGACAGATGCAGCGTGGTAGGAGAAGGATAACTAGCTACACATAATAATATTCAGGTTTCTTCCAAGCTTTGGTGGTGAGGAATTTTTATGTTGATATACACCCTTTTGACCTTTTCTCTTTGAGTACATGTGCTGCATTACCATGGCAACTAAAGTAGGTGCTCCTCAATCGCTGAAAGATTTAGTAGAGGGAATATGTAGGGGTGAGCAGCTGAATGGGAGTAAAGAGGTGATGGTTGTATTGGATTGTGTCACAAACACATCGCTGCCTCTCTATAATCCCTTACAGATCAGTGCAGTTCGTTACACAGCTCATTGCACTCATATCTCCTACAACACACTGTTGCTTTAATCTGATTTTTATCTCCCATTGCACTGAAAGTGCTGCATTGATGCTCAGCAATAAATGCATCTTATCTTGTCCTGATAGGAGTTAGCAGAAGCGGATTATTGTTTATATAAATATTTCATTTCTGTGTTGAGATTCTTACGCCAAGTCTACCTTGATTAATTGCTTTGTAATTGTGCGGTAAGTGTAGACGGGTGTGGTTTGGACTACGCTCCACCATCTGGTGCAGGGATCCCTCTCCCAGCAGGCCGTGTATGCGCGTGCATGTATGCGTGTGCGTGTATGCGTGCTAATTACTGTTGTACTCTGCTGAACACCTTTCTTGCTTTCAACAAGCTTGATGGAATGGACAGATTAGTGTTTGTATGACAGCCTGATGTGTTCTTTGACTGTTTGTGTGTCTTTTTGCCCTAATTATCTCAGATTAGCTGCTTATTGTAGTTGATGAATGAATTGATGAAGTGATGATGAAGTGATGAGCTACATACAGTCACATTTAAGTAAAGCCTTTTATGAAACAGAGAGAAGTTAAAGAGCTATTAGTATAATTGTAGAACAAACATGTAGCCTGTAATGAGGAAATGTGAGCAGGTGGGTTGACTCAGTTGACAGGAATCTTTGAAGCAAAGCATGCCTGTCTTCCTACAAACAAACCAAAAATGCCAGTCATATTTGCTGAAGTTGTGCACCTGGCTTTACTGTGATCCGAGTTATCACCAACCCCGATACAGCTGTGACACGATGCTTTTTTTCTGAAAGTTGCAGGAACTCAGTTGCACCGTAGGACTCAGGTTATCCTGGATGATGGTGGTCTTCCCGAAGGAGGGAAGCAGACAGATCAGAGGCAGTCAGCTTCTCAATATGTTAGTCATGTAGGAGCAGTCTGCCAGTTGCACTACCAAGCACAACACGCCTCGTTTGAAGTGCAGGGGTTTCTATCATAAACATTTCTTTTATTTCTTTGCTGCTGGAAAAACAGATGTAAAAATTATTGGTGAAGACGTGCTTTAACTGCATGAAACCATCAAAAGATCTTGTAAACTCTGATCAGATCATCTTTTTCCTGATCTTTTATCGTTTATGATGCTCTGAGAAGTTCATAAGATTTCTTGTAAATCACCCAAGACTGACAAAACAGCAGGTGCTAGTCACTTCATTAAGGTATCTGTGCAATATGCAGGAAGTGGATTTCTCACATTTCAGCCTTGCTACTTATTACTGTTTGGAACTGAAACAATTTCAGAGATCTTGTGGTTTCTCTCTGTGGCAGGTTGTTAAAAGGGCTATTGCACATCAGATAAGACCTATCGGATTTATTTAATTAACATCATACCGTTGTTGTTGTACTGTCACCTGGAAATAAACGGTAAAAAACATGCTGCTTTCCAGAGCTGTTTACAGAGTTAGTGGCAGAGAAAGCGTGACTGGCTGGAGGGTATTCTGCAGAAGAAAATGTGTTTATTGCTTTTATATAGCAAGAGTTGTTCATACACATTTGTGTTGCAGCCAAAAGAGGACTTGTGATCGATGCTGTGCTGCTCTTCAGGGATGCTAAGTCTCTTAAGAACTTTCTATCACGCCAAAGCTATCACAAGCCACGAAACACCGTCCTAAAGCCAGAATTAATTTATGTGTAAGTTAGTTAAGCCGAGTCTGTGAAACCACATTTATATGTTCTCTGTGCTCCTGTTTGCAGGTGTTCTTTCTGACATCCAGCGGCATTACGAGATATCAGACAGCCAAGCTGGCTTGTTGCAAACAGGTGAGTCTCTTTTAAGCCCTTAATTGCAGATGTGAAAATGGTTGGCCCTGTTTTGCTGAAACCATAAAAATGCAGGTTTATACCTCAGCTGCTTTTGAATCCCAACCTCTAACAAACCTGTTAAAGATCAACATTCCTGCCATGTTTTTTTCTTTTTAAGGTTTGATATAGAAAGAGAAGCTTAAGGGCCATTAATATTTTATCACTTTATTAAGATTTCTCACATGAAAGCATGTAAATAATGTCTTGCCGTGTTGCCTTTATCACACTAAAGAGGACTGTATTTTATTTTTATTAAATAAAACAAAGATGGTTACTTTTAGACCTTTTTATACTATTGACACACTCAGCCGGCGTCGTGATCTTACCTAAGTACTGTCCAATTCTGTATGTCATGTTTGTCTCTGTATGTAACCTTAGATTGGCAGTATTTGAATACTGATACTTACAATTAGTGGATAGTTACATTTAGCGACTTTTAGTGATATTTACAAGTTATATTTAGCTTCACGGTACCTTTTTCTGATGATGACTAAATAAATAAATAAAATAAAGCACTAGATGGTTACTTTTAGCTTCATGGTACCTTTTTCTGTCATTTAGTGTCTTTATTTTTCTGTTTCAATGTCTTTTATTTTTGTAATTTCTTTATTGTAATTTCTTTCTGTTTCAAAGTAAAGCACTTTGAGCTGTCCTGTACATGAAAGGTGCTATATAAATAAACTTGCCTTGCCTTGCCTTTATGGGTATGTTATGGGAGCAGCATTTCCTCAGAGTAACGTCAGTTTAATGGTCAACAGAAAGCAAAACAGAGCACCTGAATGCACATGCACAGACAGTCTGACATCGTGGTTTGGGGCAGGGTTTCCTGCATCTCTCGGTTTCCCTAATGAATTCACCTTTTAGGGAGATACCTTGCAAAGCGCTGTTATTGGAGGACAGGCCCCCGTCTTGTCTCTGCGCACACTCGGACTCATTTAAACATCAACAAACTTGCACACAAAGTGCTATTGAGGGCAAGCAGGCTGGTTGGGGTTTGCGCAGAGGGAATAATACAGTCCAGTGTTTTCTTCCACTTGAGTTGGTGTTTCTAAGCTAACTTTGGTTGAGTGGTGGGTGAAGGACAAAAATATCCAGCTCGAAAAAGAAATGGGTGCAGCCATTTCTGATGTGTTTTCAGAGAATAAGGCAAATCTCATTTTCAGCTACACTAATCTAATTGCGGTGTAGGAATTCTAGCTCTTTTACATCTTTTTCTTCTATATTTTTCGACGTAATTGTTTTTAGGTTGTTTTTTCTACCTTTTGGTCTGGGTGGAATCCACATAGCTAGAAAAACAGCTTCAGTGTGTACATGTATTGAATTCTTAATAAGAAATGGGAAACTGTGAAGGGTAATTCTCTATTTATTCTGTTTGGGCTGGCTCTTGCTTCGGGTCATGCCCAAATCTGCATTGGCATAGAGTCATCCACACATAACCACACACAGTATATATTAGTTGACATGCACAGACAGCGATTCATCCTCTACTGTCCGTATTTGCAGACGTTTAGGATTGCGTGGCCTGTGCAGGCTCTATCATGGTTTGCTTGCGACCGGTTTCTCACACTGCTCTGAGGAATTCTGGTTGTCCAGGCGTTTGAGCTGTAAGGGTGCAGCTTTGGGTGCAGACAAGAAGGTTAGGTGTGAAGAAGGGGTTAGAAGTATGATGTAATGTTAACGCTGGACCAGAGAGTCGCAGTTGGAACATCCGGTGCCCCACACCCCCAGCTTCCTTCTCTATGGGCTGCAGTTCCCAGCTCTGTGAACACCTGCGAGCCTGGCTGGTTCTGCCTCTTCTCTTTCCTCTCTGTCCTGGCAGCTTTCACCCACCTGGGAATGCAAACAGCTAACGTAGGTGTTTTACAGGCAGTGGGCTTTGCTTATGCCGAGGTCATTGCTCGTTCTCTGCTGCCAGGTCAAACTGACCAAGTCTGCAAGCTCCAAGTCATAGACTGAGTCAGAATGATTTGTTAAACTTGACACAGGAAAAGGTCTGAGTCTTTACTTTGGCGACTGATCAGATTTAAAAATGAGAAATTTCCCCTTATCTAGAGGTAAGTGGCAAGTTGTTTTCATTAAGGGAACACTACCCTGAACAAGCATGAAAGAAGACTTCCAGATCTGCTGCAATTTTCTGCAACTCCTTCAGTAAAAAATGTGAGCAGCATAAGACTTTAGGCACTTTATCTCTTTCTACATTGCAACGAAAAATGTGTAGTGATGTATTAGATGTTCAAACATAAGTGAATTTACAGCATTTAAGGCAAAATGTGTTTGTATAATACAAACAAACATACAAACGGCAATAATTTATTTAATTATTCCCCCCTTGCCAAGTTTACTCAGGTGTTTTAAGAGCACATTGCACAGAAAGTGGAGAATTGCCATTTTTTCCAGCTAAAAGCTCTTTTTGGAAATGATTTAGTTTTTATCTTTGGCATTTTTATTTCTGTGTCTAAAGAAGAGACAACTTATGTTTATTGCAGACTGTTACAATGTGCTTAAAATCAGTTCTTTGCTAAGTTTCCTGTTGTATGTAGACATAACATTGGTTCAATCCTTTCTAAGGGTAACCTTTTTGGTGATTAGGTATGCTTGTTAAATGGTCAAGGTACATGGAGTGGAATTAAAATGAATAAAAAAAACAAATGATGTCCACAAAATAGTTAGAAATGAATAAAAAGTAAAGAGGGCTTCCCCGAGACGTTTGCACAATCAGCTGCTCTGAACTGAGTTTTCTTGTTATAAACTAGCCCACACGATCATCTCTCGCCAACAGCATCAACAATATTGTTTTAAATTTTTATAATTATTGTTTTCCGTGTGTTGGTGTTAACTAGTGTTTACACGCTGAGGGGACAAAGCAAGGAAAATACCCTGTGGTGAGCTCAGCCTGCGCAGTCCCGGTTTCTGTTATGTAGCAACACCGATGCTTTCAAAAGCAGCTTACTCAACACATTGACAGGAGGTATGTGCACATTTCTACTGTGCACGCGTGTGTCCGTGCACATGTTTGTGACTGCCTGAAGCTCGGTTCTCTAAGAAGACGAGGTATTCGGAGCTGTCTGTCAGGTGAGCGTTAAGGCTGGAGTTCTCACCTGATCTCTGCAGACTCGTCAGAGCACCAGGAGAAACGTAACTCAATTTCCCCTCTTGAAATGACACACCTAATGTGTTAATAGCCCTCAGGTAGTGGCTATCTGAGGTGAGTGACACACACACCCAGTTGTGACGGGGCCTGGGGGGGCATGAAGGGTTAATGGAAGGAGAAGGTGGATCATCTGGATGGTATTATCTTTTGACTAGAAGGGAGTTTTTGGCCTTTTTGTTAACTAGACTGGGATATTTGAGAGAACACTGTCTCCCTGCTAACACATTTTAGTGCTCTGAAGCATGGAAACATGGAATCTTGCTTTATAATGATCCATGGCTAGTTTAGCATGGAGGCTGAGTTATTGGGGTCAGTCAGGCTCGATGTAATGAGGGGTGGTAGCTTAATCAGGAGCCTGAGCTCAAAACAGCTTGCAGATATATTCTGTGTGTGGCTGCCCACCTTGTCTGAAATATGATACACACACACCCACGCACCCACTGAGTGACATTGCCCTAGTCTTGACGGGGTGACAGTCTGCCTCAGTCAGTATGTTGAGCTCTAAGGAATGAGGCCACAGTTGCTGTGTGAGACTAATGGCTTGAGCTTTGCTAACAAATCAGACTCACACTAAACACTGAAACCCTAAGCCTTGAATTGCATTGTACTATACTGCAATCAGGCTCATGCTTTTACTGGTTCTGAGGGGTGGCCAAGTCGGTCAAAAATCTCGTGTTGCGCCCTCCTCTGATTTGCTTTTACACAGTTGGACATTGAGCTACCGGTGCTTCATCAGCTGTTTTGGCCAGTCACAGCTGCTCTTATTTAGTCTTTTGCCCTCGATCGTATCCCTTTGGTACCTCTCCTGTCTCTCTCTCTCTCTCTCTCTCTCTCTCTCTCAGGAGTTTGGCAGCTGTTGTTGCCTTGTTGTTACTTCCACTTGCACCTTAGAGGAGCTGGAGGCCAAAGGAGGTAATATTATGGGAAATTGGGGGAGAGGAAAGAACCACCTGTGACTTCCTCCCCTTGCTCTTGCACGCTAGCATGTTAATATTCTCCACTATTGATCACTGAAGCTTAGAATTGGCATTGCTACAGTGTTCAGCAGCCTCCTCCTGCTGTGTCAAGAATAGAACGATGACCCGATGATGCAGCGATGCCACAGAGCTGTGCATGTGTGCCTCCATCTCTCTGAGGGGGGCAGCTGTTGGGTGTTGATTGGCACCTTGCTCCCCATCTCCATGCCCTTCACTTCCTCTTGACGGACCATTAGCACAGCAGATAAGTCACTACAAATCTAATCAGAGCTTTTAGGGCCATTTAAGTTGGCATGCTGTCATCCACTTTTCATGTAAATTTCTCTTAGATTCCTATTTTTAAGCACAAAAATCCTGTTTAAAATCTAAAGAAGGTCATTAAATGATCACTCATTCATGGCAGCACATTTAGATTTTTCTGTTTTCCTGCTTCTCCAACAAAAACGAGTACTGATCGATTGTTGCTACAGCAGGATTGTCCTCTCCCGTGGCTCTGAATGGCATCAACAAATCAATTAAAAGTACACACACACACACTCTACACTTCTCCTAGTGTAACGTGTGCTCCAAACATGTGTACCTCATCCTCTCAAGGTCAAAGACAGAGCTGCTGTCTGCAGTGTTTTCTGCATATGTGTAAGAAATATGTGCACGTTTGTGTCTGCTCCACTTTTCATATTACATTTTTCCCGCTACATGGGTAGCCTGCGATACAACAAGCACAGCCATGCAAAACACTGTCATTTGAAATTGGGGCTTGTCATTAAGCCTGTTGCTCCTGTAGTTACTGGAGGAAATGGTAGGAAAGAAAACACTCCTAGCTCTGTGCTCAAGTGTGGTGCTGCTGGATTTCAGCTCAGTGCCATGTCACCAACCGCAGGAAAGGATCCCTGGAAAAGAAAATAGCTAAGTTTTTCTTAATGCTGCAGCTTGGAAGGCAGTCTAAAACATACCAGGATGTATATCATGTGACGACTTCTGTTCTTCAGTGAAAACAGTCAAGTGCCTTTCTTTACTCTTTCCAGATGTGTTTGCTTGTAATATGCACTGGTAATGTGCAAAAGATGAGGTTCCAGTGTGCTCTTGCCAGCCGGGCTGGTATTTGTAGCAGCGTGTAATTCTCCCCAGCTGCTGCTTTCGCATGGAGCAGGTACTATGCAGATTTGCTGCGGCTGCATTGACAAGCTATCAGCTCAGAGTGGCTGAACGGCTCAGAAGGATAAGAAAAAAAGAGCGATTTAAGATGACTTTAAAGCAAGAACTCATTGGCAGCTTCTGTGGGAATTAACTTCTGAGTTTGACAGACGTGGTGCTGCATGGGTATTTCCCAGGCTGCATATGGTATTCGTCAAACGGCAGCAGACAGGTTGGTATTACTCCACCGGTGAAATATGAAACTTAGTGGGGGTTCTTATAAAACTAGTGGTGATCAGAAGTGTAAAAAAAAAAAGGCAGAAATATTTGAAGCTTCACCAGGAAGGAAAAATCCAAAAAGGAGACATTGGATGCACATGATCGCCTGAGTTTCGGTGTGACTTACAGGTCGTCTCTGGTGTCCTACTCACACCAAAGTTATGTGTTACACCCTCCACAGGTAGTTCTGTAAATCATTACAGGAAGCAAGAAAAATGCCACTCCTTTCTTCACCTAACAAAACCAACACCACAAAGCCACAGAACACTGGACACGCGTAGCTCAGTATTTCCTCGTTTGACTTTTATGTATGAAATGAATGAGTCATTATCTCATCTGCAGAGCCTGATGACAACCTTACAAGCCTAAAAGATATTAAAGGTTCAGTGAAGCAAAGAAACTTGTAAGACGGGGGGTCCTCAGGTACAGGAAAGAATATTAAATGATCTATGAACAAATATAAGTATGAAACTGGTAAGGTTTCAGGTTTTCATTCATCATCTGAGCAGCTCATAGCGATCATGTTTGAGAAAAACTTTGGATACAAGCAGATACAGACCCAGAGATGGAAATCATAAGAATACCAACATGAATTTATCCCTCAAATGGTTTATATCTACTTGCAACACCTGACGTGTATTTCCTTTTGAAGGTTTGTTTTATTCTTCACGATCAATAAAATACACGACACACATTTTCCAAAACTGTGACAATTAACTTCCATGTATTCTATTAACTCAAGATCAAACCAAGCCAAAAACACATAAATGCACAGAAGACTTTTATGAGGCGAGAAGCTCTTGTAAACAGCATTAGATTTACTGTTGCGTTAAACGTAATACACCAGAGACCGTATGAGCCTTCAGTCTGCGATGAGCTGACACGTTTCAGACAAAAACTCATTATAAATGTGTCTTTGTTACTACGATGGTACAATAAACATGGTTTTATGATCACTTATAACTGAACACAGTGGTTTGTTGTAAAGCTAGCTAAATGCTCTGTGTCTTAGTAATGCTTTGTGTCATAAATATGTTTACAATCTACCTGGTAATGCATAACATGCAGCCTTCTCATGCTTCATTGTGGGTACATGAGCGTGTTTGAGTCAAACATGAACGTGGTTGGGTCATTTTACATAACATTTTTTGTTAATGGGACTGCAGTTTCATGTGTGCATCTCTTTTCCCAGGCGTAGACTGAAGCATCTGTGCAACAGGCCTCTGAGAATGTCAAATATGGTGGTGTGCTCGCTATATTCTGTGTGTGATGACATCCCTGGTATGCAGGGTTGGGTTACCTGTTGTATCGCTACAGTAATAGCAGTGCCCTCTACACAGGTTGCGAACTTAACCTCGAATGCAATCATTCCTGTGGTTCTCACCTCATATTTGAATAACAAAAGTATTGTATCCACAGTAGTTAGGTGAGTCAAGACTTCACTATGGTGACAAAGAGAAGTTACCAAGAAAAAGCAACAGAATAATGTCTCAGATTGAGATGAATAGCTGTGTCCATATATGGCTGTAGCACTGGGAAGTAACACCTCTAAAATATTGAAACTATCTCGCATGATCAGTAAATTAGAAACTTAGCCAGAAAATCATTGAGATAAATCAGACGCCACTAGTCACAGAAGTGTTGTAATGATGGAAAGGGTAGAGACACAAAGGTGGAGGTGAGTCAACACACAGAAGATAGTGACTGTTTTTATAGGTTGTTTGCACAACACTAAGCGCTGACACCTAGACACGCATCTCGTCCACAGTGGACAGGTCAAATGTAACTGTGGGTTTTTTTTATGTCACCAAAGGACAACGCCCTGGCTGCAGACGTGCACAGACCTGCAGAGAGGATGTGCTTCTCCTGTTCCTCTAATTTGGTCCCTTGCAGCTGACATAAATGCAGCTTCATCAAACTGGTGCCCGGCAGTTAAACTGCTTGTCCTGAATGTCAGGTTTCACAGCTGCGAGGGCAGCAGGTCCTTTCCACACTGTGGGAAACATTAAGATCAGAAACAGATGTCGAGCTGTGACGACAGTAATGATGGACGTTATTATATCTCATTGGCTTGTATTAAAAGGGTGACACTGATATAACTTCCACCTGCAATGCATCTTTTCTAATACTATTTTTTTGTATTCTGACTTCATTTAAAGATTAGTTTCTATAAGTAGAGAAATGATTTAAATCTAATTAAATTTTAACATGATAACTTGAACATGGCATACAGTGGCTTGTAGAAAGAACATGAAAGCAACATCTGTAAACACCTGCACAGATGATGGATTAAGCTTTACAGAATTTGCAGAACCCTTATTTTTGCTTTTTCAATCTAAACCATCTTCAATCCCCATGAAAACAAATGCAGACTATCTCATATAGAAGCAGTTAAGCAGCTGAATGCTTCTTTGTTTTGTGTTTTTAAAGTAAAGGATCAAATGCGTTGTGGAGCATTAAGCATCACGTCGCCGGATGTGGAGCATCATCACAGGTGCTCTCTTCAGGGGAATCCTGTGTTTCATAGGGAAATGTCTCTGCACAGGCTCACTGAATATCAATCGTGCACACAAACACACATACTACATATGCGTGTCTTTATCTCCTGATGTGCGGTTCACTGTGGTGTTGAATCATAGATGGTGAGTCATCCCAATCGGCATTGTTCTGCTGGCCAATCGGAGCTAGGGGCTGGATGTCCAGTGTTTTAGTCTCCTTATGTGGCATGTATAGGAGAGGAGTGTGTGTTTTTTAAAGGGAGGTTTGGGGAGTTTTAAGGAGCCACATTCCCCCTTATCTGAGCTTAGTGGATGAACACTTATTGAAATGGATGCTTAAAGAACGCTGTATTTTAAATAAGATTGCTGTGAATCCTGCTTAGTGAAAAACTGTGTTCCTAAAGTACTGCTAATGGTAAGAGATGGTAAATGATTATTGGTGATGATAATAATGAAAGAAAAATCACTTATCGCTTACTGAAATTCCCATTACTGATTATAATTTTTATTTTGCTTTCTGCTTCCCAATGAGGAGCTGACAAGTACACAATAACACCATTAACCCCTGGCTAAAGTTACTGTAGAATACAATATTGTCCCACTTAAATTACACCTTAAATGCTGGCAGCATACCTCTTACAGTTTCTGTTTTAAGACGTCTCTGACGGCCATTGTCTTCCTTTTTGGAATGTCCTGAGACTATGATAATTACCTCGCCATGGACCGTGAGAAAAATGTGCAGCATCTCGTCTGGAATTTGACGCACAACAGAGCAGGTTTGGCACTCCTGCCTGCAGTGGAAGCGAAACTGAAATTAGATCTCGCTGTATACATTATAGGTCAGAAGCACCGGGCGTTTGAGAGGGCTCCTCTGGCCGGGCTTTTTCTAAAAGAAGAGAATGAAGCAGATGAGATTTATCTGCTCCATGGAAGCTTTTAGATATAATATGGCTTATATAGGAACTCTGTAATAGACTAGTTAAATAATAAAAAGCATATCTGTGTATTTTTATTCAAATGTCCTCGCTGTTAATAAGCTACACTTGTGTCTTCTCGATTCGTGTCACTGATGTGGAATTTTGAATTACTCATTGAAGGAAGTAAACAATGGTTTTAAAAGAGTGGAATGTGTCGTTTGTCAGGTTAATAGTGTTGCATAAGCCTGAAGATAAAGGCAGGATGTGGGGCTGAGCTGATACTGTAAGTTTTGTTTAGGTTCCAGTCTTTTGAGTCACTTTCTTTTTAAGGTGCATGACAAGATGATGCTGTCATTGTCATAGATAGTTAATACCATGATGATGGTAAATGCTAAAAGAAAAAAACTGCTTTATGTTGCTGTGTTTTCTGTTAAGTAAAAGTAATAAGGCGTAACTTCTGAAGGCCCAGCTGGCTGTTGTCTCATGACGGAGGCGATGAAAACATTTCCTCCCGTTGTCTACTGTAGCTCCGACATCATATTCGGTATGAAGCTTTTCCTGCTGTGTGTTTTGAGATCCGCTTGTTATGGGATACTTAAGATAACCATCTCTGCTGATTTGCTGGGTTTAACTCCTTTAATGTGCTGTGGAGATCAAACAAACATGTACTAAAATACACAAATAAAGAGAAAACCTTTGCTGATTATTCTAGATATTTACAATAACGTGACGTTCCAACCAGTCCAATTATCAGTTTTTATCACAAGTAATGGGATATTTTGATCTACATGAGAACATTAATTTTTTTTTTTTGTATTGTCAAACGCCTTGTAATTCAGTCTATCTACTGTGAGTTTTGGTCATGACCTGATGTCTGTGACAGCTTATTGTTAGTCATGGTTTGTCTGTCCTTCCGGCAAGGGCTTGAAATAGACTAAACAGATTTATTTTCTTGTCACAGAGTCCGTGCTCACTAATCAAGCCAAACTCATCCCAACCGTTTGGATGCAGCCGTAACACTCAGCGTTGTACTGTAAATACTTGTAATAATCTCTTTAACAGTAAATGATGTGGCGTTGTGGTCAAGTGATTGAATATAAAATATATTTTTAGAAGAAGATCTGGGTAAACAAAATAAGTTCTGAAGGAAGTAATTGCTTCTGAGTAGGACAAATATCTGCGTTTTGGCCCTTGTGGGGGTGCGGCCATCAACAGAGACTGACAAGAGAACAGCAAAATCACTGAGATGTTTTTCCTGTGACGGGACATTTCCTGAAAGCAGATGAAGCTTTTACTGGTTTTAATGGCACCAGTGTGCATCCGGCCTCAGCAACAGCAGGTGTTTTTCATCACTCAGAGAAGAATCACAAATAATCTTTATGCTTATTGTGTGTTTTGCTGACACATTTACATTTGGTATGTTTAGTCATGCTGAAAAGTCGCTTTTATCTGCTGCACCTCACACGCCTGATCACATCTTTCATCTGACTTCATTAGAAAGAATCACACCAGAAATGACGAAGCTGTGTGAGACAGATCCTGTTTGAGGGCGTTGTTTCTTTTTTAGAATACCTAATCTAACATCTCATCATATAATGACAGCATGTCTTTGTAGGTCAAGTGTTTGTTGTTATTGATCATCATATTGTCCTGATAAGCTTCAAAGCAGCTTCTACGGAAAATGCATTTCTGGAACTCAGGTCCATCCCTGTAGGTCATCAGGAACAAAACGTGGTATTTTAGATATTTCTTTTGCTGTGTTTGCCAATTTCTGCACCCTGGTAACAAAAGAGTGGTGTTTTCGCTTTCTTTTTAGCTTCTTTTGTTTCCTTATAAAAAAAGATATGACTCGAAAAAGATTTTTAACATTATGAATGTGCTGGTAAGCTTTGAGATGGATATGTGTGTGATTATGTTAATAAGCTCAATTTTGCCAGATAAAGCTGCAACAAACTGCATACTTTTTGAAAACCTACACAGACCAGCTGGGGATGCATGATTATGGACCTCTCCCTCATCTTATCTCCAGTATACCCCCCCCTCCATGTTTGTATGTGTGAATAGGCATGTAAATCTCCCTCTACGCTGTGGTTGCAGGTTAAGTTGGTAAAGATGATTAAAATGTGTGCAACAAAAATTATGTAAAATGATATTATGTCATATTAGGTAACTGGTCCTAGAAGGGGTTTTAAAGTGTATCTTCCATTATCATACCCAAAATATCACGTGTTCAAAGCAGTTATGCTGTAACCTGATTATTGTCCCTTATCCTGTGGGTTGGCCACAGCAGCTGCCTGTGTGATGCCTGTATCTTATATAACAACCCCCTCCTTGCTTTTCTCTCTCATCTCCGGATGAGAAAGAGAGAAGTCTTGTCCTCATGTGTATGTTTATGCTGATGATGTGTCCAACCACTCTCCAGCTTGCTTCCCTGACTCCCCTCACCACTGTCGAGGGGGAGCTGCAACGACACAGAACACCGCTTTAGAGCATGAAAAATTCAGGCCTGTTTGACTTGGCCCTCCTCATTCATATAAGCTAAAAGCTCTGAGAACAAGGTCTTGTTGTCCAGACAGCAGTTGGAGCAATTATGGGAACATATTTTAAAGCACTTGTTTGTTTTACTGAGACATGGGTTCAAGAAATTAGGATGGTGGAATTATTTATGAGCTCAAAAGCCACCAAGGTCATGTGATAGTTTAAATAGTTTAAATAGTCTTACCTGTTATGTTACTACCCCTGTCTGTTGTTATTTTCTTTCTATTTTCTTTGTAGGTCTACTGTGTGTATGTCAGCTTTTCCCCTTCTGGAGCGCTATCTCCTTCAATTTCTCATCACAAATTAAATCATGTAGAAATTTCCTTATCGGTACTCAATCATTTGCACTAAATGCTGTAGGTGAGGTGTATTATGGTCAGAGTTGAGTGAAGTTGTCCTCTGGCAGTCCTTCACTGTATCTTTGGCACGCTGCTATCTCAGAGTTGATCCGGTCAGGTCTCGACTCTATAACAGAACCAGGGAGCTGGATGTAGTGGCTCAGCCCTGCTGGTATTTGGACTTTTAAAGGCAAATGCAATGAAGCCACAGAGTAGCACTACAAATCCGTAAACCCTCCAGATCTGTGGATGCATGTGTGCATTAGTTGTAGTCATTGTCTGTGCATATACTGTAACCACAGTAACATTTTTTTTATTTTCCTTCTTTCACAGTCTTCATCTGCAGTTTCATGGTGGCAGCTCCCATCTTTGGTTACCTGGGCGACCGCTTCAACAGAAAGGTCATCCTGAGCTGTGGCATTTTCTTCTGGTCCATTGTTACACTGTCGAGCTCGTTCATCAGTAAAGAGGTACGCCGTAGCTCCTGTTCTCACGGAAACTTTAGGACCACTGCAGCACGAGAGCCCCAGTGTTATTATATTAGGCCCTCTCCCCTTCACTGATGAGCTAATTAGTTTGTTATGATGTGGATATGCTCAGTGTTAAGGCAAGTGAAATGAAATGACACACTCATTAAGTCGGACACCCGCTTTGCCTTTGTAGACATTCTTTATGTCTTCTACCCACCCTCCTTCTTTCTTTTCTATCTGGCAAACAGCCAATCTACTAATGAAGACCCATGCGTCACAGTTGTCTCAATTGCAATACTTTAGAAGATAAGACCATGTCGTTTCACTGCCTGTAAGCATGTGGATTTAGATTTGATATCCCTAAAAGCTTTTATGCTCTGGGAGGTGTTGGGTGCGTGAAACAATAACATTATTCCTGGTGATGGTGTGGGGGAAGGGTCATCATATTGCAATATAAAGGCTGTGTACTCTGACATGAGGATGTATGTGTGCATGTTAGATTGATGTCTGGTTAAAAAATATCAGCAGACTACAGAAGTGGCTTAACTGTGGCACTTAAAGGCACTTTTGCTAAACGGAGGCAGGACATGACATGTTTGCAAAGCAGCATCGTGGAGTTTTGCAGTGTCTTGGGTTTTCACGGTGGAGTGAGGGAGTGACGGCTCAGAGATGTGTGATGATCTCAGGAGGGCATCCTTTGACTAATCCTCTACAAAATCACCTGCTAGGAGCCAAACATGCAGTAATTTGCCTGAACAAGCAATGCATTCCTGCTGGTTATGGAAAAGCTGCAGTTAAATCCTCCATCTGACAAATGCAATAAATGACGCTGACTTTTGATGAGAATGCAAGGAATGGTCCTCCGGACCCGATGTGCTTTGCCTCTCCAATTTGTTTCCTCCCTTAAGACATGTTCATAATTGTGACAGTCAAAGATGAGACTAGTTGGCCGTTATGTAACAGAATCTGTCATCATGAGAGATAAAAGATATGCAGGGTAATAAAATGTTAATATCCACTTAAATTTAACTCCTATTATTACACATTTAACACACTGTGGGGCATTTTGAATTTGCACCACATATGGAATCTGGAGCTTATGTAAGAGAAATTCATCACTGCCATGATGTGAAATTACACATTTTTTTCTGCATGCCCACAAAAGATTAATGTCACAGAGTGATTGCTATTTAGTCATGTGAAGTGCGTGAATGGCTCTCTGCAGCTAAATACATTGTAGTGCAGCAAAAATTTTGATATGAGATATTAATTTATTTCTGTATTTCCTTTTAAACTCATTCCCTCATAACTCAGAAAACATGACTCGTTTATTATTTGTATGATTTCTTGAATAGAGAGGGAGTTTGTTTTTCTATGGCTGTCAATATTTCTGATAGCTATGATCAGAGGGTTTCTTTGTTCAACCGCAGACACTACACATAATTCAGACCGGAGGATTAAAGCAGATTCTTAGAAAAACTGAGACAAGTACACTTAGAGGGCGTTTGGATAAAGTTAAAAAGATTAAACATGTGTTAATACATAGAGTTCAAAAACAGTTGATAGAAAAGCAACAACGAATGGCTAAAAAGTACGAAAAAGAGGATGATGTAGGTCAGAGAAAGGACAGGGAAGATCAGGTGATGCAACTGGGAGTAATGCAGCAGGCAGATTGGCTTCCAAAGGGATGTACTCAAATATGTGACAGACATATTTCCAGTCAAGCAATATATCATTTAATTAGTGGTTAAAGGCTCTTTTTCCCTTCCAAAATGTTAGATTTTACAGATGTCTTTGCCTGTGTGACCTAATTCCAGCTGTCACAGAGCATTAGACCACTGTCCTGCATTTTTGAGATATTTTCCTGTTTCAGCACAACAAAATCAAAGTAACTGGTAACTTAACAGGCTTGTTCAAGATTTAACAAGCTGCTGGGGAGATCCATTTATTTTATTTGGACAAGACAATGCAAGATATGAATGTAAACATGCCGGACTAAGCAGGGAAACATCTAAAACAGGACGCTGGTCTTCAAGGGCTGCTGTCCTGCATCGTTTTGATGTTTCCCTGCTTAAACACATCTGATTGAAATGGTACAGAACTTTAATTTGAATCAAGTCTGTTGGAGCTTGAAAACATCTAACACTTTTAAGACCCTTGAGGACCAGAGTTTGCACATTAATCTAAAAGATGAGAGGCAGAGGTTCCCGAAAATCCCACTTGGTCAACAGCGTTCCAGCTTATGGTTTAACCAGTTAGACTAAATATAAAGAAAATATTCTTATCTACTAAAAGCGATAGCTCTGCGATGGACTGGCGACCTGTCCCGGGTGTACCCCGCCTTTTGCTTGACGATTACTGGGACAGGCTCCAGTTACCCGCGATCCTGAATTGGGTAAGGCAGTATGGAAAATGAATGAATGGATGGTATAGAATGAACAAATAACATTGTAAAATTAAAGTTTATGTGCTGATTTATTTTAATTATTTATTTTATTTTCATTTAACTATGAAATCCCACTTTCTCTTTTTGGAGTGAGACCTAAAATGGTCACCGGCTGCAGCATTCTTCCTTCTTTGCCTAGAAAAAAGATCATATCTGCTCTGTCCAGATACAATTAGTTCCAGCAAAATGGCAGGTGTATGACAATTTATTCAACTATCCAACCACTAATTTTGTAACAAGCTAATCACAAAAACGACAATTTGTCTGTAATCACAGTGTTTGTTCAGGGATGCAGGATGTAAATGCAGAGTTCAGAAGTCAATATTGTTTACAGAGCAAAGGTCAAAACAAAGTATAACAATATACACAGACAAGGTTTTTTTAAAAGCAAGGGTCAGATATACTAAGCTTTTAGCAATATTTAAAATGGGGCAAAAGGTACAGTACAACACAGAAGGAAAAGGGCTAGAGGCTACTAACAATGCACACAGATAAGAAGGGCATGACTGAAACTAGCGCAGCAAGGTGAGTAATGGCAACAGCAAACAGGTGTTCATAGTAGGAACAGGCTAATTCAGTGGTTATTATTATTAATAATAATAATAATAAATAATACATTTAATTTGTAAAGCGCCTTTCAAAACACTCAGGCACTGTACATAAAAAACAGACAATAAAAGTACAACAAGCAATGAAACACAATTGTATACAATAAAATACAATACAATATAAAACTGTGGGACAGAGTGATTACAGGGAGTATGCCTTCTTGAACAGGTGAGTTTTGAGGTGTGATTTGAACAGGTTTAATCAGTCAATATTACGGATGCCGGGTGTCAGAGATGTGGGGCTGAGCGGCTGAATGCTCTCCTCCCCGTGAGGAGCAACCAAAACATCCAATGAAGAAATTACTTTAAAAAACACACTAACCAGAAAATATTTAAAAAAACAGTGGCCTTCATGACCTGTAATTAATGTTTTCTAAAATTAAAATCTCTAAAACGTATGTTTAATTATTTTTCTCTTGGTTTGATCATATGTCTTTGACAATTAACAAAAAAATTTACACTATTGTGTAAAAATATTACAGTAAACCTGTTAAATCCGTCTGCTGAACCTTTTCCTAAATAGCATGCTAGCAATCTCACCCATGCGTGTGTTCTAAAGAGAAGAAAACAGTTATAATTTGGTGCTTTTTCTAAACTTCTCTTTTTATCTCTGTAGTCTTCAATTCACTTTTACTATTTCTATGTCAAGGTTTTGGGGTGTTTTTGGTGTCTGGAGTTTTCTCTCTTTTTTTATTTCTTGGCTTGCAGTGCTACTAGGTTTCTGGTCCAAGTAGTGATGATGGTCTGGTGGTGACCACACACACAAACAGAGCTCCAATCATGATCCCACTAAATGGCAGGCCACCAGAGGGAGAAAATAGACTGTGTGAATCATTTAAAACTGACAAAGATAAAGCTTCAGGAGTGGTCATTGGAGTAAAAATCATAAATGCAGTAGTTCAGAGGCTGTTGTAATTAAATGTTGAGAAAACGGCACAGGACACTTGCATAGAACCATCATTGAAAATGATATGGGTGAAATCCACAGCAGAGGGGTTTTGAAGTGTGGGGGTGAATCCCATGAGTGTCATCTTACAACAAGGTATGCGTGGTGTTTCGTCTCCTGGGAATGTTTGATGGCAGTGTGTTATTGACCTCATGACACTGTTTCATCCAAAAGCACAAAGCCTGACAAAATAGAAAAAGCCATTGAACCCTAGAGTTTATTTAATCTTTTAATTGATCCTTTATTACAGATTGCCACCATATCCCACATCCCATATACTCGCATTACGAGAACCCACAATGCTTTTTATTCAAAGGAGAAAGATATTGGTCATAGAAACAAATATGACATGTCCTGCAGGGTGTTCTGCATGTGACTAAGTATTTTTCAGCCGACGGCATGCAGATTTATGGTCAATGTTTGCAATTTGCGTCATTTGACTGTGTGGGGAGAACTCAAATATGTTTGCAGCTTCACAAGCAAGCGAGTGAGTAGTGGTTGCCATGGAAACAGTTAACAATTCAGCTGCCTCCATCAGAAAGGCTTTAAAGTATTGACCTTCTTTATACACACCGGATAAAGGATAATATGCTGTACATCTAACTTATAAAATGGTTTTATTCTGTGCTGGTTTGATTAATATATTTTAATGTTTTTTGGCTGATTAGGAAGACTTCAATCAAATCAAGATAAAAAATATCCAGGGGATGCCTTTGTGCTAGTATTTTGTACAACAAAAATGATATTAAGGGGATGAAATTGAGAAAATATTAGTTTTTTATGATTGCCATAGCATTAATTGCTCAGCATAGTATCTCATAATTATCAGATGAAGGAAGATATATGCAACTGTTGTTTAGTCAGAAGTTCATTATTACGTTAAAGGAATATTGTAATTTGTGTTTGTAATCGTATTGATTTTCATTGAAGGGTAAAAGTGAGTCCCTTTAGTAATAATCTTGAGAAATAAAAGGAGAGTAGAGGATGTTCTTTTTCCTAAATAGAAATACTCTATGTAAGAATAAGTGAAAATAAACACAAAAGATATTTAAAAAGATAAAGTTGGTTTGATGTATTCTGGGAGAAATTTTACCTGCAGAGCCTTACGGCGTCTCATCTGTTTTCCTTTGTCTTGCTTTCTGCCTTTTCTCTTCAGTACTACTGGCTGTTTGTGCTCTCCAGAGGACTGGTGGGCATCGGCGAGTCAAGCTACTCCTCCATATCTCCCACCATCATAGGAGACCTCTTCACTAACAACAGCCGCACCATGATGCTCTCTGTCTTCTACCTGGCCATTCCCTTGGGAAGGTAAGTCGTATTTATACAGATCGAGCCTGTAACAAGCTATACATGTTATGCTTTACTGTAGTTATATATTCATGACATTGCATTAGTTGTGAGAAGTTATTTTATCTGCTATAATTTAACTAATAATTAGAAATTGTCTTTAAAGATCAAAGAATCCCTCCCATCTGCCTCCACCTCTTCAGATAAAAAATTTTACAATGATCCTCCTAGAAAGGAAAACATGACTTACAATTGGCTGTGCAAAGCTTAAAAGCCAATGGGAAACTCTTTCCGTCATGGATGACTAGGAGGTATTATTAAGCTCAAATCTCTTGACTTTTCAGTTCATTCAATCAGAGAGCGCCACAGGGAGAAAGCAAACACGTGATAGAAGATGAATGTGTCTGTTGATGTGTTGGGGGAGTCTCGAGGTTTTTTGTGAGATACAGTGCTCATCGGCATGTGCCTGAGCTGCTGCATGCTACGCAGCTTATACTGCATGCAGAATTATGCAGGACGGGGGGTTTTAGTCTCTCCGACACTGTAAGCAGTTACATCAACTTATATGTCTACTATATAACCTGTAACTTTACATTGTCTGAGCGGAGAACTGATGAATTTCTATACCCCTAAATTAGTCCTGTAATTGCATCAGTATTTAATGTCTGATTAAAGAGAGAGGGACTGATGAGGAAGGAAGGGGGGGAAAAACTGTACTGAGTGTTTGTGTTATGGCTAGCCGAAATGTTTGGGTCAATGTAAATTCCGCAGCAGCAAGACAATAGAAGGTGAAAGACTGGCCCTCGGTTGAATGCTATTAATCACCCGACCAGGCTCCCACTTGTTTGTCTTTACTGAGGTTATTGCGACCATTTCCAGGAAGTCACAACAGAAATTACAATATTTGTATTGTCATCATTTACATTTTTTAAATTTTGAACAATAATATTTAAGTTTATCCTCCCAGACACATTAGTGCGTCATGCTGGTGCATAATAGGAGTGTGTTTTTTAAAGCTTGAGTATTTTTTGTTGGTGCTGAACTTTCCAAACCCTTTCTGGGTGGACTCTGATAAGATTAGCTGTTAGTCACTCACTGGAAATATCATACGTTGTCAGGATATGTTTATACCGCTCTTGTTATTTTTGGACAACTAACCATGGAAGCAAAACCATAAAGCGTTTCCATCTTTGCTTTGAATGTGTGCAAAAAACCCCCAGCAAAGCAGGATCAGCACTCATCACAGATAAGATTTCACTGTAGAAATCTGCTTTTCACCATCCATCTATCACCCGGCTGTTATGGAAAACTGTGTCCAAACGCAGACAAACAGGTTTTTTAAGAAAAATCTCAGAAACCAGGAAGTATAACTGGCTTTGACCAATTCCAGACAAGAAAGAAACTGTGATAAGACACTCGTATGAACAGCACCACACTCTTGTGTTTTATCTAATCTGATTTATCTACTGATCATAAAGATAACTCGGGTAATACATTTGTTGATAACACAGCGCGTTGCCAGACAACCATATTAAAACTGATCTCTTGTTTCACAGGCATTATAACGCCTGGATTTCGTGACTGCATGCAGAGATCACTCTTCCACAAATAGACTTACTACTCAAGTAGCTACCGATGCTTTGATCGCTATCATATCATACGTTTTCCATTACAAGTACTCAAACACTCAATACAGTTTTAATCAGACTGCAACAGGATGTAGGTGGCAACAGAGCAGGTTTAAAAGGGACATATCATGCAAAAGGCACTTTTTTAGCCCTTAAATAAATGTTTTTGTGCGCTTTTAAATGTTCAGGAAGCGAGAATAAGCAGGAATTCAGACCAATGCATTGCGGTTCTGCTTTATACAGACAAAAGGAATGATTTAAAAGCATCATATATCTCCTTTAAGTGATGTAAATGATAAAAATGTTGGCTTTTTATACATAATGTAGACTGATTACTTGATGGGGGGAGTTTTGTGTTGCTAATATTTGCTAATTTTGTGTCCATCTGCAGTGGGTTGGGTTACATCCTGGGCTCTGGTGCCAAGGACGCTGCAAAAGACTGGCACTGGGCGTTAAGGGTAAGATTATCATTATCAGCTGCAGCCTTCAACCCTGCATACAAACATGAACACAAATACACATGAAGAGCTCCTGCAGGAACTGGTTGTGGGGCTTGTTATGGACCCGGGGTCAGTTTGGTCAGTGGTGACGGCAGCATCAGCGGACACTCATGGCTGCTCGGGCGATCTTGGCTCTGATTTTACAGGTGAATGACAGAACAACAGAGCTGCAGGCTGAACAACTATAGTGTAAATCAGCCCTGCCACACCTTAGTACAGGAACATTTCCACACATTTTAACATCAAATACATGCAGCATCTTAAAAAAATATGTTTGAACTAAAAAGCCTGTAAGCCTTGTACTTCATAAAGCAGCAGAAACATCTGAATCAGTGAATGAACATGGCATCAGTGTGTCATCAAACTACATATAAAATAAATGTATTTCAGACCACAGCATAAGGTTTAGTCGTCATCTTTGTGCCATTGTTCCTGCTGCTTTTTTAGCTCTTCTTTAAACAATACCAATCTCATTTTCCAGACATAGTGTTTGAGGAAAAGATGCTATTCTTAGGAAGCGAAAGACGTTAAAACATGTACGAGACAAAGCACTAAACCCCACAAAACCACACATCTGTTACCATGTGATCGTTTCCCAAAGGTGCTTGATGAGGCTTGACCTTTCAATTAAAGGCAAAATTATACTTGCAAGTAAAATTGCTGATGGTGCATTAGCTTAAAAAACGCTGCATACTGTAGAGGAGACTGGTGTTAAATTAGAGGCATAAATCACAGTTGTAGCTTTGCTTTTTACTGGGAATCAGTTGAGTAGCTGAGACAAAATGGTCTAAAGTGAACTGCTCTATAAGGCATTCCAACTATAATGGAATAGACCAATGAAAGGCCTAACAGGACTCCCCAGGAGCGGCTGGCTTCAGGGTCAGCTTTTAAAATCCCTAAAACAAATTATGACCTTGTGCCTCTTCTGAACCAACTGACATTTAAAGGAAGACATTCTCCAAATGTGTCTTGGTGGTAAAGATTCTAGGACTTGTTGAACAGGAAGTCCATTAGTTCCTTCTTGGTGGAGTGTTTTTTTTAAAAAAAAAAATAAAGAGAAAATACATCAGGGGGGCAGTTTGTTCCAAAGCAGCCACAATGACATTCCAATAACACAAGCTCAGGGCCAATTAATCACTGCTGGGGCATGCAGAGAAAACAAATAGCAACACATGAAACAGGTTCTGTGTGACGTATCCTGTTTTATCAAAAACTGTTGAACTTCCTCTTGTTTTTGCCTGTCGTGTTCCAGCTACCTTCCTGCAAATATCAATACAAAGGGATATCCAAAAAACTGAGCTGGAGGGGAGGGCAGTAGCTAATTTCTTTGATTACCAACCATCCCTACAGGAAACGGCTTATAAATCCAGTGGGAATGGAGGTCAGAGGTCACAGACTCCTGTTGTCTCATCCCATGTAACAAAAAAACAGCCGAGATTTATTCTCCACTTCAGTGATGAGCTTCTGTGGAGTTGCTGTGCTCCAGAAGCCCCATTATAAAAGTTAATCGTACATAAAAGTTGCTCCATACTAGCAGAAGACAAAAGACACAATGTTGGAAAGGGATTGATGAGTGTTGGTGTAATCGTGCTACGTTCTGGGCCATATCTGACTTCAAGTTTTCTGCTGACACGAACACAAAACACGGATGCATACTCCATTCAGGTTCAATACCCATCACAATGCTTACAAATGGGTTTTAATAAGCAGCTAAACGGCATAATATGATTACTTTCCTCTGATACTTTACTTCATGAGCCAGTTGTATTGCTCAAACAAATCCTCTTTAACACATCCCATCCTGCTTTTTGTCTTTGTACCCCCCTGATAAACACACACACCGGTACAAACTTGTGAGCACATAAATGATGATAATGCACATAAAAGCACATTTGCAGCTGTGAGGATTTCACCTGTTCACAAAGCAGCTCAAAGCCAAAAGGCTCTTTTAGTCTCTTGTATAGTTACACACATAGACAAGCCCACACCCATTCATGAACACACACATCTACCCACACACACACACAAATGTGGTACTAGTAGAGTGAGCAAAGGGAATGTTCTTAGTTTCGGAGGGCTTGTATAGGATGTCAAGCGTATCAGCAAACAGTGGCCTCACATTCAGACTGTAAACATGCCATTCTTTGTCCTGTATGTCATGTTTTATCTCATTTTGCTCCAAACCGCTCCCATTGTGATGTCCCAACAATATCTGAGCCCTCATAACTCTCTTTGAACTGTATTGACTGATTGATTTTTTGTCCTGTTAGGTGTCTCCATTCTTGGGCATCACAGTGGGAGTGCTGATCCTACTTTTTGTGCCAGAGCCAAAGAGAGGCCGTGCAGATCAGATGGGAGGACGCATCAGAACCCGCACTTCCTGGATCTGTGACATGAATACACTTGCCAAGAAGTAAGGCCTATTTGCAGATAGTTTTGTAGTAAATATATAAACATTAGTTGATTGTCAACTGGTGCAAGACGGGAGATGTCCTGTCATTATTTTAGCCCTAGTTTACTGATGTTATCTGGGCAACAGAGATGTTTGGAGTTGTTAAATAGTAGTGTTTGTATTTGTCTTTTGCTGGCTAATCACCAGTATGTTTCTTTCTGGGCAGTCGAAGCTACGTGTTCTCCTCCCTGGCATCAGCAGCAGTGTCCTTTGCCACGGGGGCTTTTGGGATCTGGATCCCTATATATTTGCAAAGAGCCCAGCTGGTGCAAAAGACATTAGAGACCTGTACAACTGAAGTTTGCCCCAGTCAAGACACGTAAGAGCTTCTGTTTAACTTATGCGATATAAAAACTTGTAGAAGAGTAAAACTCCATTCATTTAAACTGGTGCTTGTTATTGGTACTCCATCCATCCATTTTCCATACTGCTTCTACCAATTCAGGAGACATACTTACACAATTAAAATGTTTAGGTGCATGCTTTAAACCATGCTCGCTATCTAAAGGGAATAATCTCTTGCAGCTTCATCTTTGGAGCCATCACCTGTGTGACGGGGCTGTTAGGTGTGCTCATCGGGGCTGCAGCCACACGCCTGTCTCGCCAGAAGACAGAGCGAGCTGAGCCCCTCGTGTGCGCCGTCAGCATGCTGGGCTCAGCCATCTTCATCTGCCTCATCTTCGTGGTGGCTAAGAAGAGCATTATTGGAGCTTATGTGAGTTTCATTTCCAGTTAACATTTCTGTACTGTCTGCAGTGATAGAATGAAGGTTAAGACGTCCTGCTTCTCTTTGAGAGGTATTTGGTGAAAAATACCTCCCTGACAAAGAGGGCCATTACAGTGTGGATAAAAGATACTGTTATATATTTATACACAGAGGAAGAGAAGACTTTGTTAAATCTAATTGAGGTGGGGTTGACTTTTGAATAAAGTGGGAAGAGTACATCATAAAATAAATTATTGTCCATTTCTTTTATTCCCTGTGGCAGCATAATGATGTCACTCATCAAAATGAATAGCTTTGATTGCAGGTTAGATTGAAATGCAGAGTCCACTGCGGTTACCTTTTGGTAAAAAGTTAATAAAAAAAGAATAAATAAGTGATACATATGAGTTTAATAGCTTTGTGTGCCAGGAAAGGGTGCAACTGCACAGTAGCTACTTTGAAACAATGCACCTTTGGGCTGGCAGACTTGCAAATCTCTAGTTCTTATCAGTGCTATAAGAATAGGAACTGATCTGGTTGGTATTAATGCTGAAAATGTGGTAAATAGTTTCCCAAGCGTATTAGAGAACACAACAAACGCGTTTCCACGTCCTAAATATGCTACCTTTGTAGGTTTGTCCTCTCAGATCTGAATCCACACGCAATTTTATTTTTACATCCTTTGCAATGCTTAATTAATTGTCCAATTATGTGTGCCGCATACAGGAGATGCTAAGCTAGTGGAAGTAAAAGAACTGTGGATGATACACTTAAATTGAATTGCTTATATTATTACAAGGAAAAAAAACATGCAATCATGAGTAACAGCTGGATAAATTACTTCCTAACAGGCAAGCAATTGCTCATATAAATAATGATTTAACTAATGAAGTAAGATTTATGTGACCTCCTATTAGGTCAAAGGCACACATTTATAAGCAGTATGACTTAGCCAATTAGACCTGAGCTGCAGAAGCATCCATATTAATTATATGATGACACATCTGTCCAAGTTGATTTCATACAGTCCAACATCACAGAAATAGAATTCACCTTTTGGTAATAGACCGATGAGGCACCTCGTTTCTGTAGAAACCACATGGTTATTGCTCTTTTAAAATGATTTGCACTTTTTTAATGTAGCAACACTTTCCTTCAGTTCTTCAATGCCATCTTAAATCATGCTACAGTACAGCACAAGTGGTAAGTTGCCAGTCTCAAGTTTCTGATAGATGTGTCATATTATAAGGCTCGACACGATTGTAGCAGTCGGTGCATCTCTGTCGAGGCAGATCGACCCCTCGCAGCTGTTGTCTCGTCAACACATAACTAATCTGAGAAAAGGCAGGGCTTCTTGCTTCTAAGAGGCAACATGTCGGTCACGGTGTCTGGTTCGCAGCTCTCAGAACAGACCTGTCTACATCTCCGCTGTCAGACCCTTTCCATGGCTCTCTGTACTTTACTGTAGGTCTGGCACCCTGGCGGGGGGGAGGGGGGTTTTTCCCCAGCAGGAAACACACATCAGTCGCCCGTGTTAAAGTGTTTTAGATGAAACCAGCCAGGGCAGATACATGAGATTCCACCACAAGCACATTCCTCTGGGGCCGTTTTGAAAGAAAGTAGCCAAGCAGCAACAGCAGCAGCTGCTATTACAACACATATGATAGCTTATATGTACATGCAGTGTGCAGCACAGGACAGGTTTTACTCCACCTTTTCTGAAGCCGAACATAAATTCAGATCTTAAAACGTTGCATTTAAACGTTTTCCACATTGAATGTCTTTGGTAAGAATAAACAGTTGTTGTCCTCCTGTGGTGGTTTTCAGCTTGTGGGGTGTATGCTCAGCTCAATGGGATCAAATTGAAGGCCTGTACATCCACATATAATTGGGCCATGACATAATAACATGTTTATGAACCACCGCGACCAAAGACATTTTTACAGCAACAGATTCTCACAGGATAGAAATATTGTGCGCTTTGTGTCATGTGTGTGGAAATGAGCTGCTTATGGTCAGCACATCTGACTGTGAGATCTTTTTCTTTATTTAGGTGTGCATCTTTATTGGAGAGACGCTGCTTTTCGTGAACTGGGCCATTACGGCAGACATTTTAATGGTAAGTACAGAGAACCTATATTTATCTTTTAGGTTACTGGAAATTCCTGCAGTGGACTGTACCAAACAGTGGTTTCCCAATCAGAAACAGTGTTAGTACCGGTAAATGTGAATGCCCTTTCTTTGTTACGTGTTGGAAAAGTGAAAATGGAAGGTCATCTTGTTCTTCATCACCGTGTACAAACTAATGTTTTCCTCCTTCCATCTCTTTTTTATCGCCGTGCAGTTTGTTGTTATCCCAACACGAAGAGCAACAGCAGTTGCCTTTCAGGGCTTCATCACTCATCTCCTGGGCGACGCAGGAAGTCCGTACCTGATAGGCCTGGTAAGACTCTCCCCAGCAGCACGATGTGGATGTAACTCGCACTGCTTATAACAATTCACCAGGTTATAAATCTGGAGCGAACTGTTTCAGAGCCCTGTTCATGCACACTCTGTGTATTTGGATAGCAGTGAAGCTCTCATTTTAAGTAGGCCAGCACAAAGTGTGGCACAAGAGGAGCTTTTAGCACACGTCTCAGGAGAGCCGGTGAGCAGAGTTGTGATTTCACCTCAGCTCTCCAGGCTGTCACTGGTATTTTCTAGTAAATCTCACAGTTCCCAGGAGACGCCAATGTTAGTGTATTTGATTGGCCGGGAGATGAGAGTGCTCCTTATTGGGCCTCTCAAGGTCACAGTCAGCCCACCCTACCCTAAGTCTACCCTTCAACTGGCCATACGCTTAAAGAATAGCATCCGTTTGACCAGAATGAAATGCTTACTGCTTGCTATTTAATGGAGTGTGAAACAGGATTCACCTCAGACTGTCAAGGTGCATTCTTCCCATTGTAAGCTGAAAATGAGCGTTTCTGAAGTTAAATAGTAACTCTGTTGAGGTGCTCATTCTGCATGCAAGCAGTGGATGGTTCTGCATTACATACTGCAAGTTACAATACATGTATAAAATCTTTTATGGGAATATTTATGAAGCATTTTGCTGAGAGAAGTTAGGCTTTCACATTGTGTGTTATCTTTACACCTCTGGTGTACAGGCTGCGTTATGTCAAGAAAACAGCAGAGGTAATTAATGAATAAAACTGATTCTCGTCGGGGCCTGACAGGCTTGCAGCTGAGCAACATGGATTTTTCTTATCTTTATTAACCCTAAATTGAAATCTTTAACTATTTTTAAAGCAGAGAAACAAAGCAGCATTCTTTCTAGCCGTGAAAAGGATCTGTCACGCTTACTAAGATTTTTTTAATTACATTTAGGAATCAGACTCAAACATATGGTTTTATTTTAAATGTGAAAAAAGACTACATCTGCAGCAGAAACAAGAAAATAACAAACTTTGAATTTGTGTTTGTTGCTTACCACAAATTTCAAGACAGATTTAAATGATCAGTTAAGGTGAAATACAAAGAACTGTCCTTATTAAACAGCAATTATGATAATAAAGAGGAAGCTGACAGCTCATGCTCAAATCTGAGCTAAATCTAAACAAAGTAAATATAAAAGTAAATATCTGGGGATGGCAATGTAGTGAGAAACATTAAAAAAATTGTGCTATTTAAAAAATAAAAGAATTTACCATTGACGTTATTAGAGAAGCTATACTTGAATTTATGAAGCCATGATTTGAAAATATTTAAAATGTAATAATTTCCAGATTAATCCTGGAACCACAGGAAATTTCATTCTTTTATTAAGCAAAAATGGCTCCACTACTTAAATAAAAGCCTTTTTCTCCTTCAGTTCTTTGTGAAATAAAGCAGCGTTAGGCAAGACCTTGCTCCCTGACGGCATTTATGAAAAGCAGACAGCTCTATTTAATACTGTTTAGCTAATAAGGCAACACCAGGACCGGGCTTCATCTGTCAGATTAATGCAGCATAGAAAGCATACTACACTCTGCCAATCTGAATTATTCCTACATGGCCCACTCACCCTCATCATCTCCACCCAACTTCTGGGGTCACGGCTCTCCTCTGAGTGGCACGCTGAATATCCGGGGGTTTCTCCCTCCTCCACAAACCCTGACCAACAATGTGCTGAATACTCAAAGTGCGTCAGAAGTCATCGCCTCAGTTCCTGAACTGAGTTTCAGCACAAGAGTGTGACAGAATTGTCGTGACGCACGTCAAGCGCAGGCTATGTGGTCACCAGTGTAGCCTGAAACAAACACTGCGAGGAAAAAAATCAGACCAGTGCTTATTGCTAAGCAACCACTGAAGATAAGAGTGAGTCTATTTTTTTCCTTTTTCTAGTAAGCAACTGGATTTTGATATGTGACAAACAGATCAGAAGACTGTGTATATAACACAAAAACCAGCGTTGCAATTGTTACTTTTTGGAGGAGCGCCTGCAGATACCAGTGGCTACAGGCCACACAGCCAACACCCCCTATTATGTAAAAAAACTGCTTTAGTACATCTGAAATTCTCTGGAGTGTGAGCCGAGGGTCGTCCAGCAGCACGTAGACACAGGCGGTTGTCACTCAAGAACCCCCATGAGAATCACATAATAGACTCCTTCTTTACTGTATGAGCAGGACATGACAACAACAGCAGGTACCAGGGGAATGCCAGGGACAATCTCTCAACAATCGTCCAAGAAATGCCTTCTGGCTCGATAATGAGACAAGCAGCAGTTCTCTGAGTATTTTTAGCAACTCTGTGCAAGTTGTAGGGAATTTGCTGTATCTGATGAAATGGGCTTTGCACCGGCCACACACACAGCGAGCTACAAAATGTGGAGTTGATTTTGTCACATATATTTTATTTATTTTATTGCCACAGTGCTTTCTCGTTCTGTAATGACTCCTCTCTCTCCGTGCACATATGAACTCACACTGTTCGCACAGGCTCACCTCCTCCACTATTCTCCTGTCAGCGATTTCTGCAGCCCCCCCCCGGAGAATCTCATTCTGCTGACATGAACCTGAAATCAATGTGCCTGAGCCAGTGTGACCCTATGTCTGCTTAGAGTCTTGCTTATACACTACTGAGAAGCCTCCTCTTGCTTCCATTGTGCATACCAACATAAAGAATGCTAAAAGTTAGTATCATCAGCCTAATTGATGACTGTCAGCACAGCGCTCTAATCTGGTTAAAAGGGTGTGTTTTGAGTGATGCTGGAGGCAGAAATGGTCTCTTTACATCCAGCATTCTCCAGCTGTTCTTTCTTCAGCCTGACTGAATGCGAGTGTTACTGAATCCTTCATCATCTAGATTAGCTATTAGCTGTAAAAACCTTGTCCTGTGTAAATGAATAGCAGGAATGTTTTACAGCTGTTACCGTGATAATCCATGCATAAGTATTTACAGAAGTGCAACCACAGGATGGGATATTTTAAGAAGTCTTGACGAGTGATTAGTCTAATTAACACTTCTTTTCTTCTGTGTGTTATGTGTTTGTGTGTTTTGGCCTGGGTGCAGATCTCCGACAACCTTCAGGAGGCCTACGCTACATCAGCACTGTGGCAGTTTCTCAGTTTGGGCTATGCCCTCATGTTGTGTCCCTTTATCATCGTCCTGGGGGGGATGTTTTTCCTGGCCACCGCGCTGTTTTTCCTGGATGACAGAGAGAAGGCCGACAAACAGTAAGTGTCTCGGACGTTGTTTGAATATCTCGTCATTTTTTCATTCATTATTTAGTCATTCATTCTTTGGAGTTCTTACTCAGAAAGTCAGAGGATGGACAACTCAAGCAAGTTTTAAATATTCAAAGATCCAAATCACCTTAGTGCAAGAGGAAACATGGTGTTATTAGCTTTCATTTGGTCTTTCTGGACAATGTTGTGCTCTTTTACCCTGATGAGGGAGTTTGACAAGAGTTGGGGACAAGCTGCTGATGGCAATGCCAAGCAAGGTGCCAACCCTGCAAGACCCGGGAAGGCTTAAACTCAAAAGAGGGCTTTGCCAGCTAAAAGTGTTCAGAAGCTGACACCAGCTGTTCGAGCCATCACTTTGTTTAAGTGCTCTTTCTTAGACTTTCACCAACTTTCTCCCCTCCTGTTCACATTTTCATATATTCCTCTTGTAAGTAAAGATGTAAATCAGCAGGAACAGTAGCTGGTCGTGGCCTTAAAAGGCTAAAACAAACACATCCATCCTCCCCTGGATTGTGAGACACAACTTCTTGAGTATTTCTGGCTATTTTTTTCTTTCTTTTTATCACTCTGACTGGCTCCCCTGGTGGCAACGCTCACAGAAATGACTTCCTTCCTGTTGAAGATGAACATTTTTAGACAGGATGGCAGTGTGATGTCTGACGTCTGCCTCCAGTTGCCTTTTTCTCCCCCTGTGGATTTGTTTGATTTTTCCCACGCACAAACCTTTCTGAGGGAGTTCTGAACAGCTTGACCAGAAGAAATATTTTTCCATATCACAAACAGAAATGTGTTTTTTATTGCATTAGAGAAACCACTAATATTCTTTAACTGTGGGTTTGCTGCATTCTGCAATAGGGTCAAAATTTTCCTCTATGCATTTAAAGTATTGTTTTAAACGGGCCTTTTTAAAGAAGCACATCCATGCTTACAACATTTAAGTCATGCTGTGGTTTTACTTGGGCCTGTTCCAGGAAATGAAATGGAGAAACATACCAGCAGTGACTGGGAGAGTAGCCACACTCTTGAAAGTGTGCCACTAATAGATATTAGCCTGTGGTCCGAAAAATGGTTCAGTCTATCTAACCACACTGTTGCACATTGTGGGCAGATGGCACATGTTCACTCGAGCAACAACTAACCACAACCTTTTGACTTTTACACAACACTTTAGGGCAAAACTGATGATGCTGCAGATGTTTTTTAATAAAAGTTTTTGTTTTGTGACTATAGTTAATGAATGAGTCACAGTATAACAGATCCTTACTGTAGCTCCTAAGTTCTCTAATAAGTTAGTCTTTTTGAGTGGTTTATAAAGTTTAACGTTGTTTTTTTTTTAACCATTTCTAAACTGTTTTTATGCTTCATGCATTAGATAACCATAATTAGTATTTACAGTATAACCACTGTTGTATTGTAATTTTGACATGCATTGTTAGTTGAGATTAACAAAAGACTACAAATATGGCGCTCTATACATGAACACTGGAGATGTTTAGGAAAATGTGAAAAATTGAAATAAAACACCTTTTCCTGCAATCTACCTTACAGAACAGATGTTTCTGCTGGCTAACTTTTTTACAGCCACAACAAAAAAACAGAAAAGAGTGCTGCACAAGTTCTGTATACAAGACATGATGCAAAAACTATCACTGAGACACAAGAGACATCAAATAGTTTTTTGCTGAAAAGCTTTTAAGCCAAACATAAGTTTTATTTACAGCAAGTTGTGGCTTGTTGATCATTGTTTTATGTGCTGATATGAACTCCTCGTGTATCAGCAAATGAGTGAAAAGCAGTATAAATATTTAGAAGTTGCAAAAATGGCACTTGCTGCCTTGTAGATTTGCAGTGAATACTCCAGCAGATTGTTATTTTCCACCTGCTGATTTTATGAGGAAACTGGCTGGAAAAACCTCTGCAAGAAGTCTGTAGCCAATCCTGCAGACATGTGCACTCTGCACAGGAAACCCTGCAAAATAATCTGTCGAACATTTCTAAAGTGCAGGTGTAAAAAGCAGCTTGATGCCAGATCATCTGCAGCTCATTTACAGATTCAGTTGCAGAATTCTTTCCGACGACTGAAAATGAAGCTTAAATTAGTTATTGTTGAATAAACGCACGGCAAAAAGGCTTCTACAGATGTGCAGTAAACACTTGTGTAAGGAAAAACTTAAACAACAGCAGCTGTTATGTAACAAGCTGCATAGAACACCTCAGGGAGGAAGACAGATGCCAACAGTCGTGGTACAACCAGACATGTTCCGTGACTGTATTATTTGTATATTGTTTCCATCCTATAAACCACCATTAATAAAATCTCCCTGACTTTGCAGAGAGCTACTCATCTTTTTTTTTTCTTTCCTTTAAGCGTGTCCCCAGAAACTCGATGCTATTTTTAACAGGCAAGGAGCCAAACGAGTAACTCGCTCAAGCGCGAGTCTATTTCCAGCCTTCAAGACTGCTTTATTATTCCTAGGTTGTTAGCTTTTTTATTGTAGAGTTACTATTTATAGCTTGGGTTTAGTGTGTGCCTAGGAGAGGGGGGGGGGGGGGGGGGGGGGGGGGGGGGGGGGGGGGGGGGGGGGGGGGGGGGGGGGGGGGGGGGGGGGGGG
>JBAMHV010000016.1:2297849-2309678 GCA_037177535.1 Pseudomugil gertrudae | reverse complement strand
AGCAAAATTGCTCAGCACAGTATAGCAGCCAGACCATCATTCTGCCTGCTGAGATGCTGGACAGACACGTTAAAAAATAAATAAATAAATAAATAAAATAAGGATTCATGACACTTTTTTCCATTATTGCATCTTGTTTTTATTCACAATGTCCCAATGTTTTGGAACTGGGTTATATGTTATGCATTTTAACAATATTTACAGTCTTAATCTAGAATATTTCAGGGAATGTCTTGTAAAACACATTTATCATGGCTTAGTTTGTTGTCATACTAAGGCAACAATTATTTGTGGTTGTTTTTTTATTGTAAATATTAAATTAGATACTTTTGTTTATTCATTATATAAAGTGAGAATAAACTGAAATAAGCTGTGACCTTTTTGTTCATACTATGAATTCTAGTCTGTGCAGAAAAAGTGGCCTTTGTTTAAGTTCAGCTCCAGAGGCTGGCATCATTCATTCCTCAGGTTAATGAGTTATCAACAATTACATCCAGGTATCTGTAATGGCTAACCGATTTAACCCGCAAAGATGCAACCCATGAAAGAAAAGTAAGAAAATCTCTTTTTCAACTATGATGTCTTTGTTTGCCCCTATAACAAAATGTAAAAAAATAGAAAGAAAAGGAGTATTATCCATGTATTACCATGTGATATGCTTAATTCTTATAGTGTAATCTTCAACTTTCTGGTGTCCATTACAGGGCAGATTAATAGAATCAGGTTTGTTCCATGTGATTTTGGGCACTTTTTTTTACCACAAAGTAATGCAAAATGTCTCAGAATATGTATGTAGCAAAAATGGGTTAATGTTGTGAATGTAGATAACTAGAGGCTTGTGGTTCCCTGAAGTTGATGAAGTAGTTAAAGAGACATAAGGTGGGATACAGATATCAGCCAGGAAGTTGGAAAAACTCTACGTAATAAACAGCATATTAAAGCGACGTAATAAAATATATCTTCCATGTATTGTGCACAGGGTTTGCATCGTTACAACCTCCCCTTGTCTCCTGAGATGCCCTTCACTGAAAATCATGTGTGAATGGACGTTCCACCACGAGGAGCCAACAAACCTCCAGCTGTCAGATTCTGCATAAATACATGTGCTACAAAATCATTAAAGAAGCTGACACATGTTCCAAAGTAAGCATGAGATGCCCTCCTCTTCTCTCCTGACTGTCCATGTGGAATAAATCCAAGATGTGCTTTGTGCTGGGCTGGGCTACGTCAATGAAGCCAACTTGAAAAGTTCAAGAAGACACGAATAGTGGTGAGGATCAGGCCAGCTCTCATTGAAAATACAGTACCAGAAGCTGACATTATCTCTTATCCAGTCTTGCAGGAGTAATCGCTCCTCATCAGGATTTGAGGCAGTGGCTTCATTTAAAACTGATCCAGTGAGGTCCCCAAAGCAATGAGGGATTAATTTGATTTGCATGCTTTCTAACGAGGATGTAATATAAATTGACAGTAGCATAGTGTTACTGCAATGTGCTTGTTAATTTGCCGCAGTGGGTTCAGTGTCCAGGGTGAAGCAAGTCTGAGTTATGAATAACAGAGTTTTCTGAATTAAACATGAGCTTATGCTCGAGTTGGCTAAGACTGAATGATGTTGCTTGATTTAAGTTGCTATTTTTAGCCCAAATGCTTCCATATTTAGAAGCGATGTTTCCACTGCAGCATAAGCTGATTCAGAGAACCCTCCAAAGGCTGGTTATGCATGCGGATATGTGTGTGTGGATGGTAACATCGGCATTCATGTGCTCCACATGCGAAGAAAAGGCACGGAAGCAGCTTTGTGAATGGATTGAGAACACAGTGTAGCACGCAGGCTAAGGCTGTGAATGGTGATAGAGCCATGCATGGAAGCAGAAGGGTGACATGATGTATAGTATACAAATATCCACACGCAAACAAACTTTCAGGAGGACTTTTCAAGCAATTCACCTCTGCAAAACACACACAAAGCTGTGTGTTAATGACAGCATTTCTATTTTTGCTTTACAACTTTATATTAACATGCATTTGTATGGGGTTGTAAGTATTTTTAGGATACAAAATGTTGTACATTTGTGGCGCTTTCCAGCACAAACAACCACCCACATGAAAAGTCAATGCTTAACAGAGCCCCATTTTTTCAGCATGTCTAGTGTTATGTTTCTGAGAGTTAGGCACATCAAGATCTTGGGATAGATTCTCATTTTGATTGAGCTCCGGACTTTATCGTCATCATTCCACACACTTTTAGGCACTTTCTCTCAAATCAGTCAGTGTAACTGTTACGGTTTGGTACATAAGGCAGGATCCAAAAAGAAGTCAGATAGCAAATTAAGAGGGATTTATCAAGTGGATGGAGCCAAGGTTGCTGAGGCTGCGAACGCCCATATGGGAGGGAGAGAATCCTGGCAGAGGCTGCTGGAGAAGAGGAAAATAGTGAATCCATACTGCGAACTTTGATCCAGAGTGACATGAGGGTTTTGACCGTGTTAGGTTTTCCTGTTTTGAAACACAAACTTAAAGGCAGTTAATGGCAGCAGTGCAAAGTGACAAGAGGATGGATGGGCTCATCGGGCCGACCACTGGGAAAGCAGACTAACTGACACAGGTGAAGAGCAGATCCAGGTTTTTAAAAAGGAAGCAATCTGCAGTTATGTCAGCACCTGGACGCCACAACCAAAGTGGTGGTGATGTTCTTGGGATGGCCAACACATGTGATTCTATCCTCATCTGACCAGAGATCCTCCGTCCAGATGTTTCCCCAGCCTCCCACAGACCTTTTGGTAAAACTGCAAGCATTTTTTCTGGTTTTGTTTGGTTTATATTGGTCTGATGGATACATACACCAGTCTCTACTCTGGAAAATATCATCCATCCATTTTCTTTACTGCTTATTCGAAGTTAGCATTGTGGGGGAGCTGGGAACTATCTCAGCGTTACTTAGTAAAAAGGCTGGGTACTTCCTGGACAGGTCACCAGTCCATCTCAAGGCCAACACATAGAGACAAACGAACACTCACACTCATTAGTAGGGAGAATTTAGTGACAGATTAACCTAGCACATGTCTTTGGGTGGTGGGTGGAAGCCAGAGCATCTGAGAACTTACACCAGGGGCGCCCAGATCCGGTCCTGGAGATCAACCATCCTGCAACTTTTACATGCACTCATTCTCAGCACACCTGCATAAAGCGTTGTATCCGCTTCTGCATGTCATCCAGCTCTGCAGAGGCCTGGTAATGAGCTATTTATTTGATTCAGGTGTGTTAGAGAAGAGATGCACCTAAAAGATACAGACTGGTAGATCTAACTAATACTGACACAAGGAGAACATGTACTCTTTGTGTTCTCTCATATTATTGCCCTTGTTTCCTGTTGAGGTGGTAAACTGTAAAGTCCTCTCTTTGTTTGTTGTTGCCATTTTGTATTTTCATTTGCTTCTAAAACACAGCTACATGTTGCCAAGGCGTCGATCAAAGTCTAATAATCATACAGTTTATTTTGGTTGAAATGTATTCAGACATGTTGCTTTCCTCTTACCTCAAGAAAAACAAGAAGCTAGAGAGATTATTCTTGATGCAGTGACGGGTGACTCATTAAGATCAGCTCATAATTTTAAAAAATGTATAGCAAAATATAAACACTCCTGGCAGAGATGTGTTTCTGCTTTAATTAAACACATCAGACACAGAGGTGCAGTTAGAAATAACAAACAGGACTTTGCCAAAAGGATTCACATCGTATGCTGGATTGGTTTAATTTGCATGACTGTGCCACCTAAATCTGTGTTTCTATAACAGAATAAAACACACAGAAACTCATGAGTGAAAGAATGTCCAGTCTGAAGCACTTCCAGTGACCTCGTTCTACAGTTTTACCACAACCACATGCTCTTCCTCCTCTTCCTCTTCGCAGATGGCAGTTGGAAAAATATGATGAAGATTTATTTTTTTTAGGAAACTGCTGGAAATTCACTCAAATTTGATCCATTCGGTGCTTAAACACTGAAATCTCATTTAAAGAGAATGACATCAGCGAGACAGACAATAATAAATACAGACGGAGGTGGATAGAAGCTGGTGAAACAAGCTGAGTTCATGCTGGTTTTGTCTGAATTCCATCGTGGTGTTGAGAGCGAACTTGACTTTCTGGTCCTCGTTTTAACATGCTTGTGTTATCGGTTTTAAGTAACCGACGTGTTTCAGAGCTGCTTGGGTCAAGGGTCAAGTCAAGAGTCCAAAGATAAAGAAGCAGAATGAGATGAATTAGTGTTCAGTTGGCTTTCAGACTGAGGCATCAGCACTTTGCTGAGTTTATGTCTCAGTAAAAAATGCAACAGCTGAAAGGAAGACACTTTCTGAATTCAGAGCAACCTGGTTAAAACCAGCAGTTTATCCATAGCTAAACTCGTATATGATTGTGTTTCCACAGATTAACATTACTTGCAGGAATGCACCCTCCTCTAATCATTATCCCACTTTGGGTGCTGATGAAGAGCTGAACGATGGCTCTGTGAATGAGAGCTGAGCACGCTTTGAGTCGGATCAGCAGTTTAACTGTGCACACCAAACAATGATTCATGAGCCCACATCGTGGTTTCCATGAATAATTACATCTATTTTAATGCAGTTAAGGGAAAACTTAATACACAGGCTTTGGATTTAATTAATGTGTTTTGAAGTCTCTTTTTTATTGTGTGTATTATTAAGAAACAATCTTTATTTTTCGTTTTAACAGCAGAGAATCATGTGAAGTCTGATAGGGTGTTTTTGTTGTTCTGTTGTTCTCTTGGATTTTAAAATAATTAGCAGTGTTACAAAGTATCACATCAAATTAAAAAAACGTGCTTCTAAAACAACGTGCAAATATTGAGTCACGTGAGGCATTATGTAATATGAGGCTGAGCTCATCAGCTATTGTTTATGCAACGCCTATCAACGGTTGCAGTTCGGGAGATTTCACATTGTTAGAGATGGTTAACTCTTGTGTATGTGATGACCGTTAACCCTCCAGTTTGATGGTGTAGATAGATTTCTGGCACACATGCAGGATTTATCAGCAAACTTTAACTTATAAGAAAATGTAATTCAGTTTCACATCTTTGACTGCAGTAATGCAGCACAAAAGTTTCAAAAGAAATCTCATCATCTGGGCAACAAAGAAAAAAGGTTTTCAGTGACTCCTTCAACTAATTGGTATTTTTCCTGACAGGAACTCCAATCAGACAAATTGATCAAAAGTACCTGTCTTTCTTGAGTGATGGTATTCTATTTGATGCAGCTACATTTAGCTAATTAAATTAATATAGAAAGACTCATTAGACCACAAGTGTCCAACTGACCTTTGACACAGTCAATGCTGCAGAAAGCTTATGTCAGCCATTATGACCTAGATGAAAACCTCAGGTATGTCCTTCACCGAGTTCTATCTGAAAGAAAAGCATTGATATTTGAGAATAAATGTAGCTGTAAAGATATAAAAGTATATGATTGCATGATGAGGTCATTCACAAAGTGCCAGCATGGGTTGTCCATGACAGGAACAAACAAAGGTCATCCAGATCTTCGCAGCAGGCAAATGGCACAGCATGTTAGTATGCTGTACAGCTTGCAGCCTGTGGACAGTGTGTAGACAAAGAAAGGGAGTCTGTCCAAGAAAACATGCTCTCATCCAGAGCGTCTGAGCTGGATGTGATCTGTGCACAGTCATTTGAATTCACACAGACACTACAGAAAAAGAAATGTCACTCAGTCATTCACATGAATTTTGAGGCTTTTGCAATTCCCCTCAGAGGAAGAAGATGCTCTGTCAATACAGATTAAGAAGTCACAATTCAATCCAACATCCAGCCAATCAAGTGTCAGAGAAGAAGCATGGTAAGTGTAAAGCTGATGCACATTGGGCCCATTTTACAAACACATAGCAAAAGCTTTGCAGTTTACCCTCATTTACAGCAAATCCATCAGATGAAAAAGTAAGCACCAGCCAACGTGGATAAAAAGATGAAGGTTGACTGGACACAAGCAGCAGGGCCACCCAGTCATTTTAAAAAGTCCTTGTTATGTTCAAAAAGGGCTGCAGTGCTCTTAAATCACATGCAGGTAAAGGTGATTTATCTCCTAACGTACACTGTACTCCCAACAGGATTCCCACATGAGGTTTCCATGCAGGTCACCATCATTACTCTGAGCTTAGGAAGTCCAGTGTGACAGAAAATCAATAGTTTAGTTGCAGAGCATTTGGTTTATTTGTTGTTTACCAAACTAGAGCTTAGTGCGCCACCTTGTGGTTGGAAATGAATAATCTACTTCTTTTATGTGGATGCTCAATGCCAAGGTTTTTTTTTTAATAAATAAAAAAGGCCCGAATGTTTCAATGGATAAATGACAAACTAAACTTTTCATGTAATCACCGTTTGGATTATTGCTAGGCATTACATTCAGTCAGAGATTCTTGTACAGGAGTGTACAGTTTTAAATCTCTACTAAACATTTTATCCATGACATAAAATAAACTTTTTTATCAGCTCCGCCACAGATGCATAAAATGAGAAAATCAAAGCAGGATTGTAAAAACCTGTTTATTTCAAACAATAAACCACAAACAGAAGAGTGGGGGAAAGCTATATTTATGCACAAGGCCTCAAAGATCAACTGATTTAAGTCAAATTTAATGTTGAGCTTAACAGTGAACAGAAAGGTGAAATCATTTGAAGCATTAAATACCAGTGAGGTTTATGGCCAATGACTTAAAATTTAGATATAATCCAGTTCGGAATGGACTCCAAATGTAAGTGATGAGAACAAAACACTTCACAGAGTAGCAAAGCAGAGAAGTCATCTTCACTATGAGGTATCCATGGAAGCAGTTTCTGAAACACAATAAACATGTTTGTTCATTCATAAATGTTCTTACTTGTTTACAATATACATCACTGAAGTTTGTGTTTTTAAGGTATTTACAGATTCATTTTCTTCTCGTTTTGATCAGACTGGTCAGAGCAACGCAGTGTAGTTTTACTTCTAATATTCAACGTTTATTATCGACTGTCACTGACTGTAAGTTAACCTGGATAAGAATCTGATTTGCCAGTTTGATCTGTTGTTTCCAGCAATGAGCAGAGAAACTCTGAAACTATAAGCGACGCAGGATGAGCAGCAAACTCACGTGTTTCATTAAAGAGGAAGGAGTCCTGATATTCCTTCATGTATTGAGAGGATCTGGCCTCATCCAGGAACAGAGAGTAAACCCTTTTAATGTCCTCGACCTGCACTTCTGTCCCCTGGAAAAGCCATAAGACACAAATCACACAGTCACCAAAGCAAATATAGAACAAACTACAGAAATATTCAAAAGCTTTTGTAAAAACTTAATAAGTTAATGGTGGTTCCTTTAAGTCTCCTTGCCCGTGCTGAGCTTACCTTGCGTTTACGGCACACGAGTCCCGCAGTGCTGATCAGCTGGATGGCGTAACGGAGTGAGGTCTCCATGCCGATACGAGTGAGGACGGTGTGTGCTTCCTCGCTCAGCTCCACATCCTCCTCCTCACACCTGAGATAAAAATGCAGATTTTACTTCCCTACTGTGATGCTGGAGAGGTCGACTCAAAGCTTGCTGGCTGATGATAAATGCAGATTCTCACCGGATCTTGAGGATCTGCCTCGTTTCTTTTTCGGTGTAAGGGGAAGTGGCGATGATGAGCAGGCGATCCAGCAGGTCAATAGGAATGCCATGAGGACTCTGGTAGTTTGTGCCACGGATTCTGCGTAGAACAGGAGTTTAGTTAAATTTATATATTCTATAACTAAAGGAAAAACACAAAGTATACTAATGTTAACATATCCAGAGATAATGAGAGGTTTACTTTATACTACAAGGCCTTCTTCTAAACAGTATATGCACAGGCAAAAAAAACACACACACAAAAACACTACATAAATAAAACAGCTGAAATTAACTAGTATGAGCAAGTGATTCCATCTGTAGTGATTCTTTTTTCACTGGAAGTGCATAAACAGTACCTAGTGATGCCTCTGTTGGTGGCCATAATAAGAACTGGGGACAGGTCAGTCTCCAGGGCACGGTTCAGGAAGGAAAAGCACTCCATATCCAGCATGTGGACTTCATCAATAAATAATACCTGGAACAAAACATGGAAAATTAGCCACAAACAGAGTGAGACCTTAGGAAGATGCATAAACACCAAGACTTACCCCAGGAATAATCTCCGCCTTGCCTTCTTCCCTCCATTCACCCACTTTGGCATTAATCTGTTCACGAACTTCAGACTTGATCTCTCCAGTGTCTCCAGAGAAGAGAGCTAGAAAGCCTTGTGTGCGGCTGTTTATGACGTCGATCTCATGCAGGGACACTGTATGCACCACCTCCTTCCTCTTCTGCAGCTCTCCCTCAGGACACTGCACAAACTGGGTCTATAACAAGAGAAAAAATAAGAAGAAACAAAAGCTTTAGCTAATGGATTCACCCTCCCTAGTCAAATGGCTAAAGAAAAATGGCCATCGAGTAAAAAGTAGCAAGGATTAGGCAAGAGCCACTTTAGCAAATAAGCATACCTGAGCTCCCATGGCATCATAATCTCTGGCTCTGGTGAAGGAGCGTCCCAGTTTGCTGATTTTCCCAGTGGCTTTGTCGATGGTTATAACGTCTCTGAAAGAGACATGTAGATAAACAGACAACTCAGATTAGATGCATTTATCTGACTTGCCAGAATAAAATGTTAAAAGTGTTTAAAGATTAATTTACCCAGCTTGAACCTTCTCTTTACTGAGACTTTCAATCATCTTGTTGCCCAAATCATATATCGTCTCCATTTCTGTGGTCTTCAGAGTCAGCTTGCCCACCTTTGTACCCTGGTTGAAGAGGCATACTTTCAGTTAATGTACAGCTTAAATTAATCTTCATCACTGTATGAATATCATTGTATAAACTGAAGTCCTCCAGAGTTATTTAACACTTTCCAGCATCATCGTTAGTGTTTTCATTCAATTATTTTCTGAAGCAGGCAAATAGATAATAAAAAGTTTATAGCAAGTATATCTGTAGTCAAACAGTGAAAGCAGCTGACCGTTCCAGTGGCTGGTCTGTCAATCTGTATTTCCACAACCTCTCCTTCAATTATCTCAGTCTCCTCTCTGAATATAAAGAAGAAAATGCAGAAGAAAACATATTAAAAAGCTTTTTATTTCAAGCAAAACATTTACATCATGCAGTTATCTTGTCCGCTCACTCACTTGATCCTCACTCCAATGGCTTTTCTAAAAGCTTGACTTAGTGCCTCAGTTTTGCTCATTTCCAGGGAGAAGATTTCGCTACCAGCCAGTGCTGTAAATGGTGTATCAGAGCCAAGAGACTGTGCGATGCCTGTATTAGAAACAAACCCAAATAATCAGAGACAGTGAGGAGAAACTTTATATCAACATAAGGGGGCAACATCACTTCCAGTCAAGGAGGCTGCAGTGCTTTGGCAAACATTCAATATGGTTCTTACCCATTGCAATGGCAGTCTTTCCTGTGCCAGGCTGGCCAGCAATCAGCACCGCCCTGCCAGCGATGTGACCATCTTTGATCATTTCCAGAATGACTCCCGCTGCTCGACGGGAGGCCAGCTGGCCCACCATCCCTTGAGACACCTACAAATATAGAGGAAAAAGCCTCCTTAGCCCAAACTCTAAAAACCTTCATGCACATCTGCCCTTCTGAAGTACACACAATCCCACATCACACTATCTAAGAGTTAAAAGAGCAGTGCAACATGTAACATATTTTTAGGGCAGTGCCACTGAGCTGCAGAAAGAAGGGAGAGAATTTTTATACAAGCTGTGTGATTGATCATATGATTTCTTTTAAGCAAGCAAACATTAAGCCAATAAAGCCAAAGCAGACAGTTTGGAGAAAAACATCTGCTAAATGACTCGAATTTATATTCACTGTTATAAAACACTATCATATCGTAACACAACACCAGGTGTCTGTGATGGAATAAAGAAAATTTGGACTTTACATCCAGAAAAAACTGAGTTAAACTGCCCATGTGGTTACAGTAGCAGAAGGAGCTACTCCAGCAGGGCCGAAGTGCTACCGACCAAAATAGGAGTCCTCAAGGAACACAAAAATAGTTAATATTAATCAGGTGTATTCTAAAAGCATCCATGTGGAACAAAATCAACCTACAAAGATAACTCACTCCCATAACTCACTGGCAGGTAAAGATCCATTAATAAATTGCCGGTACCAGACATTTCCAGAATGCCTCAGATGTTACTTTTGCATACCTTTAGTCATCAAAACTGTTTTGGAAGTATGCAGAGGACCTGCTTAATACTGAGTAGGAGATCATAATGTTACATGTGATCGGTGCAGACTTGAAGGCTTAATGCTACCTGTCTTGGCTCCAAAGCATCATCCAAACCAAGGCCACGAATGTGAGAATGGGCTCCTATACACAAAGTGGCAATAAAAAATACCAACAATCATATTAGGGGCAGAAAGAACACATTGACATATACATACAATGTTTAACAAGTCACTATTTGAATCTGTTACAGGGTCTGAGTAATAATAGGTTCCTACCAATTCTCTCAATCCGTGTAATGTCACGAACCTCTGGAACCTTTGTAGTCGCCATCTGTGTTATTAAAAACACAAAGCAGACTGATTCACCATATAGAAACCAGAATTTGTATTTTAAAAAGTGCAGGACAAGCAGAAATACTAGTCTAACTAAGAAAAGGCATCTGTCTAAAGACTTGTAGCAATTCAGATCACAAAAAAGCTACTGAAATAATGTTAAAATAAAATAAATACACGTCGTTTTCATGAAAATAAAGTCACAAAAAGCCAGTTAGGTCGTTGGCTTGTTAGGAATAAATAAAGAAAGCATGTCTTGTCCAGTCGGTTGTCATAGTGACGGCTGTAACCAGTGGCACAACACAAAAGTAGAAAAGTAACGTTGCGTTAGCACATGCTACTATGTCCATTTTTATTATTTTTGTAATATATATTAGATGCACACGCATGCCAATTAAATAAGCGTTTGAAATATGACAGTCAAACACAAGCATTTTCTGCTTCAAACCGACAAAGCTGAACGAAAATAACTCAATTGAATGCTAACGCAAGCTAACGTTGTGTTAGCGAATTAGCTATCTCAATTTTTTTACATATAACAACCGCAATACCCCGATATTAGGAGGCTCCGCACATCTTTTTAAAAATACTTTAGCTTGTTGTACGCCTACATAATGTTCGTAGAGGAAATGTTTTAAATCTGACATATTTATGTTGATTAGAAGCGTCAATGCTTACCTATACAACCACACTTAGGAAAATGTGAGAATACGGCGCTCCTTTCTGAAAGTGCACCAAATAAATGTTTCCGAAGAGAAACACGAGGTGGTCTTTCTTTTTCCCACATAGCCTTTTAGGGAGTTACTACAACCTGTCGACTCGGCGGTAATCTTTTGTTCATTGCTACTAAATTTCGAACTAAATTCCTCTGTTATATATTTAATTTAGTATATTTTTACCATAAAGCCATGTGTTCTGGAACTACACCATCACTTTGACATCTTTCATTAAAATGTTTCTTTGTCTCTCAAACATCGAAATGTTTCAAAACTGTCCATGATTTTACTCCGATTATGGCTACTAAAATTAACTTTCAAATCATTATGAATTATGTAAAAACAGTTTAAAAATTTTATTAACTATTATTACATCTTCAAATGCACCCACAGCAGACATACCCCCAATCCCAAACCGACAACTTGAGCACTCGCCCTGAGCCCCTGATGACTAAATGACGTCACCTGCGT
>JBAMHV010000016.1:2267012-2296374 GCA_037177535.1 Pseudomugil gertrudae | reverse complement strand
ACCACTGAACCCTCGAGCCCCTCGCGGGAGCGCGCCCGTGAGTGCAGGAGTGCTCAAGTGGTCCATTTGGGATTCGGGGATACAGTATGTAGCGTAATGGTAGTAAATAAAGGTTTTTTCTTTTTTTCCTTTCTTCAAAAAATTCTGACTGTAATTCTGATACCTACTCAACCCTGCAAAAAAAAAAAACAAAAAAAAAAAAACGGACATATAAAAACGTTATGTTAACTTCTGATAATGACATTGGTGAATATCACAGCACACATTTGTCCACCAGGGGGCGTAAGGCTCCCATGTCACATTTCTGTACACACAAACTTGTAATGATTAACACCCTTCAAATAAGCAGAGGTAGTGTAGAATGCAGACTACGCCCAATTTGTACCCAAGTAGAAGTATTTCAATGTCAAATAATTTATCATGATTGGATTGTGAATTTATTTCAGACTTTTGATTATTTTTTCATTTAAGTTTGCTTTAATGTAGGCCTACTTGTTGTTTAATGCTTGTACTTTTTCATGTAACATACTCAAATGGGTTTATACACAATAAACTTGACTTGCTGTAAGAAAAAAGAGCTAGATACATTTTGTGACGATAAATTAAAGACGGTGGGGCAGTGTGGCAGGGTCCAACCTGTGTGGAGTTTGCATGTTCTCCCCGTGTTAGTGTGGGTTCTCTCTGGGTACTCCGGCTTCCTCCCACAGTCCAAAGACATGCCCCTTGGGGATAGGCTGACTGGACACTCTAAACTGCCCATGTGTGTGTCTGGTTGTTTGGATGGTAGCAACTAAAATCGCCTATTGCTCTTGTTAACCATATAAAGAAAATTACACAACCCCCCATCTTTGTTTACAAGTCTGCAGCAGAGCTTTCTGCCCTCAGAGAAATTGTGGAAAAATGCAATTTTAGAAAACATATCAATAAAGAATACAATATCCCAGCAAATCTTACATGCTAACTATAATCTTAACTAATATAGTGGGGGAGTTTCATATCCTCTTTGCTACATCATCAAAGGTTTTGCTTTAGGGATTGATTTAGGGAGCTCAAAAAGTAAAAGGGCCTCACTTGAATAACACAACAGAGGGATGCTGAAAGTTGAGCAGGATGTTGTGTTAGAATTTAAGAGCTGGAATCTGGTACTACATTTAGAAAATAATGGTAAATATTATCAGAATAAGCCAGGATAACACTAAATGAGTCATGAGTATGTTGTAACTCAAAAGCATGTCAGTTACTCCTCACCTGTTCCTGCATTATCTCCAAAATCCTGTCTGACTGCAACAAAATCAACACTGATGTTCACAAAGGCTTAAGCATGACACAGACAGCTTCATTCAGTCTAAAACCTGTCCTTTTTTTTTTGCTTTTGGCACTTTTTGGGATCCTGTGAGTGAATTGATAATAAGTTCTCTGTGGTTTATGATCCCACCGCACAGGAAACTGGATTATAGATGCTGAGATGTGATACACTGGGTGCAGAAATTTTTGTAGCATCATTAAAAGATGAAGTAAATATGAAACAAACACAGTGCAGTTTATGTGTTTTATTAAATGTTTATTGATATAAAATAAGAAGAATACAAAACAATCACATTACATGTTCCTTACATAGCCTACAATTTGTAATATTTGTTTTTATTGTTAAAATGCTCATTGTCTTTCTCCTCCCAGTAGCCGACATTCAAATGTTGATTTAAAAAAAAAAATCACATTAATTTCAAGCAGTCCCCAAGATCAACAACTTTATGGTATTAAACAAAACAAACAACTTAGCTTACAACATATATCACAGAGTGGTGATGTTTTCTGTAAATCTTTTTACGCTGATCATTGAACATGAGTTGTGTAATCACAGCTGGATGATGGTGACGGCAGACTCGTACCAAACCCAGAAGCCTGGATAGACAGGTTCACTAAATGTGGCCTTGAAGCGATGGATGAGGGACATAGACTCCCCTACAGCATAGAAAGAGAGAGTGCCCCCAGCGTGGTCCAGGAAGACACCGATGCGGGAAGAATAAGGTGCATTGATCTCTATCTGGTCTTTGCTGTGGCGGGCCGAGTAGCTGGAGTCAGAGCAGAAAAGGCTCCATGACTTACGGTTGTAGCCGATGCGGCAGCCGTCACCGTAGCCTGTTCTCTTGATGCCTTTGTAGGTGATTCCGATGGAAGCCCCCTCCCCACTCCAGTCTACTTCCCAATAGTAAGAACCACCGGAGAGGGGCTCCTTACACAGAACCTGGGGCAGAGAGTCAAACCTGGCGGCGTTGTCACCGTAAGACTGGGGGTCTCTCTTGAGAGCAGCTTTCCTGTTCCCTCGAGACAAGGCAAGCTGTCTGTAGGCTGTGTTTGGATCCAGAGTAAGCTGACAGGCATCTAGAAAATAAATTGAACATTTGCTTAACAAGAGGAAGTGTTTAAATTGCATCAGTTAAGTATAACTGAGAAAACCCAAGAAGCCCCTCACTAATGCTACACCAACTCTAAGGTCCCAGAGGTTAACAGAATCTCATTCAGATATAGAGCTTTGTTAGATGTTTAACTTATTAAAATAGCATGCTTGGAAGAGTGAAAGACCCTCTGGCTTGACACACACAAAATCAGAATAATCACAGGGGTAAAATGTCACCTGCGTGCTGTGAAACTCTAGCTCTGCAGGTCACAGTTGATGGGACGCTCGGTGGCCTCGACTAGTTCTGCCCGGCCTATTATCTGGAATACCAGAAGTATCAACATTGTTTGTGAGTTTGACCACAAACATGTTAAGAAGCCAGTCTATAAATCCTTATACAACTTGAAGCAGTTTATTTTCAGAAGATACAGATAAAAAGGTCTTTATTATAAAAGAGAATATTTTCATTGTACAACTTAACTATAAATCACCAAGCTGCAGGTGCCAGCAAGCTAAAACATTTGCATAGAACCTGTCCCAGTCTCTGTAAACGCTGTGGGACATGCAATTATTTGTAAAAAGCAGATTTTGTGGTCAGCCACAGGGTCTGACAGAGGGCCTCATCAGCATCTAATTTGCTTTGTTGGCTGAGAAGAGAGAACAGGAAAGCAGGATGGCACAAGCCAGGACTCACATCTCAAGAAGTCATCCCTGTACTGAGGCTCCTGGACTGGGACAGACTTGTACATGGGAGCTTCTTCACCTACAGAAATATATTTAAAAGTGATTAGAAAAGTAGTCATAGTTAGAGAATATATTAAACTTTATACATTTAAATTAAACTAATAATTTAGGAATCATACATGTGCTTTCTTGCTTTGTTGATTGATAAAAAATTGAAATAAATAAAAAAACATATTGCCTTTTTCTTTACACATCAGCAAAGTTTGGATAATTTTCATGACTTACTTTTAATTGCCCGTTTCTTTTTTGGTTCATCCAGTTCACAGAAGGACATTTTGTTGACTGTAAAATAAAAGAAAGAATGAGCCTGGCTGCAAGGTTATCATTTCAGTCTAACTAGCGTTGCATGCATGTGAAACTCACCTGTCTTGGCCACCTTCACCAGTTCCTCATTGCTAAATTCGTTCAGGTGTTGCTTCATCTCGGACACAGCCTTTGTCACTGGGCCGAAGCTGAAGTAGGGATTGACAGTCACTGAAGGCAGCTCCTCGGCTTCTGTCTGTGCTATCAGCATGTGGTAGCTCTGTTGATAAAAATCAAAATAACAGCTTCACTTTTAAAATAATAGTGATATTTTACAGGTGGTATGTCAGACACTTTATCTCACTGATTGTGTTTTTTTTTAAGTTACCTGGATGAAGTGGATGTGGTCTTCAGTTCGAGACAGCTGGGTGATCTCACTGTCTCTCCTCTTCAGGTCGCTGATCTCATGGTTCAGGCGCTCCATGTGGCCCTCTGCATTGTTGAGTGCAGCCCTCTTGTTGGAGGTTATCAGCTTGCTCATCTCTTGCTGCATCCTCTCGATGGAGCGCATCATGTCACTAAACATCTTCTCACATTCTTGCATCGCTCTCTGGGCTGAGTTCTACACAGAGGAGAGCTTGTGATGAATCAAACGTGTGTCATGCAATTTTTACTAAAACACTTAGAAATGATGTCATCACTCTTGAAAGAAGGAATGCTGTCAGGACTTATTTAAGCTCCTTCTCGACCTGTAGTGGTTAGTCTGGTCTTATCTGTCTGATGAATGACGGGGGCACAAACCTTGAGTGAGTCCACTGCTTGTTTTAGTTCCTCCATCTGTTTGAGGCGGTCATGAATCTTTTCCTGGATCTCGGCTTGGGTGGCGCCCAGCCGTTGCTATGAATGAGACAACAGAATACTTTGAAAACCATTAAATTAATTTTACAAATTACCCATTGTATTGTATTAGCATATTGTGTTCTCATTCATACTGATAGGCTCACATGGAAGGATTTAATCTTACTGCAAATAACCTAAATTACTAAATAACATAATTTTACTTATATATAAAGTCTATATATCTTAATGGCGTAGTTAGTGGCAATTTAAAGATTTTTGGAACAATGCCTACCTGTTCCTCAGCTCTCTCCTGCTCAGCTGATACCATGTCGTGACCTTTGTGTTCTTTCACTGTACACAGCACACAGATACACATCTGGTCAGTGCGGCAGAACAGCTCCAGACCCTTCTGATGCTGGGGGCAGATCTGCCTGTCCAGGTGGCCAATTTCATCCACCAGCTTATGCCTCTTGAAGGTGGCTGACTCAAAGTGAGGCTTGAGATGCTTCTCGCAGTAGGAGGCGAGGCACATCAGGCAGGTTTTGATGGCTTTCTGCTTTTGGCCAACGCAGATGTCACACCCCACATCCTGGGGTCCTGCATAGTTGTAGTCAGGCGATGGAGGTGGAGGTGGAAAAGCCTCGGTGTTTCTTTGGTGGGTAGAGTGCCGGGAGCCACCCATGCGTCTTGGAGTGGGCCTCTTGTTGTAAGTGACCTTGCATTGTGGGCAGAGGAATGAGCCAGTGTGTTCACTGTGGTCCCAATACGTCTTCAGGCAAATGGAGCAGAAAACATGTCCACATGGGATGGAGACAGGATCTCTGAGATACTCCTTACACAAGTAGCAAGTGTCCTGGTCAGAAGACATGGAGGCAACTTGTTGCTGTTCCTTCTTATACAGAAAAGATGCTGCAGAGAGAGAAGCTGACTCGTGTCAGCACAGTGGCAAAGTGAACTTTCAGGTAGTGCGGCCACAAGTTATATAGAGTAAACAGAAGGAAGTTAAACTGGTTAAGCCGAAACCTGTAAAACAAGGGCGGGGTAGGAAAAGGACACAGTGAATATTTCCATCCACTACAGAATGCGTGGAGAATGAATGAAATGCATGATCTGAAGATAGAGGTCCTGGCCTGAGTGCAAATATAAGGTCTCACTATTTTCTTCTTATTTATTACCAACACAGGAAAATAAACCTACCAGGTTTGCTTTAAGTATTTGGTATATTTTTGAGGAAGAAAGAGGTTCAATAAGAAAGTAAAAAGTGAGATTTGTATAGTTTTTTTTCTAGGATTTCCTTCATATGAAAAGATTAGCTAGAAACAGGAGAAGGAAATAACAGGTGTGCTCACACAGCTGCTCCCTATCAGAATTAAATGACATCCACTCCAGCAGCAGAACAAACTGACCTCTGGCAAAAGAAATGATTTTATTTACTCTGACTATCTTCCAGCTCTGTAGCAATAAGCTTTAATATCTTATCAGTATCTAAATGAATTAGCAACTCCTTTTATTTTGATGTGTATGAAATGTTTCTGTGCAAAATTCTCCACTTGGTTTGTTGCTACAATCATTTGGTCGTACATGACCCAGTGAGATGCTGACCTTCACCTCACTGATACCAGTTAATCATCAGCTTTTGTTATTTTGCATTTCATGACTTCTTCTCCCTTTCTGCTATGTTTTAACTATAAAATTCATTTAAAAATGAAATCTTTCTGAAATAGCAAAGCTTGCCTCTGAAAGACAGAAGTAAATGTATCTTTTCTTTTGAGCTTTAAAGCTAATTTTTTATTGTGCAATCATTCTCTGTGCAGTGAACACACCCCCAAGCTGAGACGGAGTTTCAGGGTTGTTGAGATGGAGGTAGGAATGCAACTACACTTGATAGCCCAGATAACAGGAGGGCTAGGAAAGCTTGCTTAAAAGATTCCATTGTGTTAGAGCCAGCAGAGCCAGACCAGAGTGCCGAGCATTATATAGAGTCTGTTGTGTGTCAACAACAGTAACCGCAGCTGACATGCAAGACTAAATGTAGCATCTCATTTAAGTGGAAATTCCACTGGCAGAGCTTATACACATTTTACTACAAGTGATTAAATATTAACCAAGATGTTTTTTTATCATTGTATCTCATTTTATTTTATTTTGAAAAATTACTTTGGTCCTCCCCTGACTTCTTGAAATCTGGGAATGTTGCTTCCCATCATGATACAGTAAATTACATTTTATTTGAAGGTTTGACAACTGGCTGAGTTGAGTCATGTGATTGCTGCCTTGCTTTATTGCTGTCATATTTAAAATTACACTTAAACATTTACATGTAGACTGACAGAGTTCCCACTGTTCCCAGTAGACCCACTGTTTTCCCAGGAGAATATCACACTTCAGCATAATCTCTGCATATTTTGCTTCACTCCATAAGCGTAATTCTAACTTTAAACTCTATTTTTACCCAAAAAGTGGATTTTAGTTTCACTATTTTTCAGAAAAGCTAAATATTATTTGTCTTCTTCACGTCTGAGCCATCTGCAACAATGTTTCATTTCATCATGTGCACATTTTGCACATAGAATCTGTTTCATATCAAACAGAATAATGAGAAAAAAACAAGCTCAAATGACCATTGGTCAAAAGTTCAGTACTTACATAAGACTCTCTGCTGAGATGGGTGTGTACGCAAACATTGACACTTCCTTTGAATTAGATCCAAAGACAAAAAGACAAAAGATTGGACTCTGGTCTTACTTTGAAGTTTCTAACTTAACTTTGCTATTTGCTTAAAAAGCACATTGAGTCATATTTCAGCTTTTAGGTGGAAGGTATAACTGGAAATTCTTCTCATATCTCAGAACTTCCCATATTGTAAAAATGGGACTGCTCTTTAGTTTTTTTGGGGGGTTTTTTCAGATTTTTCACAACTTGCTCATGCATGCCTCGTTGTTTTTAGCACCATTATCTTAAAAAATGTGAATTTTGTATATCCACCACCATTTGCAATTTCATTCATTGTTGTTGTGAGTTTAATTATGATGTCTTTCTGTTATTTTTCTTCCTTTTCAGTGAAATGGATCCTTGTTTCCTTTGATCAATCAGGCATTTGTTCTTTTCCGGACCCCCGCTGCAGGAAGCACATTGCATTCTGTGAAGGCTGACCCCTCACACTGAATTTGGACTGACCCGGAGATTCTGTGTGCATCATGAAAGAAAAGAGAGATTTATACAGCCATGGTACATTTTAAAGAACGGTGTAATTAAATCGTTTTGGAGCCCTGCATCCTAAACATTTTCATGCTTCATATTAACATTCCCAAAGAGTTTGACACTTTGTGCATGGATGTACTTTAGCTTTCACCTTTCCTACCAAACCCTTTGATATAAAATCTGTTCCTGATTTAAAGTTTGGTCCTTCTCTAGCAGCACTTGCTATATAGAAGTGGTTAATCTGTAAGCACACAGCGCTCCCTTCACTCTGGAGGAAGGAAGGAAAACTGGCTTATCAGAAACCACACCAAATATGGAAAGGTGAAACTACCAATTCCATGAAGTAATGCAAGATAAGAATTGAAGGTGGAGCAAATGCACCCTTTAAAAGTCAAATAACTTACTGAAAACAGCTTTTAAATCAAAGCTATTTGTGTATGGTGCATTAGTGGGGAAGTTTAGATCTAATTGAAATGCTAATTAGAGGCTATGATGTCATGTTCAGAGATGGGGTCTATGTGGAGAGTTTTGCTCCAGTTTTGTTTAAGGAATATTAAAAGTGAGATCACAATGGGAAGACACTTTTACTCTGGCTTATAAAAATGTTACATAACTGCAAAGCATGCACAGAAGTATGATACTTGTTTTTGCAACACACCTGCAGCTGAGGGGATTGTTACTTTGTGTGTGCATGTATGCACAAATGTTTCTGTTTGCTATCTCACCCTTAAGTGTTTTCTGTCTGCTGCCACAAATCTACAGTTATGAACAAGCTTGTTAAAGTTCACAAACTGGCTCGACTGGTCGCACTACAAATCCAAACAACTCATTCAATTCAACCAGAATTCCACTTCTGGTTATATTTTCACACCAAACTAGCTTCTTTTCTCTCCTTTATATCAAACTCATGCAGGGTCATTTTGACATTAATCAGAAAACCAGCTTGAGCGCAGAGTCTCTGTGTTTGTTTATTGGGTGGTCCCTTAAATTCCTACAGAACCGTTGGCTACTTTAATGTTTGTCTGACTATAACCGGTTTAAGACAATGGCGATTCTATCTGACAACAATAGGTGGAAATACAGCTGCCGAGAAGTGTGCGTACTATTCATCCACAGAAGAGCCTCGTGAGAAATTTGAGAAGAAAAGGAAACAGCATGGAAAAAGGAAATGCTTTCCTGCACACTCAGTATCACTACTTTTTCTTCTTAGGTCTCATTCATTCTCTTTCATTTCTCTCTCCTCTCCTGCCTGCTTTCTTTTTCCCTCTTTTTTTTTCCTTTCTCTCTCCCTCTTGCTTCTTGCTCAACCTGCTTATCTGACCTGGGCAGGGCTCAATACACTCACGGCACTGGGGGAGGGCCTTGTCTGCTTTCAATCAATAACCTGTGGAATTTAGATATACAAGTAGGTCCTGTCCTTGGCAGGCTGTACCACACTCTTGAGGGCGGGCTCTAAAACACACTCGACGAATTCTCTATCTGCTTCTGGCATTCTCTCCTTCTGTTTCCGCAGGTTGGACTGGGTTTTGAGTCCATCACAATGGCTGACCACACTTCTCCTGATTACTTCAGCTGCTCCTTATGCCAGAGCCTCCTGAGGGACCCTGTGGCTATCCCCTGTGGCCACAGTTTCTGTATGGACTGCATCAGTGGCTACTGGAACGAGGCAGACTACACAGGGATTTACATTTGTCCCCAGTGTAAGATCACATTCACCCAGAGGCCTGTGCTGCGACCCAATGCCACTCTCAGCATGGTGGCTGAGAAGATCAAGAAGAGTGGACTGAACCTCAACCTGAGCTCATCTCAAGTAAATGTCTACGCCGGAGCAAGCGACGTTCCCTGTGACTTCTGCACTGGGAAGAAATTAAAGGCGGTGAAATCCTGTCTGAACTGTCTGGCATCTTACTGTGAGAAGCACTTGAGGCCTCATTATGAATCGGCCACGTTCAAAAGGCACAAGCTGGTGGATGAGTTAGGAAACCTGGACAGGAAGATCTGCCCGCAGCACCAGAAGTCCCTGGAACTCTTCTGTCGTACAGATCAGATGTGCATCTGTGCTATCTGCACCGTCAGTGAACACAAGGGCCATGACATTGTGTCTGCTGAGGCAGAGAGGAGTGAGAAGCAGGTATGTACACCCTCCTTTCATACAAATCCTTGTATAAACTACCCACTCAAAGGCACAGCAGTGGCATTGTTCATCTGTTAGAAAAATCCATGTTACCAGCTTTGCTGAGACTACAACTACTTATCTGCCATACTGGAATGATAAAGATGCATGACTGAAACCACAATCTGAAAATTTGCATAGTTTTATTGCAAAGTGACTTTGACTGAAAGCAGTCAGGGTGTTTTTTCCAGCTCCTGCCACTGCTCCGAGATCACTGCTTGGACTTTGACCCATTTCACCAGTGCTATCAGCCACCCTAGCAGGCACCCACAGCCGCCAAAACAAATCCAGCTCTCTGATTAGCTGTGTGAAACCTGGGGGGGCGTGTCTTATACTTATCACCCCTGAAAGCTGCTTGCCAGAGAATGTGGGGTTCCAGCTGTGGGATAAATACACAGAAACTGCAGGTTTCCATCTGCTGCTTCGGTTCCCACCTGAGGGAGTGTTTCTGCAATGATACTGGAATGCTAGGGAGTGAAGTCTGCACCTCAGTGTTGTTACCACAGCAATGTACATTCAAATGACTCACAAATCGCACTGCCTGGAAAACGACGTGGAGTCGATAACAGTGTCACCCGATACTGTGCTGTAAATGTGTGAGTCATTAGGGAGTGTGTTTATAGCTGCCAGGGATGTGGGATGAAAACTTTGAGGATGGGGAGTCTGGTTTGTCTCTTTTCAAGATTTACAACCAAAGCATAACACGTCTCCCTCCATCTCCCGCTCTTTCCCTTCCCCCTCTCATGTCGATTCCCCCCTTCCCGAGATTCCCCACATTCCTCAAGCTTATCTTGAAGAATGGGCTGGTGGGCTTGAGTAAAAGCTGTATTAGAAGCCTTCTATTCTGCACGTCAGCGCTGTGTGCACCTTGAAACATCTCTTTAAAAGTCAGGCAGCAGTAGCTTGACATTCCTGACATGGACAGAATTCTTCCACAGATTTCTCCCCCTGCTTCCCTTTGGGATAAAAGCGAGGCGCATTAAGAAGTTCCTTTGAGTGGGGTTTATTAAGCATGGCCAAGGGCCTCCCTGGATATTCCTTGATGAGAAAGAATGTCTCTCCTCATCCAACAAATACTCTTTGACTGGAAAACAGCATCCAACTGCATCCTGTAAATGTGTTGTCGGTTGTAACATTGTATAAAAACAGGGAGCAGGCAGGCAGAGATATCAGTGTAAAAGTGCTTGATATGTAACCGATTAAAGTAAATTGTTTTGTAATACTCCTTTTTTTCCCCTGCAGAAACTCTTGGGAGTCTCCCAAGCTGAGATTAGGCAAAAATGCCAAGAAAGAGTAAAGGAGCTGGAGGAACTAAAAACGGCTGTGGATTCATTGAAAGTAAGGCCTTTGGGTTTATGTTGTGCTCTTCTATCATGCCAGTATCAATCAGTCTAATCAGTACACCACTCTGTGCAGAACTCAGCCCAAAGATCCATGGTGGAGAGCCAGAAGATGTTTGAAGACATGATACGCTCCATTGAAAGGATGAGAGCAGAGGTGACCAAGCTGATCGGCATCAATGAGAAAGCCGCTTTTAACCAGGCTGAGGTTTTGATCGAGCGCTTGGAGCAGGAGATTGATGAACTGAAGAAAAAGGAGTCTGGCCTCAAGCAGCTGTACAGCACTGAGGATCACATCCACTTTTTGCAGGTAAAGCTTTACAGCATTGTCATAGTAATTATGTGAGTATATGTTTTTTTTTAATGCTGCTTGCACCAAACATCAAAACAATGAATTTCCTTCTCTCATCAGAACTTTAACTACCTCTGCACCCCCACTGATGACGGCTTCATACCCAAAGTGACGGTGAACCCTGACTTCTCCTTCGGGGCTGTGAGGAAAGCTGTGGCCGAGATTAAAGAGCGCCTTGAAGAGTTTGGCAGGGAGGAACTGCTTAAGATCTCCAAGACAGGTTCAGCAGCATTAACAGAAGAACTCTTTTTACAAGTTGGGACTGAAAATCCTGTTTTCTAAACTTTAATCTGTTCTGTCTTCCAGTGAACGAGGTCCCGGTCTACACGACAGAGAGTCGAACATTGGACAGAACATTGGACAGAAGGAGCAGAGGTGAGCATTATCATGTTCTCAATACAAAACCGGAACAGGGCTTAATTATTATTTAGGCCGATGATATAGTTGCTGTAAATTATAGGAGTGAAACAACAGACTGATTGCATCATATATGAGTCAGAAAAAATGACTGACAAACCACCGTAAGAAAAGAATTAAAGGTATTTGTGTGGGCGTATTCAGCGTGACCTAACACATTGTTTTGTCGTGTGTAGGCAAAGAAATGATGGTGGACAGCGCTCCTCCTCCAGAGCCAAAAGTTAGAGCTGATTTTGTCAAATGTAAGTACATGCCTTTGCTAAAAATATCTCTTGTTCATTCTTTATAATGAATATTTTCAGCACTTTTAGCTAAATCACTTTGATAACTCGCTTAACTTAGATCTAATCCACATCAGAGCACTTTAAACAAAAAGGATGAATTCTCCTTCCATAGACTTCTGTCAGCTAAAGCTGGACCACAGCACAGCCTACAAGGAGCTGTACATCTCTGAAAACAGCAGAAAAGTCATCCGCACCAGGGAACTGCAGCCCTATGGCGATAACCCAGAGAGGTTTGACAGCTTTGCCCAGGTGTTGTGCCGAGAGGGCTTGTCCGGAGGCCGCTTCTACTGGGAGATCGAGTGGAGCGGCGAGTTCTCCATCGGTGCGGCCTACAAGGGCATCAGCAGAAAGGGAAAGGGCTCTTTGTGTCTGCTGGGCTACAACGATAAATCCTGGAGCCTTCTCTGCTCTGACTCGGGGTACTCTGCCTGGCACAACCGGGTGGATAAAGCCATCAGTGGACCCCACTCCTCCAGGATAGGCGTGTACCTGGATCACACTGCAGGTGTGCTGGCATTTTACAGTATAGGCAGCAGCATGACCCTCCTGCACAGGTTTCATACCACATTTGTTGAGCCCATCTATCCAGGATTTGGAGTCGGAACCTCAGTAAAGATCTGCCAAATCAAGTGAAAAAATCATTTGATGTTTTACATTATATACAGCAATGCTTTTGGAAATATATATATATCTATATTTTTGCAACAATCTTTAAAGCACGTCAAACTGCCTTAAAGGACCTACTGTATATTTTTGAATGAATTTTTTTGCGTGTATTTACATTTATTAAGCTCTACACACCCCAGTTTGTTTTGCACTGTGCTGTCAAATCACTTTGTAATCTTAGTTTTCTAAAACATCACTGAAATTCACAGTCATTGCATAATCACAAGTAAGGTTGATGTTTGCTTGATGTTACATCTCAGTGTAGTAAATATCACTATAAAAGAGATAAATATGTAAATCTTTTGCATCTGCTTGTACAATTTATTGCCCCAAATTGTTCCATCTGTTTGAACTTCTGTTTTGTTTTGTTTTTTAGTCTTAAAGATTAAGAAGAGTGTTTTATGGTCATTTCATATTGCCATATTTTGAATTTCAGTTTCCAGGCCTATATTTTGGGGTATTTTTCTTATATAACTCGTATTTAATTTTGTGCATGTTTACCTACATAATGGAAAGCCAGAGTATAATTACTATTTGAAAAAAAGCTTGTTTTGTGACAAAAGTTTGTTTTCATTGATAGTTCTAAATAAAGAACGAAATAAATGAGTTTTGTGTTATAATCCCAAATTAAATCCTTAATCAGATTAGAAGTGAAAATTCTGTAAGAAATGTTTTTGTTTTTATTGTTTTTTAAAAACAAATACAAGGAGTTCTAGTAGTGTCTGTAGTCAGAACTGAACTTTTGCCCTCATAGATTTAACTTGAATCTGAATCCATTTATTAATAAAACATGTCTATGAATAAGCAAATTACCTTCTCAGAATGAGTACCGTAGTCCCAGCATTGATATGTGAACAATGCTTGGAGTTCCCTCTGCTGGCTGATCCCAGGAGCTCAACTGAATTAAAACAAAACAGAACCACTGGTTACCTGGAGGGGATGGACTGGTGACCTGTCCAAAGTGTACTGCGCTTCTCACCCAATGACTGCTGGACTGGTGACAGGTCCAGGATGTATCCGGCCTCTCCTGAGCAGCCGATTTGGTAGCATTCAGCTTTGATTATTGTAAAAGCGGGCTAAAAGTCCCCTAAACTGGGCTAAGCAAGTAAATATCCTCCCAAGGTCCGACTAACACTCATACATGTTTTTAACTGCTGGATTAGACATGTCTTTCTCAACCCTTTACCTTCCATGTATTTAATATGACCAATTAGAAAAAGGTCTAAAATAAAATATTCTCAGACTTAATTAGAAGCAAATGAGAGGAGAGGTGTAAGAAACACATCTTTCTGATATGTCGGTGCGTTTTTGCTACAGATCAGAATTAGTTAGACAGTTAACTCTTAACACTATTTCATGGGCTCCATTCCATCATGAATTCATCGTCAATCAAGTAGGTTAAAGGTCTGGAACTGATTCCAGGGGTGGAATTTGCATTTGGAAGCTGTTGCTTTCAGTTAGGCAGACCTAACATTGGCTTGAAAAATAAAGAATACATTCATCAGAGATAGAGGACACTGTTGGAGTTATAAAATTAAGTTTCATTATGAGCAAGAGAGCATCATTAGGCAATAATGAGGAAATCTCTCCAAGAAGAAGGTAGATTGGTGTCTAAATCTACTATAAAGAGAAGACTGAATGACAGTAAAAACACTGAGTTTACCATAAATTTCAAACCATTAATCAGCCTTAGGGATAGGATAATGAGACTTTGGGCTGGTTCAGCTCTGGAACTGCATTCTTTGGTCAGATAAAACTAAGATCAACCTGTACCAGAATGATGGAAAAGATAAAATATGGAGGAGGCTCAGAACAGGGAATGATCTAAAGTACACCATATCTTCTGTAAAACATGGTGGAGGCACTTAGATGGCAAAAACATGCATGGCCTCCAGCAGCCCTGATTCACTGGTTTGGCAGCAGACAGAAGCAGCTGGATGTAATCTGAAATAAAGGAATTTACTTGATGCTCAGATTCATGATGGTTGGATGTCAAGTCACGGCACAGATAAACAATGACTCAAAACAGTAGTGAAAGCAACCAGGTGAGTGACCTGCGTTAAGACAAAGAAGTACAGCATTCTGCCATGGCTGAGTCAGGCATCAGATCTAAACCAGTCTGACCATGAATTTCAGAGGGGGGGTGGGCAGAAAGACCCACAAATAAGCAACAATGACAGCTGCATTAAAGGTCAAGGGTCACAAAATGAGGAAAACTTCCTTTAGGTGGACAAAACCATTTTTTGCACAAAGATGGTTGAAATTCCTAAAAGCTTTAAAAGATAGTTTAGTTAGTAATTATGAACTTGTCACTCCTCTGATGTTTCATTGCAGTTCCAATGTGTTGGGATGCAGAGAGAAAACCTTAAACATGTTTTGATTGTACAACTAGTTAAGAGCCTATCTGTTTTGGGAGTTTTGATGAGGACAAAGCCAATATGTAGGTATCCAGAAATATTAATTTAATGACTCTGAATAAAAACAGCACATTATAAAAATGGTGTTTTGTATCAAATCAAACTTATGCAGCACAGAAAGGTGTTTCTGCAATGCAGCCATACTTTTTCATATTATTCCAGAATTATTTAAACCGAGTTCATGCCAATTACCTATTTGCATGTTTTCCATATAACTATGTGAACCGGTTCAACACATGCTAGTGGTTTTATTATATGCATATATTTAATATAATCTCTACAAAGTGTTTGGAAGAGAAAGCTTGCCGTCAATCATATTTTCTTCCTTACTAGTGAGAAATTTTAGTCCTGTCTTATATAATGTTATGTTATATATGAAAAACACACATAAGCTGTATAATAATGGATCTCAAATGGCATGGAAAATGCAGTCCATTAACAGGACCACCCTTTTTAACTGTATTACCATGTTTGTTATATACATTAACACAAAAGTCCAAATGAATGTGTGAGCAACATTAAAAAAACATCCAAATCAAACAATAGACATCTGTTTATTGGTTCCCAGGATTCTTACAGGAAGTTGAGCATATAACGCTCAAAAAAAAAAGAAGGAAATATTCATGATAGTCCAAAAAATTCAGACATTGTAGCCGATTATGCCTCCTTTGCCAATGCACTCTCCAATGTAGAACCACATAAGCACCTCTGTGGCCACCAGCCCGTTCCTGAAAGCATCCTGAAATGACAACATTTCAGTTCATTTCAATTAACATTGAGAAAAACTTGCAATAGTAAAGCACCACTGATAAACACTTAATGTTTAACATTTTAACTGGTATAATCATATTGCTGCTTATAGTTTATAATCTGTAATGAAAACACAAATAATCAAGTTTAAAAAGAAAAACAGATGAGGGTACATTTTAAATAGACATTAGGAGCTTTGCCATGCTTAAATGTAAAGAATACTTTGGTTATTAATTTTAAAACCACTTTTCTTTTAGTTTTTTCTTTTTACATACAAGAAAAATAAAAACTAAATAAAAATAAAGAAATAAAGCACACTTCATCACTTTATTCCTAGATATACACATTTATTCCTTCAAGTATTATTGGGTTAAAACATGTTTCAAGGTGAAATAAGTGTCAATATTGAGTTACAAGAACTGATTCAACAAAATTATCTAAATCTACAATTCCCAGTTCATAAAATTTCAATGTAGTTATTTGGAAAAGTTAATATCACACACTACCAGTCAAAAGTTTAGACAGTTTCCTATTGTAGTATTCTAATCTACCGTTATATCAAAGTGTATATATATATATATATATATATATATATATTGCATGTAGTGCAGTAATGTGCTGTGGCAATAAGTGCTGTGGCAAACCTTGACAGTGGTTTGACCGAGGCGTCCTGTCTGAAAACCCTTGATGAGATTCGAGGCCCCCTCGATAGCTTTTGGGATCTCGGCAGGAGTTGGAGGAACGAGTTCAACACGGGCATAGTGCCAAAAGGTTGCTAACCGAGGTTTGGAATAGGTGACAGCGGCTGTGAGGGAGAAAAATAAAATGCTTTAACCAACAATATGTCGGTGCGTCTTTCTTTGTCGCAACACGGTTTAAGATGCAGCGCTACCATTCACGCAGCTAACTAGCATTAGCTTTTCAGCTATATGCCTTAAATACGGTTAATGAAAACAATTATACGGCCATGTTAAATAACAAACATAAATAGTAAAATGGAAGGAAAACACAGCAATTAACAGTGTATAACAGTCTCTAAAGGTATTCCCACATTATTCCGCTGGTAAGTCACCGTATAACACCAGCAGCGGCGGCCTTTCGAACATCTATCACACTGTAGGAACTATAAGAGTCCCTGATATTAATTACATGCTATAATAATCAAACATCTTACCGCCGACCAGAGTAGGTACTTTAGCAACCAGTTTCTGCACTGCCTGTGCCATGTTGCAGAGTTTATCGATGCTAACTATTCCCAGTCTCTGCTAGCCGACTGAATGTCACCTCCACTTGAAGGACCAGCGACTCCAGCTGACCAAACAAATGCCTGCACAGAATACCAGGAAACAATTTCTTCTTCTTCGCGTGTCAACGACAACTGCCACTCAAAAATACTCTTTACTGCCACCTGCTGGGGTTCAATAGCTCCTAAAGTGTACGATTTTATTGTCTGTGATCAAAAGAACAGGCAAAACTTTATCATCTATGTCCTCCACAGTCGCTTTTCAAAATGATTAATTTCCTTTGAATGAATGAAAAATTAAAATGAGTCGTAAATAGCTAAAATTAAAGGCACATGCTTCAATACTTACTTGGTTAAATGTGCATAGAACAGACACACACATACACAGTGGTCCTCACATTTATTTTACCCTTCCATTAAAAAAAGGAAAAACACCTGTCACTGAAAGAAACTAAAATTAACAAAGTAATCATACATTTTTCATGAAAACAATTGCATTGCTTTTTAATTGTAGTCCAAAACAAATATTTTTAATAAACAAGCTAATTCATTCATTTATTTTCCATACTACTTAATCTAATTCAGAGTCGTTGGGGTACTGGTGCCTATCCCGGCTATTAGCAGGAAAGAGGAAGGGCACACCCTGGATAGGTCATCAGTTCACCACAGGCAAAAAAACATGATAATCAAATATATTTTACATCACTTGTAAACTAATATTTAGTTGAACAATTCCTTAAGGCATCACTGCAGTCATGTGTTTTATGTAACTGTCAATCAGACTTCTGCATCTGTTAACAAAGCATGATACAAGACATACATGTTAAGCATGCTCCTTCCACAATTGCTTTGTTTTTGTTTGTATTTATCATTTATCAGATAAGTTGTTAGATAGTATCAGCTAGCTGCAATGGGAGAGCCAAAAGACCATGCCAAAATGTTTTAACCTTTTGAACTTGTTTGTTTATTGGATGACCTCTCCAATGAATTCATGTGATTATCAGAAAGTGATCATCAAAATAAGTCTAATTATGGGATCTCCCTGGCAAAACAGCAGTAGCAGCTGCAATACCAAGCCATTTCTAACATATGAATGCCACTGTATTATCTTTGTACTGTGTATGTTGTGTTTTTCTAGACTAACTGTAGTTCTAATAATATATGTAATTAGGAAGTTAATAGTGGAAGGATTAAAAAGCTCATGCATAATTCTGTTTTGCTGCTTCAAACCATATTATATTGTGTTTGTTTGCTGGAAGATGAAAATTATTCAGAGAAAATGCAAATAAGAAATCAAAGCATAGACTTTGAGAAACAGCAACAAAAGTACAGTTTATTGAACACATTAATTTCATGTCAGTTTCAAAACAGCTTTAGTCAGATGAGCAGGAATATGAACATTTTTTAACAAAACCTAGCATTGTTATCATCATGTTTTCATAAGGCTTTACTTTTAGCATTTTTCTGTTAAGATTACTCTAAAAAAAACAGATGTAAATGATTTTCTACTTGCTCCATCAGCTTGATAAATGATTGTACAGAATAAAAGCTACTTTCTTTCTGTCCATTGCTGAGATTGGGGTAGTTGTACGTTAAAAAGCTCCATCAGATCACCCCAAATAGGATCACCTCTATCATCATTTGTTCTCAAAGGTAAGGTGTAACCCTGTGCGGTAAATTGTGATGATATCTGACCCTTAGGGGATATATGGCAGCTTTACAGACATTTCTACCATGTCCAGAAGGTTTGTAATCCAGCCACAAAATGTAGTGTCTATTCAAAGACTCTTCATGGTAAATCCACAATGAATGATTTATGATTAGGCCGTAACTATGGGCTGCATGGTGGAGCAGTGGTTAGCCCCACAGCCTCACAGCATGACGATTGCTGCTTCGAGCCTCAACTGGGGGGAGGTTTGAACAGTGGCCTTTCTGTGTGGAGTTTCTATGTACCCTCTGCGTACTCCAGCTTCCACCCAACCGTTCAAAGACATGTGTTAGGTTTATTGGTCACTTCTCAAGGGTTCAGCTTCGGCAGTTTTTATGTTAGGAAAATAAAAAATTGGTATAAATATGTTGGAGCGTATGTAAGGGTTAAGGAGTATTTCTTTCTTTTGATTTTCCATCCATCCATCCATCCATTTTCTACCGCTTAATCCCAAAGCGGGGTCGCGGGGGGGCTGGAGCCTATCCCAGCTGTCAACAGGCGAGAGGCAGGGTACACCCTGGACAGGTCGCCAGTCCATCCAGGGCCATCTTTTGATTTTCAATGAAATAAAAAATCTATTTTACACAACTGAAGTTCAGTATTGTAACTACTGTGTAAGACTTTCTGAGTCTATAACACTGAACACAGTGTCACAAATACATTGTTAAACATCTTGAAATCAGATCGGTGTTTAGCTTATCTATCCGTTTTGTTGATTGAATCCCTTGAAAACCCTTGGATTAGGTTAACATGTAGGATATTAGCATTAAATATGTGTCTTGCTTGTTGAGTTCAGTGATGATTGCTGCAGAAAATCTTCAGGGTTCAGAATCATTGCCGTTCACAAAAACGAAAGCTCATATTCATCCTCTTTGTCCTGCAGAGATATAAACAAGAACGTAGGGTAAAAAAACACACTGTAATATTTTCATGCATATACATTCAATGCTGAATCATTGTGTCACCTCTTTCTTTGTAGCATCCATGTTTGGAACCTCTGACTGTTTCATTTTGTTGTAGCTTGTCTGATCCATGACTCGTAATGAAAGAAAACTTCCTCCCTTTTTCACAAGCATATTTATATCTTTCAGATGTTTCTCCTCCACATTTTCTCCATTGACTTCCATCACTATGTCGCCCACAACCAGACCAGCGCTCTGCCCAGAACCACCAAAAGCCACCTACACGGAAGAGAGAAAGCAAAGTAAGCACGATAAACAAATCATTAAATTGGTCTTTTCTGCATTTACAACTATTCCCCATCCTAACCTGACTGATGAAAGCCCCGGGACACTGTGGGTCACAACTAAGGTTAAAGCCAAAGCCAAGGGGTCCTTTTTGCATGGAACAGAGCCTCGGACTGCTCGAATCATTTTTTTCGTTTAGGGATGCATGAACATCTGTATTTTTCTCAGGAGCATCATCCTCACAAAAGAGAAGAGGAGACAGACCCAGCTGTAGGAAGGAAACAAAATAAAGAAACAATAGAAAATAAATCTGGTGTGAACATTAAGTATGTTTACAATGAGGCCTGTGTATGTGGATTTTCCAAAAATGTGTTTAAGAAACGATGTGGTGCATTAAGTGATATCCACCTGGGTATAAAACTCCAGCCCAGAGGCAGGGATTGAAGTCAGGAATAACTGTTTTCCACTCAGCCTCACTCTGTCCACGATCTCCCCATGTGTGAGCAACTCCACCGACTCTTTATTGACCTCCAGCAGGATCTCTCCATCCCGCATACCTGCCCTCTCTGCTGGGCTGTCTCTGTCCACCTCGCGCAGAACATGATCTGTTTGTAAAAATGCACAAAACATCTAAATCAAATACTAAAATTAGGAATGCATCTGAGTTTGAGCTAAGTCGGTTGTTCTTACATGTGCGTCCTGACGGTGTCCTCTCCAGGCGGAGGAGAAAGCCATAGCCCTCAGACCCGGAGATCAGGTGGAGTATTCTGGCTCTGAAAGGCAGTTTATGCGTGACAGCCATTGTGGGTAGGATGGGAATCCTTCTTTGGAGGTAAATCTTCTCACTCTCACTGTCTATCACTAGGATAGTGATGTGATTGCCACATTTCTTCATCTTCAGCAAAACAGAAATGATCATTACAGCCTGAAAACTTCTTCATTCCGTATAAATTTAATCTTTTCTTGTTTAATTTTAGAATATCCTTAATTTACATTTGATCACTTCATCTATTATTTGTAACATTTAAGGATAATTCTTACCATTCTGCTGAGTGCAGAGTGTGTGAGGTGGGACACCATTGCTCCGTTCATCCACACCAGACGATCTCCCTTACGCACCCCTGCCTTTTCAGCTGCTCCTCCTGCCACAAGGCTCACTGAGAAGCGGCCTTTCTCTCCTACAAGATGAAGCAGAAAAATCCTGCATTCATTGCAACGTAACAAAAATCTCACTTTGAACCTCAAACTTGCTGCGATCCTCAGGAGATGCGTTACCTTCCAAAGGTGTGAAGCTGATACCCAGGCCTGAAGATGGCTCCTTGGTGATGTGGCAAAGCCTGGGTGGTTTGCAACCATCTTCCTTGTAGGCTTTGGCCAGAGCTCTCAGGTCTTGATTTTGTGATACCGCCCGCTCATATTCCTCCCCATCCAGCACTAACAAGCATAATTGGTGTCCACTTATATTTATCTTTCTAGACACCTGAATCACAACGTGGGAAACATGTTAAAATCATACAATTTTTTTCTGTAAGAGCTCTGGAGGAATCTCACCTTACCTCAGAGTGAGGCGCATCGTCGACAAAGCAGTTGTTGACCTCCAGAACTCTGTCTCTGTCTCTGAGGCCGCTACGCTCTGCTATACCTCCTGATTCTACATTTCTGATCAAGTGTCCATGGCAACCCTTCTCCACTCGTAGTTTGAAACCGTAAGCCTCATCTTCTTCTCGTTTAAGGAAACACAGTCGTAGACTGGGTGTCGACGCAGAGTCTGAATCAGACGAAGGTGCAGAGTTAACCTGTCAGAAAAGCAGCCTTTTCTCATGATAAATAATATAGTGAGTGAATAACAATGAATTTGGAGTACCTGCACTCTCTGTGATAACCATCACTGGGTTGTCAATTCCCTCTTTTGGATTAAATGTAAATTTCCTTTAAGGAAAATATGAAAAACATTTTACATAAGCTCCAAGAAGTGCAAGCTAAATATGTTCAAAACTGAAGTGAATTATTTTTCCCTTTTCTGTGTAAAAGTCAATTAAATTAATTCAAATAGAATAAATCACCCATTAAATGATCTAATCTGCACTCAAAACACTCAAATATTGCCACATTGTTTTCTCAAATGTTTATACAATAAACACATCATTTATTCAGTTTAGATAATTGCAAATACATTCTCAGTGCTCTTTTACTACACAACCTCACCTGTAATAACAATATTATCTCTGTAAAGTAGGCTTTATCTGCTGTGCAGATTACTGCGTTCCAAAAGTCGACATGTATAGCAAATCACATACAAATCTTTAATTCCTAAAAGCCAAAAGTCCTGTTCAAATCTAAGCTTTGACTGATCATTTGAATTAACAGCTGAGGAATAAAGTTATTTTAAAATAAACAGGAAATGAATCAATCAAGAAAACCTGACTTACTGTGTCATACCGGCGACTTCTACAAAAACATGAAAAACAGAGAAATATGAAGTGAATGACTCAGGCAGCATGAAATTCACATTCTGAAAGTCATTATCTAAACATACTTACAGACAGCAACACGCTATAGTTACACACAACACACATTGCCATCAAATGTCACAATATAGTATATTAATATAAACTTACAGCACTTCTTCTGTTTACTAAATTTGGACCCTTCAGCTTAACAGCATGACTGCTATCTGAGCATGGGATGATACATCTGCTGACTTTAACTTTTGCCACCATAAAACAGGGTTTGACTTTATTTCCTTACCTGCAATCTTTGTCCCCTTAAAACAGAAGAGCAATTACAAAACAAGGAAACTTGTAAAGTTGCACGATCTAAAAAATACCAGATATGGTTGATTGAATTGATGGCAATTTTATATATAAATAAATATATTTTTCTAAGTTTGCTTCAAGTAGCCAAGCTGAATCCAAACTATTGTATCAGAATATCTGGAGCTCAGTAATACTCCAGACTGTTGCACATGTGAGCTTTTATTAACTAGAAATCTTTATTTCTCTCTGTTTATATCACACATATCAAAATTAGTTGCTATATTCCAGCACTACTGGAGAAATTGGGGAGGGTTAATCCCTTGAGGCTGAATGTATCATATTTGATATAGAGAGTCTTTCAGACATTTTGCATCACTTTATGGCAGAAACTTTACTCAAACCCTGTTGTTCATCATATGATACTGGTCTCCGAAGCAGAAGCTTACACTATAGTAATTTTGACCTACTGCATGGTAATAAATAGTAAATATACAGAAAAATCTATTTTCTTTTTTCAGATTTTGTTAAAAAGTAAAAATAATGTTTTCAGATTTTAAAAATTGGATATTTCTGTCCAGGTCAAGCATTGCTCTTCTAGGTCAGGCATTAAGAGGTTAAGCCACCTTGTGTTTTTTACTTCTGTTGGCACAAAGGGTACTTGAACCCAGGTCCCCCTCTGTAACCACAAAACTGCCACTCCCTTTTGACATAAATGCTCTAAAAATATGACTGCTTGTAATTGTAATTGCTTGCAATGATGAATTTACTATGTTCCCTGAGAAAACTTCAGCATATAGATTGGAAAAGTTGAAAATCATACTAGCACGAGCAACAATACCTATAGTTTCAGTCATCTCTCACATCTGTTAGTCACTCTCTGTATTTTATCTTATTTATCCAGTCACGTCTCTTTTGGTTCAAGAGATAGAGAAGAAGAGGGTGGAGAGACCTATCTGACTGCAAAGGTTTCCAGGCTGGGATAGAAATTATGCACAGGGGGTGGAGATGCATGTATGTGTGTGTGTGTGTGGGTGGGTGGGTGTATGTCAATAATAATAATAATAATAATAATAATAATAATAATAATACTCCACTTAATAATCCATTGTTCAATAACCTGTGTGATAATGCATTTTTCTTTAAGTTTATGATTTTTAGGATGCCACATCACAGTTACTGCTGAACCCACATGTCTCATTGACTGATATGTTCTCGGGTTTTATGTTCGATCCCTTGAAATATCTTCAAATCCTATCACATGATATACAGTTGTCAATCCCTCCTGTTTGGAGGAAAAGTTGGCATTACTGGTCCCTAATTTTTGCTGCTTGTGATATTCTGGGAGGTCATAGCAGCTGTGAAACAACATGCTTCCCACCTACACTCACAGTGGAGATATGAAAATGTCTTCAGTTGCCACACTGAGCCTCTGTCCTGTAATCTACAGCATTTCTTATCTGTAGAGTCCAACATGGCACTGACACTAAGTCCTGTTTTCTCTGACACACAGTAATAAAACAAACTAACTATTTTGATAAAAGCTGAGTGATCAACAGGACACTGAAAACTGCTGCTCTCTTGCCTCACATCTTTGTCATTCTCCAAGCCACCTCTGAACAGCTAATGGGTCACTGTTTGCTTTTCCCCCCATTAACCTTCTTTTTAATCCTCTCAGACATCTTTTCTCCAAAATACAAGCAGACAAACTACTGCAGCTCAGCTTACTCTGTGTAACACTGCTTTCAATACGTGTCTATTAAACCATCTGCACTGAATCTGATCCATCAAACAATGTAAATGCATTATTTCTCTGGTGTCATTCAATATGTTCATAGTATCATTTAGCTGGCTGCACTGCAGCCACACTCCATCAAAATCATTAGATAATTGTAGTTTTAAATATATGAGATATAAAAAGACATGAACGAGACTAATGATAGAGTATATTTGAATGAAAATATTACAAAAAAGTTTAAATGTCTTACCTTTACTAGATCGCATGTTGTGTTTTCCTCTTCAGGCCAGCACACCACACAGAGGGATGGTACTGTAGGACTGCTGTGCAGAAACTCCTCCCCTTCAGGGACACCATGGTTAATGTGTAATCTCTGTGAGATACATGAAGAACGTGTATCTGAGATGTCTCTGTTGTGTTGTTCTCTGGACAAAAAGTAAAAAATTCTGCAGAAGACATTCCCCAACAGTTCTGTCATAACATTAAATATGTGTTCGTGGGGTTCTGGGAAGGCTTAACCACCTGTATGTGCATGATTTTGCTATGGATGTGTGTCACTACATCAACTAACCAACAGGTCTAAGCTGAAACTTGGCATGTTAGTTACACAGACCAGTGACAAATTAAAGTAGAAACCCGACTCAATGAGCATATAAATACATTACTGCATGGTAAATCCATCACCTAATCGTTGTCTGTTTGCTTTCTAATGCTGATTTCAGTTTGGTATTCAGATGGCAAGAAAAAACTGGACAAACTGGCCTTGAGTTGAGAGTGGGTTCATTGTTGCACGAATGGCAAGAGCTTTACCCACAAAGTCTGCTCAAGTGCTTCAATAAAGCAGTGATTTTAGTAACACTGATGTTTAGAGGGTGTTTCTTAGCTTTTCAAACTTTGGTTAAAAAAGTCCTACAAAGAAAGACGGTATAGTGATAAGTTGCTACAGTAACAGTTTTTTCTCGATGGAACTTGAAAGGAAAATGAGCTGGTATTAAAAAATTAAGAGGTCAGGTCACAGATAACATGACCTCTCTGGAAAAAGCGATACCGTATCAACAACAAAGTGAAGTTCTCATCAGCTCTGCTACTCCCATGCAGCTACTGTTACAGAATTTCTTTCCACATATTTGTTCATATCTTATTTGTACAATCTTTCTGTTAACTGATTACTCATATTAACACTCTTTTTTTCAATTATTCTATTATAAAATGTAGAATTTTGAAAGAGCATCAACTTCTTTACAATGATTTACATGAGAGGAGAGGTGCTACGGCAACTCACCAGTAAGATCGCTGATTTCGGCTGCAGAGAGGTCTGAACAGCGACCTTTCTGTGTGGAGTTTGCATTTTCTCCCCATGTATGCATGGGTTCTCTATTGATACTCTGCTTTCCTCCCACAAGACATGCATGTTAGATTAATTGCTGTGCTTAATTGATTACTTATCCCATGCAAGTTGCTTTAAATAAAAGCATCTGCAAAATGGCTCAATGGAAAATCATTTATGCTGCTTGAAGAGTGAAAACGCATGAAAGAAGTCAGGAATACTTTCTTGAGGATGTCCAGTTGTGGTCTCATATACTAGAAATATATATGACCAAAGTAAAAACTTAAATACTGTCAGAGGTAAATGCTGTTTAGTTTTAGTTGGTGATTTGATCATGTATGTCTTAATAAAGCTTCACTTCACTAGATGGCAGTCAACGCCAAAAAACCTTCGTCAATAAAAATATGAGAATTTGTTGAAATAATGCATTGTTTTTTTTCTACTCATAAATGTGTATTTTAAAGCAAACAAACTTATTAAAAAGAGAAAAGAAAATTTAGATTAGTTTCTTAGAAAATGCAATGAAATCTTCCTGCTGTTGGTGTTAAATCCTGGATTCAGTATTAAAGCAATAACTATTTCAAAGCCTGAGCAAAATTTCAGACTGTTTTTAGATCCTACATTAAAGTGACATTGTTGTGTCACATGGGTTTAGGCTGATGTTTGTAGTCATTTACAAACAGTGCTTCTGTCTGCTTCAAAAGAGCAAAGGCCCACTCAAAGTCAATTAGTAACTTCACCAGAACAAGCGTTCAAAGGTTGGGCTTTAAGGTGCATGTGACCAAAGAGTGTTTGTGAGAAGGATATTACAAATATGGTAAAAACAATATGTTTGTGTGCTCTAACCCCAAATTTAGATCATTTTCATGTGTAAGAGGTGAAATGAACTGGAATCTACTAAATGTCAGGCATAAAGACAGAGAAAAAGGGTAAGCATGTGTGGTGTGCTTTAGAGTGAAGCAGAAAGGAAGAAAAACAGAGAGAGAGAGAAGAGGAACCAATTTTTCATTTGTGACTCTGAATCCAACTGTCAGTCCCTCTTGGTCATCCCTGATGGGATCCTCCCAGCCACAGGAAGACAGAGCTCGCATCTGTGCTTAAATCCTTGCCAAGGCACGAAAGTGTACTTGAGGTCAAAAATCTGTAAAAGAGACAATTACCTTTTTGTAAAATTCCCTCCATGTGTCTCACATACCTCAAACTATATGGTTGAGCTTCTGCTGACCCTACATAACTTATCATCAAGCTGCTGTGAATGAGCTCCAATAAGGAGAGATATGGATTGTTTTGGAATATAAATCAATGACAGTCAAGTCAAGAGCAGAGGCTGCACAACTACCAGCACTCTCAAATTTTGAGGCTAATTCCTCTCACAGCAGGTCACTGTGGCACTGCTGCAGAGGCTGAAGGCTACTCTTCAAAGATAACATTGCTTTTTTATATGTCTGAAGATAGTCTGTGTCCATGGTAACAGCAACATGGATGCTCCGTTCAAAGATTTGGTGGACTGTGTGTGTGTGTAATGGACTATTTAACATGAATATAAGCCAGTGAAAAACATTTAGAATATATTTAGAATACATATATTCTAAACATTTTTCATGTTTATTTTTAAATAATATATCAATCAATCCCAATCCAGATGTTGTCGTCTAATAAATTTCACAGGAAAAAAATGTATATGAGTATATTGAAATGGGGCTTCACAGTGAAACAAGTGATTAGCACTGTGGCCTCGCAGCGATGGGGTTATTGGTTTGAGCCCTGGCTGCGTGGGATGTCAGAACATTGGAATTTGCATGTTCTCCGCTTGATAGCGTGGGTTCTCTCCAGGTACTCCAGCTTCCTCCCACTATCCAGATGTTTCCCAATTCTGATCCTCAGGAGCCTCTGCCCTGCTTGTCCTCAGTGTGTTCCTACTCCAACACACGTGACTGAGATTCATGAACCATTAACATTCTTTGCAACTTGTTAACGAGCTTTTAATTTAATTCAGGTGTGTTTCATTGAAATTGTTTTGGTTCATGAATCAGCAATTGGCTGGATGCAATGGTACCTTTTCAGTCAGTGTAAATGTTACTTGATGTGATAAAACTGTTTAAAGGCAACTTATTCACTTCATGCTTAAGATAATTAAATAATTTGCACAGACATTTGATTAGATAAAGTGTATATAATTTAAATTGTTTTACTTTAATGGACTTTTTGCAGGGAAATCTTTAAGGACCTTTCTACTTTCATCAGGCTTTTTGATGTGCGGCTGACATACTACTCATTTTCCGCAGTCTATTTCTTCACACACTATAATTGCTGGTTCAACAAAATGAAGTCTTTGCAATCAGGTTCCAGCATTCAATGTAATTGAGCAATAACTTTACATCCTCTGCCAACAGGAATTGTAGATGTAAAAAAGGGAAGTGACTACTGAGAGGCACCAAAGCTGACAAATAGTGCTTACAAGTTTTGATGAAGATGATTTTGTGTATAATTTTCTGATAGTCCAGCTTTCTTCCAAACCCTAAAAAGAGGCATATTAGGATTACAAAATCTAAGATGACAGGAAGTTTGAAGATGAACTGGCAACCTGTTCAGGGCTTGCCTTTTAGCAGCTTTGATAAGTTTCAGCCCCCTGTGACCCTGAAATGGATAAAGATGGGGATAGAAAATAAATGTACTAGTTACTTAATTAACAAAAAGCAATTTGTATTATTTAGACCATTATAGAAATGTCTGTTATTAATTATTATACCACTAAATAGACTATGATCTTTGTTGTGTCTAGATAGTTTATACATTGACCATTAAGCTGAATTAAATCCTACGTTTTATAAAAATCATATTATTATTATTCTTATCATATCACAAAAACTTGTGTACATCAAGTTACAAATAATTTAATCCCATATATACTTTATTTAACTCTAGAAATAAAAGTTGAATTTGTAGTTTAAAGTGATCTGATTGGCTATGAGGAACAAGTGTACAACCTCACCTAACGCGTATGAATGACGTTAATTCACAAAGACGAATGATGTGGCAAAAATCAAAGGGCGAACAGAAAGAAATAGTTCCACTTTTACGTCTCTTTTATTTGCTTTCATTTTAAAGTCATTGTCTTCTTTATGTTTCAAACAAAATATTTAAAATTGTGTAAATTATATAGAAATAACAATTAAATAGGAAAATGAGCACTTTTAAGACGTGCGATGATGTATTCATCCGCCTTTCTGAGTGTACTTCCATTTCCGGGATGTTTTCTCTGCTGACCAACCTCCATCGCCATTGCAGGTCCAGGGAGTCGGTGTAGTGGCAGTCCGTATAGCCTGGGGAACACCTCAAGTAAATTGTGAAGGGACGAGGAAAAAAAGTAGCATCACACCGATAACACGTTTTTTTAAAGCCTAAAATTTATTCAGAATTGGACTTTAGTCTAGAGGCTCCCTGGCTGTCTGGCTAGGACCTGATAGAAGCAGCAGCCGTAGTTTGTTAGCATTAGAAGAAGCCGGGGGAGAGTGACAGAAGAACATGGCTCAGGTCCTGCCTATTCGCTTTCAGGAGCACCTGCAGGTAGGTGGAAGAAT
>JBAMHV010000016.1:2252256-2266912 GCA_037177535.1 Pseudomugil gertrudae | reverse complement strand
TTTCCGGGATGTTTTCTCTGCTGACCAACCTCCATCGCCATTGCAGGTCCAGGGAGTCGGTGTAGTGGCAGTCCGTAATTAGCCTGGGAACACCTCAAGTAAATTGTGAAGGGACGAGGGAAAAAAGTAGCATCACACCGATAACACGTTTTTTTAAAGCCTAAAATTTATTCAGAATTGGACTTTAGTCTAGAAGCTCCCTGGCTGTCTGGCTAGGACCTGATAGAAGCAGCAGCCGTAGTTTGTTAGCATTAGAAGAAGCCGGGGGGAGAGTGACAGAAGAACATGGCTCAGGTCCTGCCTATTCGCTTTCAGGAGCACCTGCAGGTAGGTGGAAGAATGAATGGCTAAGTTATGTAAAGTTAGTCTTTCAGTGCCAACTTCAAGAGCCTACATTGATATTTCAGAGAGTTTCTTAACACAGGTATAAGGTAGCTAACAAGCTAAGTTAGCATTTTCGAGCTATGCTAACTAGCTTGACAGGGTGGATGACGTTTATCTTGGGCAGCATCTAGCCTGTTAGCTAATACTATGAGTAGCCACCCTGGTTTCCAACTGAACTTAAAAACTCAGATGTATGGGAATAAATAACATTTATGAGAGTAACACAGTTAAGGCACAGTTCTAAACCATTCAACAGCTTTAGTAAAGTTTTACCGTTTGGCGGACATATTCGGAAACATTTTCAGATAGTCGGTTTTCTTTTCGGATTACATGCAGCTGTGGTAGGTGTAATATCGGCTGTCAAGGCTGTGTTAGGGTCAATACGAGGTTTTTAAAAAAAATGCTAAAGTTAAATATCACTTGTGGCAACATAAATTAGTCGATTTCTTTAGACTTCCTGCCTACAGGTCCTTTACCAGCCATATATAGAGTGAATATAATAAAACCTTTATTGTGAAGTTATTTATATGTGTGCCTCGTCCTGTCTCTGATAGTTTTCCGATCCCGAGAGGATATCACGTTGGCTGGTAGTGGGATGGTCATGTGGTATGCCAGATAACTATCCGTCAACCCAAGCAGGTTGACATCTCCCAAGTTGGCCAAGGTTTAAGCACTCACGGAGCAAGATATATTTTTGTATTAAGCCATTTAAGATAGACAAAACAGCCAGATTAATTTTGGCAGCAGTAAAGCTGCTACCCATGACATATATTTGTAATCTCTGTTTTCCTTTTTAAAACCACTTGCACTATCTGGATACTCTTTTTTTTTTTTTTTTTTTTTCTTGGTACAGCCACACATTTACTATAACCAATTTATTCAGTTTATTTGTGCAAGTGACACAGATTAGATGTTTAAACTCTGTTCTTGTATTTACTACACAATCCATGATCTAAATTACAGATGCTGGAATAATAGCAAATTGTATTAGCTCAAAGCAGGGGGATGCTGTGAGCTTTGTTCGGCTTTTGTTTGCTTTTAATGATAAAGCAAAATGTAGCATCTTTTTTAAAAATAACAAAAGTTACAGTTAAATAAACCAGGACTCTCCTGGATATTGCACAGCAGCTGAATGGGATAGACGCTGAGCCAAACTAAGTTGTGCAAAGGCCTTTTGTTTCCACAGTTACAATGAAATTATTATAAAAAGATTTTTGACTCCCTTGTCAAGGTCATTTGATTGCATGAGTGGGAGTGAGCAGAAAAAGTATTGCAGAAATGTTGAATTACAATATGATGATAAAATTATTTTATCTTCAGCTAAAGAAAGGCTTGTGTAATCTTTTTCAAGTAAGCTAGCTCTGGTCTGGTAACTTTTAAATGGACTTCTATTGAAATGTTTTGTGGAACTGAATGTAGTGTGTGGCTTATTTTTCTATTTTTTTTAAAGATCATGCACTATGCTGGCTATTTACTGCTATTATTGCCTCCTATTGTGTTAACTTATTCTGCCAGGTTGTGACTTGAGGAGTATGACTACCTATTTGCCTCTTCTCAGATCCTAGGTTTATTTTGTGAGACTAATCCACTCCCAAGGGATCTCTAACAGCTATCACTAATGTATGACCTGCATATGCTGTTGCATACATGTTTCAGCAATAGTTGAGCAGATCATGAAGGAAAACAGTTGGATAGTGTGAACTGTTGTTTGTTCAATAGTTTTATTAATGTATTTTTCCTTAAATTCCAGTTTATTAGCTGCTGTAAAATGTCTTAGAAAGAAGCAGGAAGCAAGTTCTAGCTCTTTAGTAGTATAGTAAAGTCACATGATGCTGGTGAACCAAGACAGGCATTGGCTCACACTTCTGCTTTGGCACAGTTGTGATTTTTAATGAATGTAGGCTCAGAAAAGTAGTGTTTTTTTAAATTGCATTCTGAAATTACATATTGTAATTGCATTGAGATCAAATTCATGCTAACAGATGACTCATTGGTGTGCTGGATATATTTTTTGTGGGGCGAGGGGGTATAGAAAGTTTATGCAGATGGTCAGCAAAAAGTGTTCTTGTTCTTCTCAGCAGCTCCCATTTCCTCTCTTCTGTAACTCTCACTCACACTCTGCAACTATCCGTCTTCTGTCATCCGGTCAACTTGCATAGCTTGCATTTTTATTCATCATCCATTTATATTGTATGGTGGTGACTATAGTTAAATGAATTTAACTGCACTTGTTTGTTTTTAAATGGCAGAATGTGAACACGTCACATGAAAACCTCACAATGATTGAGCTGCTTTTGTATAGTTAACAAAGCAGGCTTGCTTTTATGTTTAGGATGGTTTGATTGCTGTTTATATTGCAGCATGGATTTTTAGCCATAATAGTCACTAAGTATAACTGAACACACAATTTTTGGGACAGCTAAACTTGGAGAGAAACCCTTTTTGACTGATAAAATTTAGAAATATTTTGTTTTGCATCAGCGTGTTCTTACTTGGAGCGTGTAATCTTTAAAATTGTCTTCTGAATTCAGCCTGCGTAATAAGACTACAGTCAACTTTTTATTAAGTATTTATCAAGCAGTCTTTGTCAAGGCAGGTTTTTGCTACTGTTTATTATTTGTAGTTCCTTATTTTTTTACACAAAACCATAATTACAAGCTACACTAAATTTACTTTGTGCTTGCATAGATGTCAAGTATATACAGTAATTTATGTTTACAAAAGTTTAATTTCTTTACACAAAACATTAGAAATACAAGGAGTGGATCAAAAATGGAATTAAGATTTATTTAGGGAAATAGTGTAATTATTGAAATGAATATTAGTAAATGTTGTGGCTGGCTTTAAATTGAGATTTGAAAGGGAGGATGAGAGCTGTATGCTGGTCGTACCGCCTCTACTTATATTTGATGAAGATGAATTTCTGCATATGCTATGTCATTATACAGTCATTTTTGGCATATACAGGAAATCCAGTCAGTTTCTCACATTTTGCTACTGCTGGCTAAGAGTTAGGGGATGCTAGTTTATTATGCTACTGAAATCTCACCATGCAAGATTTCCATGTTGCTCTTTGAACTGTTAGTAAATGACCAGCTGATAACTCGTGACAGGCTGGTGAGGATGCCGATTTGCTGAACACTTGACATTCTGCAGCCTTGTCTAAATGTAAGATAAAGTAAAGAAAACGGAAACTGCAGTCTCACAGCCACCTCAGCAAGAACTGGTCTGAAGTGGAGATGGATGAGCTGCAGAAACACATGTTTTCCTTCCAACTTTTTCCTTCTCTTTATCTAACAGCAAAGCAGCCCTTTTTTCTCTTTGACCTTGAGCTGGTCACATGCACCCCACAAGTGGCCCATAGTAGTCGAGGAGTTAATACTCGGCAGACCTGTTATTTCAGTCCTAGTACACAATAGGTCTCTGGTTTCCTGTTGTGGAGCTCTGCAGTAAACTGCTGCAAGCCTCAGCACATTGCATAGCACATCCTTCCCTGCACTGCCTTGAACTTTTCACTTGTGGGACATGAGCAGGGCTTTTTTCCCTTTTTTGCTGAGCAAGATTTTGCTTTCCTTTTTTTTTAAAGGAAGATCAGACAGGTTCACAACCCACTGGGAACTCTGTTACAGTCAAAATTTAGGATCTGTGAGCTGACTGCTCATCAAGGAATAAACAATAATCAGCTACACTGAGTTATAATATTGATAATGAAAACTATAAAACATTTTTCAGAAACTTTTTTTTCTATTTATATTAATGCTTTTTTTCTGGGAGAATCTGTATCCATCAATCCTATCTACTTCTTATTTGGGGTTGAGTCGCTGGGAGCAGCTGCTTAAGCAGGAAGCGCAGACTTCCCATCTCTCAAACCACATTTGCTAGATCACCAGGAGGGATCCCAAGGTGTTCTCAGGCCAGCAGAGAGATGTAATCCCTCCAGAGTGTCCTGGGCCTTCCCCTGGGTTCTCCTCCAGACATGCCCAGAACACTTTACCAAGAGGCATCCTAACTAGATACTCAAGTCACCTTGTCTGGGTCCTTTTGGTGCAGTGGAGCAATGGCTCCACTCTTGGGGCCCCCAGCCTGGATGACCGAGCTTCTCACCCTATCTTTTAGGGAGAGCCCACCCACCCAGCGAAGTAAACTCATTTATCTGCCTGTATGCACAATTTTGTTCTTTCAGCCAGTACCCATAGCTTGTGGCCATGTGTGAGGGTAGAAACATAGATCAAGCAGTAATCTGAGAGTTTTGCCTTCTGGCTCAACTCCTTTTTCACCATGACAGACCAGTGCAGTGTTCGCGTTACTGCAGACACCGCACTGATATGCCTGATAATCTTGAGCTCCATCCTCAAGTGGAAGCATTCAAGTTCTTGGGGAATCTATATAAATGTATTTATTACTCTGCCCATATATTACATCCAAGTTGGGAGTAACTGGCCACTTTACTTTTAGCTGATAATAAACACTTAATATAAAGTACCAGATATTGCTTACACTGTTGTGTCTGGCAACTACTGTTTGAAGAAAGTGATTTTATCTGTGGACTTTATATCTGTGACTTGATGGTGCCCCCCCCCCCCTTTTATTGATTAATAAACATTGCATTTTTTGTCAAAATGTAGGCTAGGACATTGTTTAAATTGGAACATATGGCTGTATCTCAAATAATTACTGAGACAAACCAAACAGGAGAAGACTGAGCTGGCTTGACCACTGTGACATTTTGGGAAATCTTCAAAAGAATAATATCTGATCCTTTCTGATAAAAATTCAACACAGTTTGTTGCACTCCACCTAGTACCAGGTTACAGCGCTACAAGGATTAATGAGAGAGAAACAAAAAAACTCAGGTGGCGGTTGTCATACATGCACCTTTTGAGACTCCTTGCTAAAGCTCCAAGGAGCACATATGATGATGGGTGATTGGATTGGGACCATCAATATAGCACCTGCCCTGTGCAACACTGGTGATGGACCTGCAGGAGAGATTATTAGCATGATCTATTCAAGGTCCAGCAAGGAAATTTAGCTTTTTGCTTACTGAGATTAGAGCGTAGTACTGCTGTTTTTTCTTGAGCTTTCAGTACGTGTACATTAAATAAAAAAGAAACTTACCTGCTGTTGTAGCAGTGAAGACTATTTTGAAGATATTAATCTGGAATAAGGCATCCGGGTGAAGTAAAGTATTGCCTATGGACAAATGAAATCAATGCAAAGTATATTTAAGAGTAACTTTTGATTTTTAGTAATTTGTTTTTCCCTGTCACTAGCAAACTAAGCTAGTCTCAGCTATGTGAGTAGGTCATCAATTATTAAAAAAATTTAAATTATAAAATTAAGCTTAATTATTCTGAGGTATAATATTTTACTCCTACACACAGTCAGGTTATTTAGACCCTTACATTTCTCTTACCTAAAAGGTTCAGTCTCCAGTGCTCTTATTTTTGCCATCCTATTAATCACCATTAATGGATTGAGAGGTTTGGTCAGTTTGTGTCAACAGACAAACTAAAGCTAAAGGTAGCAACATCAAGGCTAGGACTGGCTAAATGTTTAACTTCAAAGATTGGACCTGTTTTCATCCAAATTCCTGTTCATTGACATCACCGATTTTTGGCCCACAGCAATGGTTTACTATACAGTTTCCATTGCTAAACAGTCTTCCAGACTGGACTCTGGTGTAGTCATCCTTCCACTGTTGCAACATCTGTATGTTTGTTGTTCTTTATCTAGGGACACCGGTAACATTCAGCGTGATTTGGCTGTTCTGGTCTTTCCTGTTTTAAAATTGCTTTCTGTTTAAAATGAAAAGACTTCCTGCTGATCCCAGAGTAAATGCCAGAGTGAAAGAGCACACATAAGTTAGTCTAGAAAAGTAGTTTGTGATAATGAAGGTCAGGATTCTCCTCCCTTTGTCCTCAACACATGGACAAATTTTAGTCTGATTTACTTGAACCAAACAGGTGATTTATAGTATTAAATTTCAGTCACAATAACATGGATTTGACTGCATCTCCTCTGGATAATGCCAAATAAATTAAGAGCTGTCATAGCTTAAGTCTATCTTCAGCCCATCCTTTTTTATGTAAGATGATAGCGTCCATACAATTCTGATAAGGCAAATTGTTAGATAATATTAAAGATATATGCTCTTACTGGGTGATTTCCTTTTGTTTGGTGTTACATGAATGTTACCTTGGTGAACAAGGCATCTGTATAGGACAATGACCGTGATAAAGGCTTGGAAGCTGGAATGACGTTACTGTATGATGTAACCTCTGAGAAAAAAAAAAACACTTATGCTTTAGATCCTTTTTCTTTCCTAAAAGCTGGTAGGAGCACTGTATTTCTGGTTGTGCCTTTGAGAAGGAGCCAAACTACAATCTGTTAAAAGAATGTGGGTGGGGCAGTGCCTTGGAAAGGGTGTGTCATGTCATTGATAAAAAGGTATTAACATTTCGTTGAGCAGTTCTTGGAACTCTGGTTTGTTTTCGCTGATTAGAAGTGAACTATGCAAAATTAAGAATGGAGATGTTTTTTTTTAAAATTTTCATTAAAAAGTCTTACAATGTATATTTACCAACAAATATGTGTAAATTATTGCTGTTTCTGGTAGGCCCAGCACACGGTTTGGCAGTGATGTAACGTGTGTTTTTCACATTCAGTAATCAGACAAAAGGCTGACCTGAATACTGCTAAGTCTGGACTGCTGCTTTGATCATTGACATATAAAACATTATTAGATTTTTTTTCTTTTTTTATGAGAATGATTTAAAAATCCAAAACTAGTTATCGAATAAGGTTAGTGCATTATGCTTAATGCACTAACATTTATCCTTGTTAAATTATCCAAAACTCATGAGCATAGATGAGAGTAGCTATAATCAAGAGTTACGCCTTTTGGCTCATTCTTTACCAGAACAGACCGATACAACATCCATATCTCTTCAGACTCTGCACCAATCTGTCAATCTTATGTGCCATCCTCCCCCCACATGGGAACAAGACCCTGAGATACTTAAACTCCTCCATAGTAGTAAACCCTTTAAATGTTTATATACAAAACACTGACTGAAGCCATCCAGTATAGTTCTCCAGAGACAGTCATAAATGTAACGCATCTCAGAATTAAGGTGCATGTCAAGTGTAATGAAAAGGATATTGCATCAGTAATAAGTGTGGGTTTTTTTATTTTAAAAATAAATGTCCACTTACAAGTACTTTAAAAGGTTCTTTCAAGTTTTTTTTTTAAGTCTGTGAATCCACAGCCGACAGATACTGGTTTTATTTACTGGATTTATCATAATCCCGTATGAGCATAAATCCAAAGGAATCATACTTTCTTTCAGCAACACACACAGATAATAAATATTTAGCTGTCAGAGCTTCTGGATTTCAGGATTTTCTTACAATACAGACTGAACATCACCTGCTCTTCCTTGCCTGAACAGTTGTGATGTTTGTGTTCCTGGAGATTATAGCTCAGCTGAAAAACACATCACACACTTTGACAAATTAAATATCTTTTTAAAATCAGTTTGAAATGAAAAGTTAAAACTGCTGGACTATAAAACAGTTTAATCTACACAGCTTCTTTCACAGGGTTAAACTGGACATGATAGTAAGTGTATTTGGTAATACTATAAACCATTGTACTGCTGTGGTATATTATTATTGAGGAAGTTGCGACAACACATGACTCAAGTGTTTTTGATAGTTTAATTTCCTTTAAATATATATGTTACACCATTGCCTGGTTCGCAGGAAGAAAATATGTGGTTACTTAAGGTCTGTGGCATCACTGACAGTTGTGGCTGCACTCACTCGTACTATTGTGTATTGTAACTGTATAGGGTCGCAGTTTTTACCGAAGATGGTAAGCAGATCTGCAGAAGTGGTTCAGGATATGTCTTGGACAAAACGTATGTTCTTTTATCAATATTGATATTTTTATGTGCTGCAACAAGTTTAGTGAATGTTTTTAAAAAGGTGGATTTTCTAGTTTCTGGTGGTTAAGCTTCAGTGTTCTGTTGTGTAGTTGTAGTTTCCTCATTTGCCCGTGCTTTTAAAGCTTTGCTTGGGATTAGCTCACAACACAGCCTAGCTTTCCTAAATGTTGTGACCACTTGACAGCTCAATTTGTCCTACAGCTGCTACCCGGTAGTAAGCTCATCAGTTGGCTGTTGTATTGGAGAAGTGAGCTTAAAGCTGTAGATGTTTGTTTACTGTTTCGAGGAATTGGGCTCACCAAGTCTATACTCACTCTTTTTCCTCTTTTTCATGCTCATGCTGTGAAAATGGCCTGCATGTCTTATGCCATGAACAACAAAAAAAACATCCAAGTGAAGAACCCTGAAGCTGGAGTATTTTTGGCTTTTCAAACAAACTTGTTGGAAAACTAGACTGACTGTATCACAGTTATGATACAAAATATTCCATAATTCAGTGATAATTCACAAAAAATACTATATGCAATCTTCTCCGCAGCCTGGAGTTTAGTGTTTTTCCACCTTCTCACCAAGGAAATACTAATTAGTTTATGAACAAATAAGAACATTATTTCAGCTTCTTTTTTTTTGCATCCATTTTATGTTCAGTCTTATCATTTCTAATGTGTCTACCTTTGTGCTCTAGCTCCAGAACTTGGGAATTAACCCAGCCAACATAGGCTTCAGCACTCTGACCATGGAGTCGGATAAGTTCATCTGTATTCGGGAGAAAGTTGGCGAGCAGACTCAGGTGGTGATCATTGACCTGGCTGACCCCAATACACCTATCCGCAGACCTATCTCAGCTGACAGCGCCATCATGAATCCAGCCAGCAAGGTTATCGCACTTAAAGGTATGGAAGTGCTTTAGCATCATGGAGATCGCATCTCTTTAAAGTTGGTAGTGTTTATTGTTAGAATTAGAGTTTTTACATGGAATAACTAACAACTTTTTAAACACTAGCATGATTTTGACACATGTTCAATAAAAAAATCTATTTGGTAGTTTAACTATATTTAACATCCAGCTACTTCAGTAAAGTATTTCTTATTGGAAAAAACAAAACATGTCTTATAGATCCACAGAATAGCATTTATTCTTTTGTCCAGCATCCATGATTGCTTTGACTTTTGTTTTTGTCTTTTCTATGTTCTTTTATTTTCCCTTTATTGCTTTCTTATGTTTGCAGACGGTGAGTTGAAATTTATAATACCTAACTGTGAAAGGAAAATCCTGTTTTAATAACATATATATGTGTATATATATATATATATATGTGAGCATATGAAATTATTAAATATTTAATGACTTGATATTTAAACTAAAGCATACAGGCTTTAACCACCCTACAATCAATTTTTAATTTTTCATTGTGTATCAATTTTGATACAATTTTAAGCCTGTAAGCCTAATGAAATTTTCCTAAACAAGTTGTACTTGTTTCTTTTTCTATGTCATTGAAAATATTCCTCCATAAACAGGATTTAGCCTTCACAGCCTTACAGCTTGCTGCCATTTCATTATTTATATGATACGTGTAAGTGATTCAGAACCTGTTCATGTGGTAATGCCATGGGTCAGAATAATTTCATTTAAATTAACATTTTTCCATTTCAAATCCATGTGCTTGTTCATCTGTGTGAAGTTGTAATTACTCAAATCCTGGATTTCACTCGTTTTTACGTTGTGCTCAGTATTTGTCTCTTTAATCGTATTACAATTCTTTGTATTTACATCTGAAGGTTCCTTTCTGCTGTGAGGGAGTATAGAAGAAATTACTCGTAGATTGGAATGGGAAATCTAATGCCATTTTATGTCCCCTGACAGCCAAAGTAATAAGATTATCATATGTAAATGATAGACATCTTGTATTTATAATAACCTCACCTAGTTGAGGAGTGAAACTGGTCAAAAACTTGACTTTATTTGAGCTTGTGACTTTGACATAACACAAAGGTTCATTAACTTTTTAAAGAACAATTAAAAATGAATTGCTTTGTTCCCATTAGATTTGACAACCAGCTCGCCTCGAGTGCCCGTCTGTGTTCAGCTTATAAACTTTTCCCTATTTACGTATTTAAAGAACATTACAAAAACTAAAAAAATTGCATTGTAGGAATAATATCTACTTGTATATTTATTGAGCAAGCTAAACTATGTCCCAATTTTGTTAATCTGTTTATTAAAACCACTCTTGATTCCTCAAAAATCTGCCCAAATCTGTCATTTTTAACCAATCTATGTTGCTAACATAAGAGTCCTAACCTGTCATTTAACCCTGTCCTAAGAAAAGCGACAATGCAGATGCCTTTAACTGAAGATTACAATCATGACAGCTACAACCCTGATGCCTGCTTGTTGAAATTTTGGCTGCTGTCGTTCAATTTTATTGTATTACTCAGTCCTGGCTAAATTACATAGTTGTTTATGCTAGCACATGTTGATAATTATTGATAATGAACAAAAGTCACATTGCTTCTTAAGCTTTAGCTCACTAATTCAACAACTAATAACATAAATAATGAAGGTGAGTGAAACCCTGTAAAACAAAAATCAAAACATTTTGTCTTTGTTTTGCAGACATGATTAAAAATGTTTACCATTAATTGTAGAAAAGTCCAAATAATCATTATTTTAGACATTTTTAACTCTGAAAGTTACAAAAATGATCCCTAGCCCTCAATTGAACTTCTGCATTTTTCTGGCCTGTATTACTTTTTCTTTTTGGTTATGCGTTACTTTCCTCTATCAACTTTGATTTGCCTCTGTGGCCACATGGACTTAATACATGACAGTTTATGATTACATGTATAACAGACGTTTTTAAGTACTTTGTCCAGTATAGCATGATGTAGTACATAGTTTGGGAGATTTGTTATTAATAAAGAAGGAAAGAGGAGTGCATGTGTAAAATTACTTATTCTCACAGATCACACCAAGGGCTGCAAATCTTTCCCATAACTTCATCTTGTACGTTTTCTGTGCGTGACGTTAGGCAAACGGCAGTTCTTGTTGGCCTGCAATAGTTTAAAATGATAATGTAACTATGCTTCAGTTGCACATGATTGACACAACAGTTATGGAAGCTAAAATTTTTCACTTCTTCCTTCTTTCCATGCCACTTTCGCTACACTTAATGAGACCATTTCCCCCTACAGCATGTTCAGCGTCGCCTGTCCTTTTCCGTTGTGGCATCGTTGCAAAATGGCTATGTTTCAATTTAAATCTCCTTTTATCAAATTAAATGTGGTGTTCCTTGTGACTGTGCATTACATTTGTGTGTATGCAATCTTGTCAGAAACTATAATTCTTCTTTGGCCTGGTTCCTGCCCTCATTTTTCTTTAGCGGCCAAAACCCTTCAGATCTTTAACATTGAAATGAAGAGCAAGATGAAGGCGCACACCATGACAGACGATGTTACCTTCTGGAAATGGATCTCCCTGAACACAGTTGCACTTGTGACTGACACTGCTGTCTATCATTGGAGCATGGAGGGGGACTCTCAGCCTGTGAAAGTTTTTGATCGTCACTCCAGCCTGGCCGGCTGCCAGATCATCAACTACCGCACTGATGCCAAGCAGAAATGGCTTCTGCTCATTGGTATTTCAGCTCAGGTATTTTCAATCTGGATGTATTTTAATTAACACTGAATACATTGAGGTTAGTATTTAGACGGTTTAAAATGCAGATTATATAAAGGTTCACATTTTGAATGAGCCATGTATAAAAATGTGCCTCTTTTTTTCCATCAATATTTAGTTCATTTGTATGTTAAACTTTTATTTTCCTTCAGCAAAATCGAGTAGTGGGAGCCATGCAGCTGTACTCGGTTGACAGGAAGGTTTCACAGCCCATTGAAGGCCATGCTGCTAGCTTTGCCCAGTTTAAGATGGAGGGAAATTCAGAGGAGTCAACGTTGTTCTGCTTCGCTGTCAGAGGCCAGGCTGGAGGCAAGGTAACTGATTTTATAATATATTTAATGTTATTGGGATCATAGTAAATCTCTTAGCTCAAACTTTTTTTTTCTTTGACCCAGTTGCATATCATTGAAGTGGGGACCCCACCAACTGGCAACCAGCCATTTCCAAAGAAAGCAGTGGATGTCTTCTTTCCTCCAGAAGCCCAGAATGACTTTCCTGTGGCCATGCAGGTAAGTTTTCATAACTGAACACTCTGCATAGATAAACTAAAGCAAGATGAAGGATTTGTCACCCATCTGTTATTGCTAATATACCTTTAGAGAATCATTCAGCCTCACATTATCATTTTAAATACTTGTGAAAGGTGAAAATGTTTCCTTTTGCTTCTGTTTAAAATAAATTCAACAGCATAGCATATAAGGATATTTCTTTCTATTTGTGCACCTATTTATTTCTAGATAAGCTCCAAGCATGACGTGGTTTTCCTCATCACCAAATACGGATACATCCACCTGTACGACTTGGAGACTGGAACCTGTATCTACATGAACCGCATCAGTGGAGAAACCATCTTTGTCACAGCTTCACATGAAGCCACCTCAGGCATAATTGGGGTCAACAGAAAGGGACAGGTAAGAATGCCAGCCTGTCCTCATCATCTCTCCTCACGGCTGCAATGTCATTTCAGTCAGTTGATGGTGACACTAATTTTTCTTCATGGTCTGTATCAGTCATCCATAATTGGATCACTTCAAAGTGTAGTTTGTTTCCTCAGCAGTCACATGTTAACAGAGCATCAAACATCAGTGACTTCTGACCAATGTAGGCCACAGTCTCTTTGTCTGTGTACAGGCAAGCCCAGACTCTGCCAGGACACAGTATAAATAATCCAAAGGTGTAGGGTTTCACACAGAGTGGCAGGGAAGATTGTGTCTTACTACTTTTTTTTTTGGTTGAGCTAAACCAGAGAGGAGAACTGGATCCAACCAGCTGATAGATAATCATCCAGCTGGGCCACTCATGAATAATTGAGTGAAGAGAGGAAAGCTGATCTGAACTGTGACAGATCTTGCTGTATGCTGGGGCAGTCAAATGTCTGTTGGGGTGTGTGTGTGTGCGCATGCAACATGCACACAATACAGAGGCAGTGATCTGAGACATAGACGTCTGACGAGACCCCTCAGCGCTCCCTGTTAAGTGGGTTAGTTGCCAGCTAAATTGGAAACCTGATTCACTCTTTATTACTGAAGTTATGTGCATCTTTTAAAGACACCTAAACGTAACCAGATAATTGAACATTTGTGAATGATTTTAATATATTTGTCTGGTTTATTTTCTTTGGGCTGCACAAAAAGACACCTGGTGGTGACTTAAGTTTCAGCATTTGACATGACTGACATGATGTATGTGCTACATCTGATCTATTATTGCTGTGGTAACGAGTGCAGCAATAAAGTGCTGTGTGTAAATTAGACATGAACAGAAGAGGGAAAAACAGACAAATGAACTGAAAAGAGAAGGGGGAAGGGCCCACATCCCTTTAACACATGACATCCAGTGGGAAGTACAGCCTGGTGCCCTCAATCCTCTTATTGCAGGTCCTCTATTCCCCTCAGTCTCCTCCTTATTTTCCACGTCATCAGTATTTCAGCCATCTGTGGTGGATCTACTGGGTTTTCTTCTGGTTTTGTACATTTGTCTGAGCCAATAAATCACCTGATACTACAGCTGATGTTTCATCTGATGCTTGAATATGTCTTGTGTTGTTGAAACAAGTTTGTAGCTCTTTTTCCACAAGGCCATCATCAGTCATTTGTTAAAATATCCAAAGGTGATTTTGGTCTATCACTAAAATGCTGATAAATTTTTGATTATGCTAGACTTTGCCCACCAATTTAACACCGAAGATCGTGATTAGATCCCAGAATATTTACTAAGAAAACCTGTTTTTAACTTTATTTAAAATAATCTTCTTTAGTTCTCACATGAATAATGTCCTTTAACACATAAAAGTCAGGGCACTGACCAGCTGGGCTCGTTTGTAGATAGGCCAACACTAGCTGTCTTTCTACTTCAGTTCCCCCCTCTCCCCTTTCCCTCCATCCTGCTCTTTTCATGACTTTCATTGACTCCTTCTCTATTGGTAGTTAGACCACCTCGCCAAAAGGCGTGTATTACACACTACATTTGCATTTAGCATCCTCATTCTTAGGCCAAGCAGCAGTTTGGTGTTAGATGCTGTTGCTCACAGTTCTGTTGCTCTAAAAGAGCTGATTTGTGGCTTAGTATTAAATTATTTAAGATATTTTTATTTAGTTTTATTTTTTTAGTCATATGTGTGTGTGTGTGTGTGTATATA
>JBAMHV010000016.1:2236206-2252160 GCA_037177535.1 Pseudomugil gertrudae | reverse complement strand
GATCTTAGGCATATATGTGTGTGTGTGTGTGTGTGTATATATATATATATATATATATATATATATATATACACACACATCTCTGTCCAATACAACCTGCAATTTCTCACTAGGATTACTAAAGTTTTTCAATTTAATTTTAAAGCAGATTTTTAAAACGGCTCACTTTCACCTGAACAGTTTTTTTTATTTATTGTAAAAGCTACAAGCATGTGACATGTGGTCTGTATTGACACAGGTGCTGTCTGTCTGCGTGGAAGAGGAAAACATCATTCCATATATCAACAATGTGCTGCAGAATCCTGATCTTGCGCTCCGCTTAGCTGTTCGTAACAACCTCGCTGGTGCAGAAGAGCTCTTCGCTCGCAAATTCAACAACCTGTTTGCTGCTGGCAACTACTCGGAGGCTGCCAAAGTTGCTGCTAATGCACCAAAGGTATTTATATTTTCAGCATAATCCATCAATACCTCTACCACGATCTACATCAGTAGTTTTAGCTTGGCTCTATTTCACAAAGAGTATTTGATTATTTTCACTTGCACAGTAACTACCAATGCTGATTTAAATTTTTTATTTTGTATGTACTGCGTGCATTTGTTCTGAAACAGAGTTGAATTTTCTCCTCTTAGGGTATCCTGCGAACCCCAGATACCATTCGTCGCTTCCAGGGTGTTCCCACTCAGTCAGGCCAGACCTCTCCCTTACTGCAATACTTTGGCATCCTTTTAGACCAGGGTCAACTCAACAAGTTTGAGTCCCTGGAGCTTTGCAGGCCTGTTCTTCAGCAGGGACGAAAGCAGCTCCTGGAGAAGTGGCTGAAGGAGGACAAGGTATTGTAGATGTTTATCTTTGCCTCCACTCCTACAAAGAGGCACTTCCTGAACTGGCTGTTTTTGTTTATGTAGCATGGCTATTATTGTGGATTACATGAGAACATCTCGTATACCAGGAATTCCTGCACTTCCTTTTGGAATTGTTGGTGTATCTTGGATACTTCAACAGTAAAGAGTTGTGGATTTTATTTATGAATACTAATAAAAAAAACAAACAAATATAGAAATCCTTTTCAGTTCAGTCTTTCCATTATTTGCTATGATGACTGTTTTTATACAGCAATACATATTTTAAATGTACTTAAATTGTGTCTAGTTTCCTGAAAGTACTGATTGTGCTGGTGTTGCATTTTAGTTGGAGTGTTCAGAGGAACTGGGAGACTTGGTGAAAGCAGTGGATCCCACCTTGGCTCTTAGTGTCTACCTTAGGGCCAACGTCCCCAACAAGGTCATTCAGTGCTTTGCAGAGACTGGCCAGTTCCCCAAGATTGTACTGTATGCCAAGAAGGTATGAGCTAATATTTGCACAGTAGTTTTAATAAACCACCTGACATTAAAAAATAATGTAGTTTTCTCTCCATCAACATCTCAGACCTTCTTTCTGAACTTTTTTGTAATCAGCCATTAAAAATGTCTATTTTGTGGTTGTTTCAGGTTGGCTACACTCCAGATTGGATCTTCCTGCTGAGGAATGTGATGCGCATAAACCCAGAGCAAGGTCTGCAGTTTGCACAGATGCTTGTCCAGGATGAGGAGCCACTGGCTGATATCACACAGGTCAGAAAAATACAACAAATCTCTTGAGATTTCACAGATGTTACATACTTTTACTTTTATTTAAGTTGGAATCAGAAGTACTTGCTTTTTCTTGCTTTTTTAAATCTTATAATTCACTTTGTCTTGAAAGTTAAGCCCAGACTAACCTTTGCATAATTAAGATTGGCATGATCACCTTATGACATTACAAGTTGATTTGCCAACCTTAAGTTTTTGCCAGAAGCAGAACAAAAACATTTTGTCATGACACAGATTAGCAACTTTGAACTATGCTGTCCTGTAATTTAAAGGAACTACTACATCTCTTCCTTCACTTCCGATCACTGCAGAATCTCAGCAATGTCGACTGCTGACAAAGCTTTCTTTGTTTCCTTAAAGTGCTGTATTGGCAGATACAGAGTTTAAGAATACAGTGTAACTGAGGAATCAAATTGTACTGCGGCAAGAAATAAGTTGTATTCAGCCAGTTCTTTTCCCGAGTTTACAGCTGAAGTGAGGAAAACAAGACCTATTCATGCAAGATTTACCTTTATCAATAACAAGTATTGTACTGAACATGGTTTCAAAGTGGAAACACCAGAACGGTTAGTATTTTCAGACATTCTAGCTGCACATTTTCATTTGGACTTTTTAGATGGAAAAGAATGAACAGATTTAGAAAACTATGTCCGTAACATGGAAATGAGATGAGGATGTAGGAGTGGACACTTGCGTAACGGTAAGGAAAAAGGAATAGACCAAATCAAAATGGCAACAATTAGATGATATGGTACCTTTTCTGGTGTGATACGTTGTTTGTATGATGTCTTGCCTCAGTGGTGCCTGATGTTTGTGTGGCCAGTTCATTTGAAACATGGTGGAAAAGCTTTCCCATCTGTTCCTATGATTAACTAGATTAAAAAAGAAAGTTGTTACCTTCGTGATGGAAAATTTATCAGCCTCGTCTATTTCAGGATTTATTTTTGTTTGGATTGTCCTTGCATGATATTTTAATGAGGTATGGCATTGTCCAATGTATGATTAGATTTTTAGTGCAGTGCACAACCTTTATAATCATCAGCAGCTTATCAGTAAGGTCTTTGGTAAGTATTATTCTAAGTTTTTCACTGCAAAGCAAGTTTACGACTGTGTCTTTGTGTTTGTTCAGATTGTGGATGTTTTCATGGAGTACAACCTGATCCAGCAGTGCACCTCCTTCCTCCTTGATGCTCTGAAAAACAACAGACCCTCCGAGGGGCCACTGCAGACTCGCCTGCTGGAGATGAACCTCATGCATGCTCCACAGGTGAACCAGCCTTCTCTGCTACATTTATTATATCAGGAGTTTCTTCTCATTCTAACTTTATTTCTTTTTACATTTCTTGTCCTGGATGAAGGTTGCTGATGCCATCCTGGGCAACCAAATGTTCACAAATTATGATCGCGCCCACATTGCCCAGCTGTGTGAAAAGACTGGACTCCTGCAAAGGGCACTGGAGCACTACACTGACCTGTATGACATCAAACGGGCTGTGGTGCATACACACCTGCTAAACCCAGAGGTAGCCTTTAGTTATTTACTGATTGACATGTACTTAAGGGCATGCTCATACTGAAGGGGCGGAGTCTGACCCTGGCACACTTGCATCATTAGTGCAGATCATTTAAAGAAGCTTAAATGCTGTCATGCCAACCCTAATTCAAGATTATCTCATTCTTGCAATCATCAGAGTTGTATTACCTCTCTGCACTCAGTACATTTTAAAAGTTATTTGACAGTATAACCTCCCTAAACCCAAAATAGTAGTGCATTGTAAATTTCTAAGCTCTAGCAATATAAGCTTTGTTTTCAAGACTTATTCATGATATTCACATGTATAAGAAGTCATCCTAATGTATGACCTAATACATAAGCCTTTTATCGCCATCTGTTGGTTAAGTTAAACAAAATGTCAGCAAAGTGAACAAAGATGGCAGAGCAGACCAGGGACTATTTAGCTTAGGTGGCACCAGAGTACAGAATTAGAAATGTACATGTGAACCCCCTTCATATAGAATGAGGACTGTTCTTTCTCGTATAATATTGCTGGTTAAGGAGTCAATTTAGGATTTAACAAGGTTTAATATTCCTATGTGTTCTCCCCAACCTCCAGTGGCTGGTGAACTACTTTGGCTCACTTTCTGTGGAAGATTCTCTAGAGTGCCTCAGAGCCATGCTTTCAGCCAACATCCGCCAGAACCTGCAAATCTGTGTCCAGGTGGCTTCAAAGTACCACGAGCAGCTCTCCACACAGTCTCTCACTGAGCTCTTTGAGTCCTTCAAGAGCTTTGAAGGTGAGGAATCAGATTTAATGCTTGCATGCAGTGTGCTCTGACATGAGATATCTGTAACCGGGTCATACAGTTTAGTTTCTTACAAGAATTCACACTTAACACCCAGTTTCTAAAGAAGCATAGAAAGAATAAGATCCCTCAGGTTCAACAATCAGGAAACATTCAGGTGAGACCCGAGGCTGTAAAATTGATAGTAGTGCTGATTCAAAGTGAGCTGATGAAGTCACTTTGAGGAAAATTCTGGTGTGGAAAATATTTTTAATGTTTGCATCATACTGGAATTGCTTGTAAACACAAACATTGTCTGAACACTTGAATAACTGTATCCCTCAGGTTTATTCTATTTCCTGGGCTCTATTGTAAACTTCAGTCAGGATGCTGAAGTTCACTTCAAATACATTCAGGCTGCCTGCAAGACGGGCCAAATCAAAGAGGTGGAGAGGATCTGCAGAGAGAGCAACTGCTACGACCCCGAGCGGGTTAAGAACTTCCTGAAGGTAAAGCTGCAGGGATGAGGACAGTTTCAAAGCACGTCTGATGGTTTTTTAACCCCGTTTTTTTGGTCTCTCAACTTCTTATCTGCTAAATCTTTGCATTTCCAGCATTTTTGATCATTTCGTCTTATTGATCCAGCAATATGACCATGTGATAGCATTCTGTTGTCCCAATCTGCCCAGCTTCTTCACATCTTTGCATTAACAAAACTGATTTTACCATCTGACCCCTGCAGGTTGCATGCATTAGTTATAAATATTCCAGTAACAATCTTTATTGTAGTCACATCTTTTGTGCTTTTCCTCTTTTATCTTTGGAATGGCAGGACATGTATCAGGTAAATCTATTCCCCTCACAGTTCAGGACCTAACCTAACCCATTCATTGAAACATGGGACTGAAACAGATTTGTATGGAGTGTGTATATGTTTATACACTAATCCATACCCATGATGTAGTCTTAGTAATCCATTAGATGTTTTGTGCACAGTTGCTGATAGTATCCTGTATTTCTTTCATAAAGTGTCTGTTTGTGTGTGTAGTCCTTTTTATTAGGAGTTTGTAGTTTGTGCAGCATGTTCCAGAGTAATATACAATCCCATTGTTGTCACTACTCAGGGATGGCCTGATAAGTCAGATATTTTTAGCTTTTCACACCAGTTACAGGTAACTTCTAGCAAGTTTGTTGTATGTTAGAGACAAGACAGTATATTGTATTAGATGTGGAACCTGTGCTTCACCAAAAGAGGGTTGATGTTATCAGGAAAATATATTTTATATCGATTAGTAAAATGGCTATCTTGAGGATAAGCTAATTTGTATGGGATGTCTTAATGTAATCCTACTATAACCCTCCCCCCCCCATTATGTGTCATAAACAGGAAGCCAAACTCACCGACCAGCTACCACTCATCATTGTTTGTGACCGCTTTGACTTCGTCCATGACCTGGTCCTCTACCTGTACCGCAATAGTCTCCAGAAGTACATTGAGATTTATGTTCAAAAGGTAAGGTACATGCATGTTATTTTTAGATAGCAAACCTACTTGGCAGATATGAGATTTCTGTAAATTGTTGTTTTAGGTCAACCCTAGCCGTCTGCCTGTTGTAGTTGGTGGGCTGTTGGATGTGGACTGCTCTGAAGATGTCATCAAAAGCCTGATTTTAGTTGTCAGGGGACAGTTCTCTACTGATGAGCTGGTTGCTGAGGTGGAAAAAAGGAACAGGTGCTGCATTTTTCCCTTTTCTTACTTAAAAAAAAACTGTATGCGGTCTCTTCCCTGGCATTTAACTGTTTTTAACTTTCCTGACTTCCTGACATCCTTTTTTTTCAGGTTGAAGCTGCTGCTGCCTTGGCTAGAATCACGTATCCATGAAGGCTGTGAGGAACCTGCAACCCATAACGCCTTAGCAAAGATCTACATCGACAGCAATAACAACCCTGAGCGCTTCCTGCGGGAAAACCCATTCTATGACAGCCGTGTTGTGGGAAAGTACTGTGAGAAGAGAGACCCTCATCTTGCCTGCGTGGCCTATGAGCGAGGACAGTGTGATCAGGAGCTGATCAACGTAAGGATACATTTTTGCTTCACTCTGATTGTTTTGATCCACTTGTTCTAATTGTTTCATCAGAACATCCTGCATTTTCAATTTTTTCCTTGTCACAATAGGTTTGCAATGAAAACTCCCTCTTCAAGAGCTTGTCTCGCTACCTTGTCCGACGCAAAGACCCTGACCTGTGGGCCAGTGTGCTGCTGGAGAACAACCCCTTCAGGCGACCGCTCATTGACCAGGTAAGGTGCACATAAGTGAAGATTAAGGTTGGGCATCAAGCATCGATCGGAACCGGGACTAACTTTCTAAATCTCCCTGAATTGTTCTGACTTTTATGTTTCGATTCCTAATTTTGATGCCCAGTGTGCCAACCAAAAGAGAAGAAGCCACCAAACGCCAACGAAGAAGAATCTACCGGATGTTTATGCTTTACCATGCAAACATGTATAGTGTACGGAGGTGGTCTGAAGTGGGGCTTCATTTTAGTAGAAATAGTGAAAATTCAGCTCTGTGCAACATTTGTAAAAATATTCCACCAGAATGCAGTTTCTGTGTTCAGTGGCAAAATGTTTTTTCTTTGTTTAAAGGAGGAAAGATTGCATCTTCACAGTAAATATCACAGCCTGAAATAAACAAATGCAAATACCCAGCTAATATTACCACATTAAGTATAAATATTTTTATTCCTGTGATTTGTTAAAATACTTAATTATTTTGCAGAAAGAATTATGAAATCTGGAACTTTATCCAATTGGTCACTAGCTTTTTTGACACTGCCTCTTAAGAAAATCAGAATCGTTAGAAACCAGAATCAAAATGAGGAATCTGAACCGGAATTGTTCAAACTCAAATGATGCCCAACCCGAGTGAAGGTTGATCATAATCAATACCTTTCCAGTTGCCTTTCTAAGCTTCTATTTGTTTCTGTCTCAGGTGGTGCAGACAGCGCTGTCAGAAACCCAGGACCCAGAGGAGGTATCCGTCACCGTCAAGGCTTTCATGACTGCAGACTTGCCCAATGAGCTCATTGAACTGCTGGAGAAGATTGTTTTAGACAACTCGGTCTTCAGTGAACACAGGTGTGATGGATGATGTATATAGATGATATAAAATACTGTGTAAAAAGAAATTAATGTGTGTTTATGCTAATATTCGTTTATTTCTATATTTTTTTCTTTTAGAAATTTGCAAAATCTGCTGATCCTGACAGCAATCAAAGCTGACCGTACACGTGTGATGGAGTACATCAGCCGATTAGACAACTACGATGCTCCGGATATTGCAAACATTGCCATCAGCAATGAGCTCTTTGAGGAGGCTTTTGCCATCTTTAAAAAGTTTGATGTCAACACCTCAGCTGTACAGGTTTGTGACCATTCTCAACACCTAAACAATCTAGTCTACTAATAAAGGGTCAGTCATAACTTTTTTTTTTCTCTTATTTCTTCCCCTCTCTCTCTCTCTCAGGTCCTGATTGAGCATATTGGCAACCTAGACCGGGCCTATGAATTTGCAGAGCGCTGCAATGAGCCAGCTGTGTGGAGCCAGCTGGCCAAGGCTCAGCTACAAAAGGAGCTGGTGAAAGAAGCCATTGACTCTTACATCAAAGCTGACGACCCCTCTGCATACATGGAGGTGGTGCAGGCTGCTGATAAGAGTGGTAAGTTGGCTTTTTGAGTTTACTTGTTGGTTTGATTTCATAGATTCTACCTCGAGTCTTGTCATTTGGTCAGAGGGCAGGCACTGCTTCCCATTAAAGGAATTAATTCCACTGGTTGCAGGCAGTTCAGAGTGCACACTGTCTGCTTAAAATGCTGTGAAGGCAGTGTTCCTCATTTACAAAGATAAAAGTGATTAATACTCTGAATTTGCTTCAGGTAACTGGGAGGACTTGGTCAAATTCCTTCAGATGGCTCGTAAGAAGGCCCGTGAGTCCTATGTAGAGACGGAGCTGATCTTTGCCCTGGCCAAAACTAATCGCCTGGCTGAACTTGAAGAGTTCATCAATGGACCCAATAATGCTCACATCCAACAGGTTGGTCTCCTTTTGGCGCAACACTAATTCATCCAATCAGTCGGATCAAAACTAGAACATTGTGTCTTCTTTGTGCCGACATTTTTCTTCAGGTCGGCGACCGGTGCTACGACGAGAAAATGTATGAAGCCGCTAAACTGCTTTACAACAATGTCTCCAACTTTGGTCGTCTGGCATCAACTCTGGTTCACCTTGGTGAGTACCAGGCTGCTGTAGATGGTGCCCGCAAGGCTAACAGCACCCGCACCTGGAAAGAGGTGTGCTTTGCCTGTGTGGATGGAGAGGAGTTCAGACTTGCCCAGATGTGTGGTCTCCACATTGTGGTGCATGCCGACGAGCTAGAAGAACTGATCAACTACTACCAGGTAAGAGATTAATCGGATTATATAGAAAAATGTACCTGTCCTTTTGTTATAGTTTTCCCATTCTAACTTTTGGACCTGTAAAAATTAAACCATGGCATCCTAATTCTTCTCTCAGGACCGCGGCTACTTTGAGGAATTGATCACCATGCTGGAGGCTGCCTTGGGTCTGGAGCGTGCTCACATGGGCATGTTCACAGAACTAGCCATTCTTTACTCCAAGTTCAAGCCTCAGAAGATGAGGGAACACCTGGAGCTCTTCTGGTCCAGAGTTAACATCCCAAAGGTCCTGAGAGCAGCAGAGCAAGCTCATCTGTGGGCTGAGCTGGTATTCCTTTACGACAAGTATGAGGAGTTTGACAATGCCATCATCACCATGATGAATCATCCAACAGATGCCTGGAAGGAGAGCCAGTTCAAAGACATCATCACCAAAGTACTCTTTGATTTGATATCAGAATTAGTTCATTTGTAGTTTCAATTGTGTAAATTGTTTCTAAGCTATAAAACTCAAAATAGAACATTATGCTATGAAAACATTATTGCAACATTATAACTGTCTCAAACTTCAATGTCCTGAATTAGTGGTAAAAGTTTCTACTCTCGCTGCTCTCTGTGCAGGTGGCTAATGTGGAGCTGTACTACAAAGCCATCCAGTTTTATCTGGAGTTCAAGCCTTTGTTACTGAATGATTTGCTCATAGTGCTCTCCCCAAGACTGGACCACTCACGAGCAGTCAACTTCTTCTCCAAGGTACTCATTCATTTTTCCACACAGAGACAAAATAAACATGTTCTCTGAGGTTTAACACGTTCTTTAACAGGTTAAACAACTGCCACTGGTCAAACCTTACCTACGGTCTGTTCAAAACCACAACAACAAATCCGTCAATGAAGCACTTAACAACCTATTCATCACAGAGGAGGACTATCAGGTAAAGCTTTGACAGCAACTTGTGATGGAGTTACATTTTACCTAAAGAAAATCACCATTTAATTTGATATCTATGCATTTGCTTGTTAGGCACTGAGGGCATCAATAGATGCCTATGACAACTTTGATAACATCTCACTGGCCCAGCGAATGGAGAAACATGAACTCATTGAGTTCAGAAGAATTGCTGCCTACCTCTTCAAAGGCAACAATCGCTGGAAACAAAGTGTGGAGCTCTGCAAGAAGGACAAGCTTTATAAGGTGCATCTTCTCTGCCAGAGTTAAATAAGGGGTGGGCTCTCTGTGTGTGTGTGTGTGTGTGTGTGTGTGAAAGACCAAACAGGAAGCAGTGATGCTGCATTAAGGAAGAGTCACCGCAGTTTGAAGTTATGATTTATATTGTCTGTTTTTGACCTTTTTTATTCTGTCACCCAACAGGACGCCATGCAATATGCATCAGAGTCTAAAGACATAGAGCTTGCAGAAGAGTTGCTCTCATGGTTCCTTCAGGAAAACAAGAAGGAGTGTTTTGCCGCATGCCTATTCACCTGCTATGACCTGCTGCGGCCTGATGTGGTGCTGGAGACCGCCTGGAGGCACAACATCATGGATTTTTCAATGCCATACTTCATTCAGGTCATGAGAGAGTACCTCAGCAAGGTGGGTCAACTCATTTCAGGCTGGGCTTGCATTCAAACCAGAGAGGCTCATTAGAAGACCTGAGCAAATGTTAAGGAAAAAACGTATTTACTGCATTGTCGCATCTCGCAGTTTCTTTTTATGAAGGAATACTTCATTTTCATCTTCTGTGCTGCACCTTCTTCTCTTCCAGGTTGATGCAGTTAAGGAACAGGTGAAAGTTTAAAAGCACTATTTATTGGTCTGGTTTTTAAGCTCGAGAAACTGCAGCCTTGAGTGTGCATGAGTTGGTTTAAAACACAGGTTGCACTCTCACTTGGACACTATCTGTTAAGCTTGTGTGTTCCAGGCATACAGGCTCCAATAAAACCTGTGTATACCTATTATTATTATTATTATTATTATACCTGCAGCTCTGGTTAGAAAAAGAGAGTAAAAATTGTGTAGTCACTGCTGTAGATTAAGAATTTGCACTGTAAACAATATCTTTAATCTTCTTTTTTGGACTTCGAGTGCATGAAGGTGGATTCTTTTTTATTTTCGTGTTCATTGGTAAATTATTTAAATAATCAGTCTTATTAAGCAACTGCATTTACCCAAGCTTGTATATGTTCTGTAAAATATTTATATTTGACCTGGTTTCTGTAGGATGCATGTGTAAACATGCTTGGTAGGGAGCACCTCATTATCCCAAATCACAGTGCTGCAGCTTATTTATGACTAGCAGTATTATACAAACAGCATGGTGCCGTTTCTGTTGGTGTGAAAACATCTCGTATGAAGGCCTGTTTCTGAAATATCATGGACAAGCAATGTGCACGGCCTTGTACCTTCTTAGTTTAGCTATAACCTGCATCTAGATGCTGCTGCTTTGTCTCTCAGATCTTCATATATACATGTCGCTTATTGTTGCATCTGACTTGCTGCCCTAAAAAGTTCTTAGTTTTATTCACACACTTTTTAAAGAAATTTAACCATGTTTTCCAGACAGAACAGTCAGAAAAGTGATCTTCAGTTTATTTGCCATGCTATGAAGGAATTCTGTAGCAGAACATGTTGCTGCTGAAAATAGGATTGTGGTGTGATTGTCATGACGGACAACGTTTACATTCGTCTCTAAACTTAAACTGTATGTTTGTTGTTGACTGCATGTCGTTTACTTGTTTTATTTCTTACTATTGCAGGTAGATAAACTTGAAACCTCAGAGTCTATAAGAAAAGAAGAAGAGCAGGCAACAGAGACGCAACCCATCGTCTATGGTAACAGGCCTACAGTGGTGTCAATGTCCAATTCCATGTGATTAGTAACAGTAGTTTTCTATGCACATAGCTTTTTAGGTTACGGTTTTCTAAAGTCATCTAGCATTCACATTCAAACATCTAGCTTTGAATGTTACAATGTAAATACCTGAATACCAGGCATTAAATCAGTAGTTAGGACTTTGTGCAGAATAAAGTCATTGTAATTTTTTTGTGAAAAATTGTGTGCATTATTTCTAAAGAAGAAATTCTGTATCAACCCCCAAATCTGATCACTTGTTCCTTATTCCATTTCTGAGATTTCCTAAAAACTTCAGCAAAAAACACAAAAATTGCAAGTTATGTTGCTAACGGATGAATCGGCTCTCTGATACAGCATCCTGTTTTATATCCAAATGGAGTTGGATAAAAGCTGCATGAATGTTTTTGCGTTTGTGTGTATTTCAGGAACACCCCAGCTGATGTTGACAGCAGGTCCCAGTGTACCTGTGGCTCCTCAGCAACCTTACGGCTACAGCTACCAGGCACCTGCGGGTCAACCAGCAGCTCCAATGGGCTTCGGCTATGGCATGTAAAGACCCCTCCTCTCCACATCCAGGCTGGAGCCACCATCCATCCATCTCCCACAGTCCTTCACCAGACCATTATTGTCTCTCTGCCTTCTACATAGAGCAGGAGACGATACTGACAACTTTTTCCCTTTTTCTTTTGTCTATCTTTTTCCATTTTTTTTAAACTGTCATGAAGGACTGTTTTGTTTGTCAAAAAGATAAAAAATTAAAACGGATTAATTTTCTCACATTCCATATTGACTAGTTTAATTTTTCTCATGTCTATTTTATTTGAAGGGGGAATGGTTTGTGTACATGGGGGGTGGGCTTGTGGGAAGATTCAGTCCTCTTCCCAGATTTAAGAGGAAAAAGGTCTGTTTTGAAGCATCTGATTTGCACTCTGTTGTGGGAAGAAATTAATGTAGAACTTCTTCCTCTCATATGTGTGAGCAGCTTCTTCTGACTGTACAATGCATTTAATTATTGTATATTCGGACACGAAAACCGCTACTGTGCTCTTCTATATTGCAGCACTTAACTGCCGCTTTGACCACAATCCTGAAAACACTACATTTTATTAGTGATCATCCCACACTCACTCCTTACGGCTGTTTGTCGAAGAGAATTTTACATGAAAGTTTGGTTGTTCGCAGCAAAGCCTATGCAGACGTTTTCAGAGAACATTTTTGTGTACTTTAGATACTGCTCTAAAGTGGGACTGCAGACCTGTTATTGTGACTAACACCACCCCCTTGCATCATTTTGGTCTCCGTTACCAAGTGTGCAGAAGATTTTTTTGTGTTGTCCACATTTGTGTGTCCTTTTGTGGGTTGCATTTACCTTTCATTTGACCTCACCCAAATACGAGATGGTATCACAGCACATGTGGGGGTTTGAAGTTTTTATCAAAGGCTTGCATCTATACAGGAAATCAATCATTAACTCCTTATATTCTTGTCTAAATTACTTTAGATTTAAATTGTGCACTTGCGATGCTTGATTGTGCATAATGAGGATCTTGATAAATGAAACAGTGGTTTGTTTTCCATTTTAAAAAAAATAAAGGCTTCTTGTTTGTCAAGGAAGGTGTGATTTCTTATGAATAGCTTTAAAGAATATTGGCCTCAGTTTATGCTTAGAGAATGACTGTTAAAATTGGCTTACAGAATGAATTAAACTTACCAGTGCTGAATAAAGTTATAAGACTAAATTATACAAGTTGAAATTACAGCAACTTAATTAAGCTCACTTGTTACTAATGCAAGATGTGGGTATTGAACTGGACAGCCTAACACTAAGCTAATTTGTAATTTAAAGGCAGCCTTTTGTGTGTAATGAAGCTCTTGCGCCCTCTGCTGGCAGATCTCAAGTAAAGCAGGTTTTTTTGAGATGCTTGTCATACAGACCAGGTTTCATGTGATTGAGCTGAGCAAAAAAGTAAAACACCAGTTGTAACTTTGAAACAAAAGTCCAGCACATTTTACAGATGCCCTGAAGTATGTGAAGCAGAGTACTTTTTAAAAAATCACTTCATAGAGTACAGCTTTATTACGTGTAATCTGCAGGAAAATATGTTCAGGTTTTTTTTTTGCATATGATGCCACATTTTTAGTGTGGGGGATTATACTGGATCTGGTAGGACAGTGTTTGAGCCAAACACTTTAACAAATGAGAAACTGAAAATTAGCTTATTTTAAATTGCTTTTGCACATTAAAAACTGAAGTCTGATATACAGTTTATAAGCAACCAGAACATTTTGGTGTTGCACTAGGACCCATCTAATTGTTGCTGTGACATCTATTGCATTAGATAGTAAAATAACTACTTCAGGGTCAGAAGGTTTTAAAATTTGTGTCGATTAGAAACAGCAGTATGCTCTAGGTGCAACAACACACTGACTCATAGCACAACAGATTTACTGCTCAGCTGATAAAACAATACATTAGACAACACATTTCAGCATCAGTTGTGTGTGTTCACAGACAGCGTAGTTAAATTGTGCCTATCCGCTTGGCCCGTAGAGCAGATCTGACTGTTTACACTGCAAAACCAGCAGCAGCCCATTCCTGAGTAGAAAATTATTTTAAGGGGCTCATAAAGCAGCAAAGTAGTTTAATTATTATATACAATACCAGCTAAAAGTTTGGACACACTTCATTAAATCCAATAGGAAAGTGTGACTGGTAGTGTACAATTCCCATTTTTTTATTAAACTTACTGTATGCTTAAATAAAAATCAGCAAACATGTTTTTTTTTACATTACCAATACATTAATGGCTGGGTCATCACTCAAAAAACATGCATCATTAAGTTTCTGTAAACCAAATACTTAATTAACAGATAACTGAAATTGATTACATCACATTTATGGACCATAGTAAAAATAATTTACCCAAATGTGTCATTACTGCTAAACAACAGCAAACACGTGGCTGCATTAAACTGGTACATTAAAATAATTAACTCATGTCTCAGCTTGGTTCACATTGCAAACAGTTTTATCTGTGTAAGAAAATGCCTTGTCAGCTGCAAGCAGAAACTTTAATAAAGCTTTAAATCGCCAGTGACACTATCAATCAGATCAGCCGGGCCTGGACCGACACCCAGCACAGTGCGTGACCCTGGTGCAATTTGTGTCCTCCCTGCATCTTGAATGAGGCTGACTGTGAGGCCAACCTCTTTGGCATGACCCAGCAGATCAATTAGGGTCTCCTCATCTGGAGCCTTCACCACCACCTTGGGCTGGCCGCAGTACTCCCACTGTTTAAGAAGCTCAGGGTTCCTGCGTTGAACCTGCTTGTAAGCTGATACAGCAGCGTGGGAACACTGAGCAGCAACCTTCCCTTTGCCCATCTTCAGATCATTTCGGACCACCAGAATCATCTTAAACTCGCCTCTTTCTCCCATCACACTTGCTTCCTCGCTGCTACCCATCGCTGTCATCAGGCTCTTGGATGCAGAACCAAACCGGCCTCGAAGATGCCATCCGAGGAAAATCCCACAACTCAGTCCTGCTACTACACCCATGCCCAGCGGGACATTGAACAACTCCATATTGTTACACCTGTAAAACAAAATTCATAAGTGTTTACATTAATGCAGCAGTGTAGTTTCAGTCACAAGGAGTACCTTTTGCCTATAATGAAAATGTAATTCCCTTCTATAACCTAAGAGCTTCAGAAAGGAAGTAAGATCTGCCCACGTGGGACAGATTATCTCTACAGAACCTTTATATGTTTTGGTTTTCTAATTTAATTTCTTGTAAACACTAAAAGGTTCAATATTTTAGATGCTAAGTGTAAAAGATGGCTGGCTTAAACTATTTCTTTCAAGCTGCTTAAGATTTAATCCCATTTCACTTATTAAACCCCGTGCTGGATCAAGATTTGCTATATGCTTTCGTTATTGATAAATGAAAAACTTTATGAGCTAACCCTTTAGCTAACCAACTCAGTCAAAGTAGCTTAAGTTACTGGGCAACTATTTATCGATTTACAACCAATTAAAAGAAAAATCAAACATCACACTGTTAGAGAACAGCGCAGTGAAACAGATTAACGAGGATAACAATAACCACATTTTTTACCTGCTGTTCTTTCTGACACGGGCAGCATGAATCGTCTTCCCCTGATGATGTTATGGTCGCGTTTTAATGACGTCACAACGCCGCTCATTCAAAAACTCTTCTGCACAGGTCTCTCTTTTAACTTTCTGACAGCAACTAATAGACGTACGAGACCTATGCGGGGGATTTTTTGTTTTATTTTGTTTAAAAGCATGAAGTAAGTCTTAGCATCATTTCTAAAAAAAAAAATCAACACACAACATCATCTTATTCTTCTAAAATAGGGACCTGTCTAAATACCGTAGTGCACTGGACTGGGGTGAAGTTAGATGGATATTCGGATATTCGCCTCCGTGCAAACACCGACAGTTCCCACTGACTGTCCGCAGCCTACTCTATCGAGATGCGGCGAGCTCGCGACAGGAACACCGCTCTGAACGCTGAAAGTTCTGACTTAGGGACCGTCATTACTCTTGTTAATGGCGTATGTTGCTGGAGCAGGTCGCAGCACCTCTGCTGCTGCGACCTGCTCCTCGACTCCACCCAGCGGCGACCTCCCCACCTCTGCTGCTGCGACCTGCTCCTCGACTCCACCCAGCGGCGACTTCTCCACCTCTGCTGCTGCGACCTGCTCC
>JBAMHV010000016.1:2195806-2209793 GCA_037177535.1 Pseudomugil gertrudae | reverse complement strand
TGTAGAATAGAATAGAATAGAATAGAATAGAATAGAATAGAATAGAATAGAATAGAATAGAATAGAATAGAATAATAGATACTTTATTCATCCCTGGATTGTGTGTGTGTGTGTGTGTGTGTGGTTGCAAATGTCATCAGCATATTGTAGATACCCAAAGCAATAGCAGCACAGATGTAGGACAAACATCAGTTACTTCTGCACACACAAACCTTCGCCGTTACTTTGTTCGCAGTAAACAAATGTGTTTTTGTTAATCATTTACTACACCTGCCGGGAAAGGGGCTAGGTTTTTCTGAGTCTCCATGTGTGTCATCGAGTGAGAAACTAAATGAGACGGAGGGCAGCTACCTGTTGAGCCACCTGGACAACGTGAGAGGACTGGATTTTTTTTTGTGTAAGGTGAGAAGCCGTGACACAGCATTAGACAGAAAGAAAAGGAGAACAGGAGAGAACAGATACTCCCAGTCACGCAACTCCCCTTTGTCCGGCTGCCTTATGTGTGTTTAGTAAACACACTTTAACTGGTGCAAGACTGGGAGGTGTGAACAAGAACCGGTGGAATATAGATTTTTCCTGTCCACACTTCTGTCTCCTTGATGAGTTTGTATTGTATGTGTGTGGAGACGTGGGGGCAGAGTGATCCCACTCTGCTGGGAGGAAACGAGCTTGAGGAGTAGTCAGTCTGGGTCAATGTTGGGAGTTTCTCTTCTTCTCCCTCAGGATTGCTGAGTGTCCCATTTGTTTTCTTCAAGTTTGGGAGCGTCAGGCCTTTCTCTGTAACTCCAGTCATGTTTAGGTTTTCATACAGTATCAGTAAAAGTGTTTATGTCAACGCTCACTAATGTTGTGTGTCTAGTTAGTAATCTGTGTCATCAGTGGGAGTGCACTTTTCCTTGAAGACATTTCAGCTTCCTGTTGCCTAACGCACAACTGTCCTGCCCTCCCATGTCTCATCCTGTTCGGTCCTGCCTTGTCCCATGCTGTTCTGGAAGTTGCAACCCCACCCCGGGTTTGCCAAACTGTTTTGGTGCTTCATTGTGTAATGCCAAAGTGTTTCTGTGCGTCACGGGAGCACCCTTCTTACACGCACATAAATGAGTGTAAACAGATGCAATAGATGGAGGACAAAGTGTCTACTTGTAAGAGCCCATGCTGTCGACTTGCCTTTATTTAAAGGAATTATGCAAACCTGTTTGATCCTCTCTGTCCTTTCATATCTGTTCAGATATTTATTGAGTGTGCAGCATGGAAAGTTACCTGACCTCAGCTTCCAGGCATTGTTAAATTTACTAATATGATGAATCCGTTTGGAAATATAAGCAGTTATTTCTACAAGATTGTTCCTGTTTCTTTTACCAAATAAAAAATATTTTTAAAACCTGATTTTAAATCAATTTATTTATTTGTTTAAATTAGGAAACTGAAAACATCAAATAAATTGTTCTTTATAACAATTATTAAATAATATTTACCAGTTTAATGTTGTTATGAAAGTGATTTTTCTCATCGTGGAGTTAAATTACTACACCTTAAATAGTAGAAGTACACTTTTATTAGAAAAAATACCTCAAATGATCAACTCTTCATTTCAGCTTCCCAGAAATGTGTTGAAATAAAAAGTTATTATCTGTGATCGTGTTGTACGTAAATGAGTTCAGTTGCTATTGTGTGTGGCCCTCTGAGTTTGAGCACAGCAGCACGGATACTGACCCGTTTCAGGGTTTCCAGACTGAGGAACGAAGAGGTTTGCAGCTGAAGTTCTACTACACGCTACACACCATGGATCAAAACAGCACTGCTCAGCGGGAAATGTAAACCATATCAAGCTATTTCAAACAGTAGATCCAGAAATATGCTTATACTTGTGAGATAAGAAATGAAAAATACTTATACTAATAAATTCAGAGCTTAAATATTTCCTGTTGGTTTTCCTTTCTATTATAATACTCTGTCCTCAAAACATTCATGGCTTTACTTAACATGCCATCTGGAAACATTAGAGGGACCTGCCTTAATCCCCACACAGCCTGTTTTACCTCACCTTTACATTGATAAATGGATTCATAAATGAGTGTGCGCACAGACCAGGGCTTTCCATGTTTGCATGTTTCCGTTTGGGGCTCTCCACTTTTTATCTGCTCGTGCTGATCCTGAGTAGGCTTCGAAAGGTGCAATGCTCCAAATTAATCAAGTAGTTTTTCAACAGTTCCTGTCGGTCTCTGTGACTGAGAGGAAAGCAGAGGGAGCATTCAGTTTTTATGCTAAAGTTATGGCAGAAATGAAAGAAAAACTTCCATTGAACAATCTAGAAAAGCCAACATAAACCTGACTTTGTTATCCGTCACTGTTTGACTCACTGTTGACACTGCTGTGCTAAAAATGAAGGGGGTCTTTCTCTGACTCAAAATACCTCCAGCAGGTAGACTTACTCCCACTCCTTTTTCTCTTTCTCCTTTCTCATTCACCTTTTGCACTTTCTCCATCCTTTTCAATTCTATCTCGCTCTCTGTTTTGCAGGGACCACACATAGCATCAGTGACCCTGGCAGCCTACGAATGTGGCTCTGTAGATTTCCCCGAGCCTCCGTATCCAGACCAAATAGTCTGTCCCCAACAGAATGCACCAACATCAGGCTCAGAAGCTGAGCGGGTGGGCGTGGAGGATGCGGGGACAGGCCCGGGTTCAGCGGCTCTCCAGGGAAGCATCTCTCTGTGGACCATCCTCTCAAAGGTTCGCTTGGAGGCTTGTATGTGGGTGAGTCTCAGTAGCACACTGACTGTGAATATGATAGGAAGCAAACATTATCATTAAGTAGCCATTTTCATGATCAGAATGATTTATATCACCTAATGCATTTTTTCTAATTGTAAAAGGAAACAAAGGATGGCAGAAACTGTCCTAAATGTCCTAAAAACACAGAATATTTGCAAATTGAGTTCAGAGTCAAACTGCATTTGCTCTAAAATACAAACAAAACTTTTTTGTAGTCATTAACATATCAATAATTCTTTCTTGTACCTTTTAATATGAATAATTAGGGTTTTTTTATTCCCCTCTCAAAATACTAAGTGTTATTAACACTTCTCACATGTGTCACAGTGTTCGTACTTTTTCTTTTTTAAGCCAGTTTAAAAAGAAAGAAGAAAAAAATACTGACACACATTTGCATTTGGTACAAGTACACTGTGATAACTCATTTTCTTGGAAAACCCCTGGTCTTTACCTTGAATTTCCCCCAAACAGCATCAGTGGTTTCACACATCTAACCAATCCTGTGGCTGCAAAGAAAGATTAACTAAAAAAGGGCCTGAATGAAAACATTTCTGCCATTTAATTCTATAAATATGTAGGAAAAGCTTGTAAAACCTTTTTCTGTGTAAGTGTTGCTTTATGAAGATTAAAAAAAAAGAGTCTTCTATACTTGGGTGTCTCATTACTTTTAGGCACTGGTGGTTTACCATTGACTCACTCGTGTCTCACAGTTACCATGAAACCACCGACAGCAGCCTTTGCTACCGTCACACACAGACAAGATCTATAAAAACACACCAACAGATCTGTACAACAATCAGTCATGCTCCTTTGCAGACTCTGCTGTAAACAATAAAATATCAATAATGCTTTTGTAATCAGTTCACTTTTATTTTTCACCATCACAAAAATGCAGAACTGCAGAGCGTTGGGACACAGAACTTGTTAGATAATGCATGATGAGATGTTTATCACTCATTGTTTTTGGCTTCCTTGTTCAGTGTAATGTGGAAGGTGCTTAGTTAAAGGGAAATACGCATCTTCTGGTATTAGCTCTCTATCGGGGCCTTCATGGGAACCAGGCGAGTTGCTTTTTACTGTTAATGACGCTCAGCCTTTCTCAGAATTGTTATATTTTTAACTATTAACCAGAGTTGTGATAGATCCAATCCAAATATTGCGACCGATATTAACTTGATTCATAGACTGGATATCAGTCTGAATTCCTGATCAAGCTCACTGATCCGGTGCGAGAAACCTATAGAAAAGTTGCTCAAATTCATCATTCTGGTTCAGTTTCTACACATTAAGAACATACTAGAAAAGTTCACAGGCTAAAGTAAACCTGTGTAACAATGCAACTCATGTGAAGTAAGAATATGTGTTGATTTATTTTGTCAAACGCTGCAGCTTTTTGACATGACAGCGCAGCTTTTCTATGCTTTCACAAATGCTTGTAAAATTGTGGAGCATTTTAAACATCATTAACTAGCACAATCCTATTTAATAAACAGTTTTATAATATAAATAGTATTTATAGAGATCTTTAAACACAACTAAATGTTACGTCAAACATATGTGACAATGCTCCAGCAAGAAAAGAAGCTTCTATGATGATCAGGCTACTTCAGCAGAAATAATCCCTCTATGTGGATCTGCAACCATCAGTGTTATTCCCAGTATATTTATATAAACACTAGTTAACTTTTAACACCTTTTTTTTTACCTGAAATTTAAATCAATAACTACTTTTATTTTATTAGGATTGTGAAGCAACTACAGGAATAGTTTTTGATCTGCTTTAGAAGGATTTTCCTTTATATTATTTTAGAAAACATTTAAATTAGATTAATTTTGCTTGTCAGTTGCTCCTTTAATAAGAAGTCACATGTGATTATATACAGCAAAATAAAATCTTGTGCAATAAAAAAAGATAATCTCAGTAGTGTTAAGCAAACAGCACTGTGATGTATTTATACAAGCAAATGTATATATTTATTTATGGGGAAACCATTCCCTTACGCTTAAACATAAGTCAAATATAGTGTGAGCTGAAACTGCAGCCACAGCAGCAGCTGTATGATCTGAACTGTGCTACCAAAGTCAGTGGAAGTGGACGTGTTTTTGTCACCCTATCCCCTCAGATTCATCACCACCCACAAGGCTTTACAGCGCTACAGTTGGAGACACCTGTTGCACACACATCTTCAAAGCACCCACGCCAGTATTTCCCTTTCTCCTGCCAGTTTTCTGGACATGCTCGTGATGAGACATTCCCCCTTCTCCTTATAACCACCACGAGGCTGCTCGTCTCCCCATTCTCTCTTTGTCTTTCCGTGTTCCCCCTTGAAGTCTACCAGAGCAGATCTCTTTAGGAGCCCCACTTCAAACATCACCGTGCACAGTGCAGGTGGATGAATTTTATTGCCGGTTGCACGAACGCTTGCACCCGCTCACGCACAAACAGAAGAACTTTTGAATGGAGCAGCTGCCGGGGAGATTAAAACACGTCTCCATTATGAGGGAAAAACTGGCAGATTTCATCAAAGACTGCAGTGTTAACAAGAGAGCAGGGTGTCCAGATTAGAGATCCAGTCTGCCAGATTTAGGGGATAGCACCGCCTCTTCAGAACGATTGTTTGGGCTTGTTGTTGCTGCTATGGTTGCTAACTATCTGCTAATCATCTTCTGGCTCCATTATCCAGCAACAAACAAGAAATGCATCTTTCATTAGTTAGGTATAGTCCTCTGGGAGAGAGATGGATGTGATTTGCTTGTTCCACCTTCACCAGTAAATTTCAGATTCAGCTTTCTTTCCATCAGTGTATATGTTCAATTTTAAATAATTGAGGCTTGAAATCATACATTCATGATCTGTAATTGCAACTGTAGCTATATCTTATCTCCCCTGAACTCATAGGCTCCCCTTGTTCATGGAAACATTAGATTAATGAGCTGTGAGCAACTCCAAAAACACTGCATTTCTTGGCGACTATTTTCATTGTGTTAATTAAGTCTGTAACCCTCGCTCCCCCATTCCTCCCCTATTCCTCCCTTGTTCTCATGTTTTGGCTGATGAACCTGCTGAACCGACCAAAGTGCTGGGGATTTATTTCCCCCCCAAATCATTTCCGCTTTCCTCCTGTTAAGCCGTTTTCAATCACACAGGCTCCGGGGCTTCACGGCTGCAAGCTCCATTTGGAAGTTGTGTTGTTCAGAGGTAGCGTATGGCTTTTCACCTAAACTCAGCCTGTGTGTAATGTATCCACAATCGTATAAAGATCTATGGGGTTTACACCCTTGTAAATCCTTTCCGTTTTATTCCTATTAAGTGCTCAGATCACACAATCCCAGGCATCAAGCAGTACAAGCTTCTTTGGATAATGGATATTGATATTTTTTGCTCAATTAGCTCTTTTGTCACCATGGGTACCAGACCCTGAAGCTTATTCCCCATAGGGATATACATGCTCAGAAGCTATTTGTATTTGTTCAGAATTAGGGGGGAAAATGACACTATTAAGATGTAACTTTATTGATCCCTTCGGGATGACTCCATCTGGGAAATTCAGTTTCCAGCAGCTTATTAATAAAGAAAGGAAGAATGTTTATTACAAAACAACAAACTTAAAATACATAAAATAGGTGCTGTCTGCAGCTTTGCTGTTACAAAGTGGATCTTCACATTTGCAGTGGCCGTGTCCGCTTTCAGTGAATGTAAACGCCGATGGTGATCACGTGACTGAACTCCCTCAGGTGACTGCAGGGTAACAGGTAGCAGCTTAGGAACAACAGCCAACACAAGACTGTCCTTACAGAGATATATCCTGGATCACACCAGCGATTGTTAACATACACAATGAGTCCCCAACCTTTACTTTTTCCACTCGCTTTGGTGTCTCTGTCGGCCCTCACAGCAGTCCAGGTTAGCATCCAGTACAACGTGGTTTAGCCATGTCTCCATAAAGACGATCAAGCTGCTCTTCCGGTAGGTCCGCTGGTTGCGCAGATAGCTCGTCGGTCTTGTTCAGCAGTGAGTTCACATTCCCCGTGATTATGGAGGGAATTGATGTATTGTGGCGCCTCAGTTTCTCCACTAGCCGAGGACTTTAGTTTGGCCGCAGCCCCTAAATTTCCTCCTCAACTCCGTCGAGATGTCACGTCATATCCCAGGTCGGCCTCTTGTGCACAGAGCTAGCAAAGCTAGCAGCTAGCTGAGCTAGCAAAGCTAACAGTTCCTCTTATGAGTAAAAAATCGGAGTAGCTGCCTCTTTGTTGCATCTTAAAGGTAAAAATATTCACTGAACTTATATGTATAAAACACAAACACTCTCTTCGTAAAAAGAGTAAAAATTAGAAAGAAAAAATGTTTAAAAAAGCAGCTCACAGCACCAACCGTTTTTAAAAGTAGTACTTACATTAATAATTAAGTTTTAGAGCTGCAATTATAAAAGTATTACTAATAATAATGCGCCCACATCATGACACCAATTTAAACTGTCACCATTCATTAACATGTTTAGTGGTGTTAATGTTGCCAACCTGGTGCATCTCTGCTTGTTGATGAAGAGTCATGATGGGTTTGCAGATTGCTGACTACAATATGTTGATGTTGTTAAATAAGTTAAGAACAAATTATGAGTTTTTTTCCTACCAGATTGGACACCTTTTAGTTTACATTGGAGGCAACAACGCTTGCCTCTGTAAAGCCTTGGTTACTTTAGCATCTGTGTATATCGTACATTTTCTCCTCCTTCAATCATTACATAAAGATACCTGAAGTTATGCCAGACTAGAAAAAGCCTGTTTACTACCAAACCACTCAACTACACAATATCAATACATTTTACTGCAGCAAACAGAAACACATTTTAATAAGGTTTACTTGGATACAGTTTGTAATCAGACTTGTACAGAGTTTCTAGCTGTTGTAACAGCTTTCATTAAAGTTTTTAATCATGTTCAATTTGAAGCTGAATGTCTGTGTGTGTGTGTGTGTGTGTGTGTGTGTGGGAGAACAGGGTGCTGGCACAGCTATAGGAGAGCTCCCTCCCTACTTCATGGCACGGGCTGCGCGGCTGTCTGCTGCTGAACCTGATGATGAAGATTATCAGAAGTTTGAGGAGATGCTGGACCAGGCTGAGTCCGCACAGGTGACACGATGCTCTTTGCACCAACTTTTGTCCCCATCCCATAATCTTTTGTCTTCAGCGCTACCTTTTCTTCTTACATCCTGCTACACAAAGTGCAATTCCAGTTAAACTCTTTCCTACATGTTTACTAAGTATTAATATATATGTGCTTTTTGGTTTTCTGATTTTTAAAATATTTATAAAATTCAGCTATTTTACTTATTTTTTGTCTAAACTAATCTGGTGTGCCAAATTTTTGTAGGTTGACAGCTGAAAAAGCCCCACCTCAATTTCTCAATGGTATTGTCAGATTGGCTTGCACAACATTATGACTAAGAGAGCAGCGGTGATGCACTTAAATAAAATGCTCACAGCCTTTCCGTTCATTAAGACATTTCCTGAAAAAAAAAGTGCTCTTGCATCAAACATCTCTGGAAATGTTTCAGCAATGCTCAACAGCTCATTGTAAATATTTATTTTATGAACGGAAAAGGAGGAATGAAGGGAAACGTGTGGTTTTCTATCAGACCTGTCTGTCCCAGTGTTCACAGTCAGGAATGTTTTCCACTGTGGATGAACCAGTCAGACAAGCAGCAGTAAAACACTGCATCCAGAAATGAAACAAAACCGATTCCAGGACCAAACATTTAACAAATTAAATCCCAAATCTATAAGATTTAGTTTTTTTTTCACGACACGATTAATGAGGCCACAGTTTTAAAGTAAATGCTTGATAGCTGTGAAATATTCCAACAGAAGACGCTTCCTTTAAATAAACGCCTCAGCTGGAAACACGAAATGCTAAATATGTGCAGGTTTGATTTACATGTTGCACCATTTTTACACTTTAATTGTTCTGTTATCGGTTGAAGAAGTATTTTCACTTTAATACGACATTCTTCTTGGTGTGAAACATTTTCGTTATGTAGCTTTTTGAGGCCACAGAGGAATAAAAAGCTAAATAAAAGACAACGTCTCAGCTGGACCTGGACAAACTAGTCCATGCTTTCATCTTTACTCGGCTTGATTTCTGTAACAGTCCTAAAAATCAAAACTAATTCAGAACTCTGCTGCTCGGGTCCTCTCTAAGAGTGACCCGCATCCATTCAGGACTCCCAGATCATCCCAGATGGATCCGGTCTTTTATCAGTTCCTAGAGTCAGAACCGGACACATTCAGCTTCTATGCTTCCACACATACAGACAGGATAAAGATCCACTTGTCCTCAGCTGCGTCCTAATAGTTTTAATATGCACTGCTTCTTTTATTGATCATGTTTTAATAGTTTTTATCTTTTTAACTTTATAATTAAGCTTTTTATTTACTTTCAGTACTTTGAATCATCCTGTCATTGAAGTGGGGTTTTACAAATAAACTTGCTTCCCTAAAATGTCCAACAACTTATTTCTTCTCAGCTGAATTACTGATTTTAATATCTATTCTAGAATAAAAAGACATGACTAAAAGCACTAAGAACTCAGGATTTCTCCTGTTTCAACATGTAGATTTCCCAAAGTGGGTTAAAAGAAGTCGCACATGTAGCAAAAAGGAAAATCAGGGTAGGTACGTCGCACCTGCCTTAAAATGTACTGCTATTAATACGGCAGACAGCTGTGTACACCAGCACCAACATCATTCCCTCAGAGATCAGACCACATGTTTAAGTGTGCTGTTCTGACATCACTAACTGATACAGGAGCACTCCCCATCTTAGAAAAGGCACAGAAGGTGGAAGATTCAGTAGAAGAGGGAGACAAACCGAGAAAGTTTCTCTGATCGACCATCGCGGCGTCGAAACGCGTGAATGATACGCAACTTTTTTTCCCAAAGAAGCCAACGATGCGATGAGAAGCGTTGTTTGTTCCGCTTCGATCCGGAGTCAGATGCTGCCGTAGCGTTCATCTTCTCGTGGTGCTTCTCACGAATCCTTCATCCCTGTTTTGCTCTTTCTTTGCAGCTGTGTGTGTGAGTGCGTGCGATGATGGTTTGTGTGTTTAAACAGCATCCGGACACAGGTTGCTTCCACCACAAAGGACATTTTTCTCACACCAGAGCTTTTTACAATCACTCGGATCTTCCCGGGGTTCCCTTTTGCCACACCTTTTCATCTTTCCCTTGGCCACTTTTTTACCCTTTGTACACTTTTCTCAGTGGAGGGCGGATTTCACCAGTTCTAAATTTATGCTGGAGTTTTTTTTCCCCCTGCATTGAAAGCTGAAAAGCATTCCTCGTGGAACAAACGGAAAACAGACATTCCAGGGATTGGAATGGAGAAAATGTGTTATTATTGGATCGCTGCGTATCAGACAGGAAACGGTTAAATTGTCTCTTTTGAACCTAACACGACTCCACATGCATAGCATCCAACACACACACACACACTCTCCATCCCAAAGCAGCAAAGCTTAATTAAGATGCTGACTTTGTCCTGTCGTTCGAGTCGCAGAGCTTTTTAGATGGCAACAATTTGACTTAAACCCAGCGGTATTCCTTCCAGCCTGCACGTGCCAACTTCCTACCACAAGTGCACATGATGTACAACAGCAAAGCCCTCTGGGGATTTTTCTTTCATTCAACAGAGCTATTCAAGAATAATGAAGTCATGCTTTTTTTTTAACGGCTCCAGACACTGATGTCAGGAGCATCAGCGACCCCCCCCCCCCCCTCTCTCTCTCTCTTAAATCTTAAGACCGCTCTACATGCCGGTGAGGTATCCTCACCATCCTCGCAGATCATTTCAGCATATCCTGTTTGGAACATGTGTGTGTGTGATGGCTCGATTATTTCCGAGCTTGAACATTTTTTCTCTTTCTCTTTTTTTGACCTGGAACAGAAAGAGTTAACAGGCTGTGAATTCTTGATTGCCAACTCCCAGGATCGTATCTCCTGTAACGCAAATCAGGGCCATCTGCGCTGGGCGTATGCCTGCCTTCCCCCCTGGCCTACTGCACTCAAAGACTCTCTATGCTGTGGTTTGCCCAGCCCCGTCACATGACTTCTCTGAAAGTGCCCCCTCCCTCCCTCCCTCCTCCTCCCTCTTTATTTCCAGTAAACTGTTTGAAAGAAGGGGGGTGAGTCAGAGTAAAACCAGCTTCCCTTTAACCGCAGCTTGTTAAAGAATTTGTCAACGTGGACTCAGGGGTACATTTGTGTGTGTGTGTGTGTGTGTGCAGGAAAGATTTGTCATGAAAAACAGCACACTTCCTTCAGCTGATGAGTTGTGTCTCCACCTGCAGGTCATTTGGAGTGCTGCTCTGGGAGATCCTCTCTTTGGGTTACATGCCTTATCCCTGTAAAACCAACCAAGAGGTCCTGGAGTTTGTCACCAGTGGAGGCAGGATGGACCCTCCCAAAGGCTGCCCAGGGCCTGTGTGAGTATGGAGAGGAGGTGCCAGCCAGCCTCTCTTTTAGACTCAAATTGCTTGTCGTGCAGGTTTTGTTGATGTAAATATTTTTAAATATCTTCCAACATAGTGATGACACAGAATGGGTGTGCTTATCCTGCACATATGGCATTAGAAAGCGAGTTTCTGTAATAAGATTGATAAACAGCAGCGAAGATAACAAATTTTCCAGTAGTGACACATTTACGATCTAGTTTATCAGTTTGCATCTGTTACTTTTTAGCTATCGGCTCATGACCCAGTGTTGGCAGCATTGTCCTGATCACCGGCCCAACTTCTCAACTATCCTGGAAAGAATTAACTACTGCACTCAGGTATGCTTTATCTGTAAATGATATGCAGTATTTCAACCATTTAAACTGGACTTTTCTTTCATTTTCTTTCTCCCAGACTATCCTTCCTCTTTTCTCCTCTCATACAGCTGGAATAATGTTTTCTGAATGTCTTATTTGTCTTTATCAGGACCCGGATGTGATTAACACACCTCTTCCTGTAGAGTATGGCCCCAACACGGAGGACGATGGGAGCACAGTAATGCGTCCTCCTATCCCCACCACCAACACCAGTGTCACTCCATTGCTGGTGTCACGTCCAATTTGCCAGGATTCACCTGCGCAACTGGGTTTCTCGCCCATGGGTTTCAGTCCCCCTACACTCTCCGTACAGCCTACCAAACCTCGGCTTCTTCTGCAGAGAACCCAACCTGTCCACCATGAGGTGATGTCTTGTCGAGAGGTGCTGGAGCCATCCTGGGCTGAAACAGTTCCTCCTCCTGGTTTGTCAGGTGGAACCAGCTGCATCCACGCCGAGCCCCTTCTTCATCGATCCTGCTCCAGAAACAGCTCCTCCTCAGGAAGCCAGAGGCTGAAGAACAAGACTAAGAACCTTTGGAACCCAACATATGGCTCGTGGGTGTTGGAAAACTTCATGGGGAAGAAAACACTGGCTCACACTCAGTCCATGCCACTCTCAAGTTCCATCACCAACTCACAGACCTGCACATCGGCTTCAGAGAGTAATGAAGCCATTTGTGACAACATCAGCAGCACCTACCTCAATCCAACTCCATCTCCTTCCTGCCAGACTCAGGCTGGCCCAAAGATGCCTTCACAAAAGACCCCGGCTGGTGGTGCCACAAAAGCTGGCATGGACCTCGCTAAGCTCCAGAGTTTCCCCTGTGGCAATGTCAATTACGCCTATGATGAGCAGAGCTATGAGGCAGAGAACCTGCCAGTGGTCATGTCCAAAACACAAGAAGCCATCACAAGCACTACTTCTCCTCTGAGCATCTCCCCAGTACCTACTCTGGGTCTGGGTCTTCATACCTCCTCATCTTGTATGCCCAAACTACTGCTGAAACGCCATGCCAGCTACGGACATGAGGACGTGAGGAGACACACCAAAGCCGAGAAACCAACTCGCGATCGAGACTCTGGCTTTTCTCTGTCTGAAGATCTCAGCGTTGCCCACATCTAAAAAAAAAAAGACATTTTAAATCAAGTTAAAATGTCAGCTGGAATCCCAGCGAATTGATTCTTAAGCTCAAGCCGTCTGAAGAAAATATGCATGACTGTGAGAGCTTTGTAATGGTCGGAAAGCCAACAGATCAAATTATTACAGCCTATTATATGCTGGAAAACACACCCTAACACTTATGTTTCTACAAATACATCTCTGTACTGTGATACTCAGAGTACTATTATGAGCTCCTGGTAGCTAAACCCTGTTGCTGAAATACTGAGCGAAAAGTAGCCGTGCGCCATCCACATAGCTGGTGATGGATGTCAGATTCTTTACGTACTTTATAGTTATTTCTTCTTTTTTTTTCTTTTTGGCTTTGTTCTTTTAATAAAATCCTTGGCAGTAATGAATTGAAGCCTGTATAGTCAGTCCGAACACTAGAGGAAGTATTAAGTCAAGTGGAAAAGGATCTCTAAGAGGTTTTCATGTTTGGAAAGCAGTTACACGCACTTATGCTGCTGCTGTGTGAAATCAAAATGATGGTTTTAATCATTTGTAGTTATATACATAGTTATTATGTTGTAGTTGGTACTTTTGCATTCACCCCATACAATGTGAAAATTTGTCCTTCCAGATAACTGCAATAACAAGTACTTTCTTCAGAGATGCTGGATAAGATACGGACATCTAATTTCCCAAGAGGGCATCTTCAGATTGTCCCCAGGGCCGCTTGTTCCCAATTATGATTTCCAGCTAGCATACATTAACACTCCCATTGTGCTGAATGCAGAGACAGGTAACTTGTTTCTCAGGACCACCGTTGCATCTTGTGATACATGCAACAGTTTGCACCAGGCAAAGTGGTTGCAGTGGTTTTTGTTGCCTCTGCAAACTCTCAGAGAGAAAGTGAGCATGGATTTTGTTAACAATGTTGAACAGCTTAGATGTGGGTTTTTTGGGGACATGAAACCTCTTGTTGAATTCTCTAAAGATTAATAGTGGAGCTTATGAAGACATAACCGTGCCAAAACAACATACTCTATTGGTTTTCCTCCGTAGCGCAGTGCCTCCTACTGTCACTCCTTGTGTAATGTACAGAGCCGGTGCAAATCCATCCATCTATCCATTTTCTACCACTTTTTCCCTTAACGGGGTCGCGAGGGGGCTGGAGCCAATCCCAGCTCACAATGGGCGAGAGGCGGGGTACACCCTGGACAGGTCGCCAGTCCATCACAG
>JBAMHV010000016.1:2163161-2195706 GCA_037177535.1 Pseudomugil gertrudae | reverse complement strand
CCCCCCCCCCCCCCCCCCCCCCCCCCCCCCCCCCCCCCCCCCCCCCCCCCCCCCCCCCCCCCCCCCCCAAACCCCTATCTTTTTTTATTCTTGAAAGGAGGCTGTAGCTTCAGTTGCATCAGTGGTTCTTAATCAGTCCACTTCCTGTGCCAGACTGAGCGGGCGCGGGCTTGTCAGGAGTTAATGAGATGAACTTTAGCCGTCTTCGTGTCGGGGGGCTCGCGATTACTCCTGAGAATTGTGTCCTCTGCGTGAAAGATTTTCATTGAGAAAAAAAGAGTCGGAGAGAGAGAGAGAGAGAGATGTGCGTGGGTGTTGTATATAAGCTGTGCATAGATTTTTCCTTGTATGACACTTTAATTTTCCTAATCGAGCAGAATAGCTGCTGTCGTTTTATTTGTCTGTGTGAACTGTAACACCCCCCTTACACACACACACACACAAAAGTGTGCTCAACAAAGTGATTAACTATTTCCCTGAGTCAGACATTAAACATTCACCATGTTCTGCAAAGTTCCTTTCTGATGTAAAATACCAAAGTATAAAAAATGGGAATATATTGATATATTATATCATATAAATATATGATAAAGTCGTGGCACTTTTAAAACTATTGATGGGTAAAATTAGTAACCACAGAACATTTAAAATGTATAAATATCCTCTTTTCAATGATTATTTCATTGACATTAATCACTAGTCTACACATGCGTAACATTATTTTATCTGCAGTGGTTTTACTGCAATCACATCTAAACAGACGTGGGAGATTTCTCACTTTGGATTTGTTTGGAAGGGGAGCTTTACACACCCTCTTATCATGAGTTAGGGCTTATTTATGTGACACAACAATATGTTTTGGTCACAATAGGATGAAGTAAAAACACCAAATTTCACTGAGATTTGTTTAACTTTTTATGATTGATAACATATTCATGTATTGGAGGGATTCAAACCCATAACAGATGAAATGCAACAGCAGGCAGTCTTTGGCAAGCTGCCAAGCAAATATGGTGATTTTTCCATAAGCTACCAATAACAGTGCATCCTAGCTATCCCAGATAGATGCGTCCATGGTTCAGAAAAGCAGAAGGGAAAAATAAACTTAGATCAAATGCGGTAAATATACTTGCACTCTTCGCCACCTTCCTCTTGCATCTTTTCGGGGGACCCTTTATTCTCACAGCAGTGATCATTTTCATGCTCTTTAACCGCGTGAGGCAAAAGTTCAAATACAGCAGCTAATGTAGCAACCCGAGAGTCACGGTGTGGGAAAACAAATGGGATTCATACACTGTCTGCATGGCTCTGATCGTTTCTGCAGGACTCTGTCCACACTGTAACAGTCTGGGTTGTCAGGTGTCCATGGTTCAGACACGGTCCTCAGTGGATCCGCTGTAAACCTACCATGCACATTCCTTCCCTCCCTGTCTCCCACCAGCTGAGCCGCTCGCACACACATAACCATAAACACATATGCACACATGAGGACAGGCTAGAATTAAAACTACAGGGTTGTCCAAGGAGAAACTTTCATGATTGGACATCAGCAGAGGCAGAAATTCAAATCATGAACCAATCAGAATCTATGTCCCAACGCTCCCCCCACCACAACTTTATTAAGCGACCTCCCATGTCTCTCAAATTTCCCGTCCACTGGGTTGCACCCCGTACAGAATGTCATCAGCACTGTACTGATTTTGTTGACCATATAAGGTATGATCATGGTTTGCAAACCTCCCTTCTGCACTTCATTTGGGTTTTTTTTCCTCAGAAAGTGAGGCCTTAGTTCTTCTTATTTAATAAAACAAGTATTTGATTTACTCCTGTCTCTTTTTTAAATTATTTAATATTGTTTAAAGTGAGAAAATATCTGACACACAGCAAACATCCATCAGTCATATTCATTATTCCAATTATTCTTTTATTGTAATTAAATGAAAGTCGGCCTTAAAATCAACATAATTATGTTTCTGGATCAGCAGTAAAATAAAATACAGGATTGTTTTGGGATTAAGAAATTCATCTTTTGCCACTGTGACTTCTTTTTGCAGTTAGTCAGTGCAAATTGTGCAAATTATGCAAATCTTTTGCCCTAAAAATCTGGCCTTTTTAGTGAGTTAATAAATGAGTTTAATGAGTTTGTAAAGTATTTCGAAACATGCACATTAAAGCCAATAATAAATGCTGATAATATCTGTATTTTAACATGCTAAATTATACTATGTTATATGTATTTACTTCAGTTAAAAAAATAAGATTAAAGATTCTGTATTTATGTGTTTGTTTTTTAACATATGAATAGAAGGCACAACCTTTAGGCTTTTGGATATTCATTTACATAAATTGTATCATGAATAATTGTGTAAAAAATGCTGAAACCAACAATACAATCATTAAAATAATTAGATATTGAAGGCTTCTAAAATAAAAAGAAAACATCAGTATTACCATAATAATTCAATTAGAGAATAATCTTCTTTTTTTCATCCTTAAATAGCAACATCACCTAACAGACAAATGTAGAATTTACAGTGAATAATGAAACTAAACAGTTTCTGCAGTAAAAGATTATTTCTGTACACATCCAGGCCTTTAAATTATTCACATTGCTTAACTCAATTCTTTAAAACATTAATATTGCTAATCCTTTATGTTGTTTGTTTTGTTAACATTTTATTTCCTACAACAATAATTATCACAGCAATATAAAAACACTTAACACTGGTATAATTCCTCAATGACACTAAGGTTAGATAATATTACCTGAATAGTGGACATATACAAAAGATTTGTGAAGTTTTCATCCAGAATCTCCACTTTCACTCCCAGACTAAATTCACCTAAATAAACAGATTGAAGCTTCTCTTCCCAGAGAAGACATATTGAGGAAAAGTCTGTCTCAATGCAGTGAAAAGAGGCTTTTGTTGAGCTGTCAGCGCAGCACCAGTGGAAAACCTGTGAGTTTGTGACTCACTGGAATGTCAGTTTGTTGTCTTTTCCTTTTTAGATTTATTCCCAGTGTCAAAAGCATTGATCAAGCACCTACAGTAGGATAGGATGCTCTTCAATGAAGAAATATGTCTACAAACAAGCCTTTTAATTCAGTTTAAATGTGTGCAACAGGTGAGAATATTGATGTAACCTAAAGGTTTTGAAGCTGGCTAGATTAAAAATGAAAAAATCATTTAAACTTGAAATCTGCATTTCATTCAAGTATTTATAGTAAATCTATTTCTTTAAGGAATTAATATAATACATATTTATAGTCCTATAATCAAACATGATCATTTTCCCCTCTCAAAAGTTTCTTGTCATTTAAATTTTTTACATTTCTTCCCAGAATTAGAATGAAAACTATGCAAATATTTAGGAAAGTAATATTAAAGTGTTGCTTTTTAATAGATTTAATTGTTTAATGTAAATAATGTATACTTGCAGCAGTTGAGAAACATAAACTCTTAGTTTTATTGTTTTCCGTTCACCCATTAATTCATGTAGGTTTTTTATTATTATTAGAAGGTCTAAACAGCCTGTTCTTGAGTAGATTTGTTGCCATAACATGTCATTATTTAGTTTGCCAGACGCCTTTATGCTCAGTAATTAAATTTAAGCTTTTTTTTTTTAAAAATGAAAAGAAAAAACACATTTTTCCAGTCAGTGGTGATTCCTAATTCTTCTCACACTCATTTAAAAGGAAAATCTAAATAAAAAACATGGTGATTCTTATTTTTCATTTAATTTTTAACTTTAGATTAAAAGCAAATTGGAGAATTTCAAAGCTAAATTATAAATAAATAATAAATATGATAAAAGACAAACAGGTTACAAAGAGATGCCAAAAGTAGATCTTTGCTCTGGTGAAATTAGTTTATATAAACCCAAATGTTTATTCTAAAATATAATCCTAAAATTGTATACTGTAATTTCACAGTTTTCAGATATTTTGGAAAAATCATGTTTGAACATCTGATAAACATTCATTTCACACACCTCTGTGGTATTCCCCCTCTTACATAGATTATTAAAAAACAACTAAATATAAATAAATATTGATTCTAAAAACCTTTTAATCAGCTTCATAAATTCTTATGTATTGTTAAAAATCAAGCTAATCAACTAGTTAGTTTTTATCTGCACATACATTCATTTTATATCCATTATTTTTCATATGGAAGGAACATAAATTGGGATGGTTTGAGACATAAATGGTTTAAAAATAAAAGAATAAAAATTTTTTCATAACTGTGCAGTGAATTAATTCTTGAGTAAATAAAAATTTTGACCATGTTTTATTTGAGAATTTACTGTTATAAAAAAGAAATCTCAGTGTCATGTTTATAGATTATATGCTGTGTTTGTCCTCGGTAAATAAACAGAATATATACAATCAGCAAACATCAACATTATTATCACATAATTCCTTCTTTTTCTGGTTTTCAGGACTTTTCATCACGTGCAAAAGTAGCCGTACAGAAACTCATCCACACAGTTGGATTCTTCGGGATTCTAGCCTGTGCTTCTGTAAGTCCTGTCACACATTTCTTCATTTTTCCACACTCGCATCATCAGGTTTATCATTCTAAATAACATGCTCATGTCCACATTCATATCCTCAGACACTTCTGAGCCTTTTAAAGCTTAAAAGCTCCACAAATGATCAAAAACAAAACATATTTCACATGCACAAGTTACTGTAATGTTAAAATCAGTCTGTTTCTCTGCTCTTTATTGTTCTATAACATAACATCATCTCTGAATCTGCCCTTTTTTTTTCTTTCTGTTCCTGAAATGAAAAATTCACAACACAACTGTAATCATATTGTTTTCCACCCAGATTCCGAATCCTCTTTTCGACCTGGCAGGAATAACATGTGGGCATTTTTTGGTCCCATTCTGGACTTTCTTTGGTGCAACTCTGATTGGGAAAGCAGTCATCAAGATGCACATTCAGGTGAGCCACAGCTGAACGTACATATTAAACCAAAGGCTCGTTCCTCTCCCCACCAACAAAATCTTCATGAAATGTGTACTTCCACAAGCCTTCGTATTACATTCTCTAGCCAGTACAAACAAACTTGAGTGTAGTATTACATCTAAAATATCCTTCATAGGGAGGTCTGTTTCCAGATACTGACTCACAGTCATGCACAGCATCTCTGCTCTGTAGCAGCTGGTCGTACGGAGGCCATTTTGTGCAGCCAAATTAGGGGAGTCGACCATTTTGTGACTGTAGCTGCAGCAGCTCCTGTACATTGTACAGTAGATTAGTAAGCCTACACAGACTGAGAACTTAAAAGAAAGTAAAACCGAGATTGTAACCCTCAGCAAAGAAATCACCAATGTCTCTTCTAATCCTGGAAAATCCTCAATTTGCATCCAGGAATTTGCAGTATGTCTGTGATTACCGTCGAGGGCTTAACTTTCTGTTTTCTAAGCACACGCAGGAATTTGCTCACTGTGACACACCGCGGGTGTTAGGAGCAAAGCATTTTTTCCAGAAAGTATTGTCTTGCACCAAACTCTTTAAAAAAGAGAGGGGAACTGTAGTGAGTACAAGTCAAAGCAGATGTACATTGTGTACACGAGGTGATGTGATGGAACAGAGGGGGACAGATGGGGGACAAGTAAGGTGGGAGGGGGAGGCTGCATGGACATCAGGCACAGTAACACATACAGGACCAGATTACACCCAACGGCCCCCCCACTGACAGAGGTGTGTCCTTCTCCCTCTCAAAGAAAGAAAGGCTTCACCCGGCTCTCCGACATGCCTGGGGGCCCAGTTTCTCCTGTAGCTGCTTCGTTACATTTTCTTCAAACTCGTCTTTTGCTTTTCATGCAAATGGTTCAATAAATGACAGGAGAAAACGAGAGAGGAGGAAGTGTACTGGGAAGCAGGTGACATCCTCCCTCATGGGCCAAAAAGGGGATTTTCACACGTGTGTGTGTGTGTGTGTGTGTAAAATGCGAGCAGCTTCAAAGCCTCTTTTTGATCTTTGTACCTGTACATCAGGTGTGTTCTCACCTGTCTCCGAGGCGAGGCTTTTTTCCCCATTCTTTGCTGCTTCCGTCTTTTATTGCTCACAGAGCTGCATTTGTGAATGTGTGCTGCTGAACAGTTGCTTTGTGGTCACTTGAGGATTGCAGGTGATGTCACAAGGACACACTTTGGGCTCTTGGGACCGGCGTTTATGCTAAGAACAAAAGCATTCTGAGGTGTGGCAGAAAAGACTGATCTCACCAGTAAAAGTGGAATAAGTCACTACTACTGTTTAATCTGAATAGCTGCAAATAATTCGTTTTTCTGATCAGTCAGTGTTTCTGTCGAAGCGTTGGCAGGATGAGGATGTTTGCATCTCTTGTTTAGTTAACAGAAAATAGCAAGTAGCGATAATGTCATCACGGCTTCCGAGCAGAGCCTCGGACATCTCAGTCGGCTTTCCCGCTTCTTCCTTTGTTTGGATCATTCCTAGTTTTAAGTACAGAAGAACAAAGGGAGAGACGATCTGCTGTACGAGATCACATGAGAGAACGTTAGTTTTTAACGTCATACGTGCCATAAATGTATGATTCTTTGACAGTGAAACTTTGAGTGCAAGTCTCTCATTCAGTGTGTTAAATTCAGAATGGCATACGGAGGCTTAACACCCCCACATTGAATGAGACAACCAAATGACAATCCATGGATGACCTGGATTACACGTTACATAAGCTCACAGCGAACACTGTAACAAAGAACTGATCAAAGCGCCCTGTCACATGAAATTAAAATAGTTTCCAGGGCGAGCTAATGCTGAGTGATCTGTAGCGTGATCAGTGGTGTTGTGCTTTCTGTACAAACTCTTTTTAATGTTTGTCCACCTGTAGTACATGCCTCTGTTCAGAATGTTTATTCTCTTATTTTATTAGTTGTACATTTTGTCTTTAATGTTTTTAACGCTCCCAGTGAACAGTGGCTAAAACTGGCTGAGCGCAGTCTTCAGCAACACAACTGGAAAGTCTCTGATCAATATAATTGTAAGCCAAGGCCAACGCTGTGGAAGAGTTTGGATATTTTTTCATGTGAATCTCATTTTGTTTTCTGGCTTCGTGATGGCACGGTAGGAAGAAAGTAATAGAAAGTAGTTCACGTGGATGCTGCAAAATGTTTCACACATGTGACAGCATAAAACCATGGAGATAAAAATCTAATGCATCATAGGGATTACCTAAAAAGGAAAATAAATCACAATTAAACAATACAAATGACACGGAAAAAAATCATGTTTAATAAATTATTTCTGATTTTCTTATCAAAATACTGTTTTTACTTTAAGTTGCAGAATTTTCTGACTGAAAATGCATTTAATCTACAAATATTTGTGTCCAAGAGCATGTCTTTAAATGGCTTTAGCCTTAAATATGTGTTTTTTTAATCCCCCTGTCCTGTATATTTCCCCATATCAAACTGTTACACAGCAGTGAAGCTATGGATTCATTAGAAACGCTGGAATTTAATTATAAGAATGTTTTTTAAGCTTCTCTTCAGCGCATCATGTGTTTGTTAAACTCTTTGGAGCCTCTTGGTACAAGGCATTTTTTCCTTTTAGAACATGTAACAACAAAAAAACATGTTAGCTTGTAATAATTCTCACCCCCTCTCATGAGGAAGAAGATCTTTAAAGCACAACTGGTGCCAGTCAACTGTTTTTTCCTCCTTCCTCGGTGACTAAGCAGCAATCAGACTGGACAGGAGGGGAATCCAAACCCCCTCTGAGGCCATGACACATCACCTTTGATTCCTCTTCTATTCATATGTTCTCCGAGCACACACACTCTGTGTTGTGATGACAGGCTCTTTGAAATGCTGATCTGGTGTGTTGTGTTGGCGATGTGTCATAGAGCACAGGCCTTTTATTTGTTGCTTTCAATGACAAAATTTCTTGCCTGTCATGACTGCTTTTAGCCCAAACCACCTTGGGCTTTGAAGGCCTGATTTAAGGATAATGAGTAGTGTGTGAATGAGTGTGATGGGGAATTATTGGTCAAATGCTGATGCACAGTGCCAGGTTCAACAGCAATGACCTTATGGTTCAGTGACTGACTCGTTCTCCCCCGTGTCATCTTCTTTGTCATACAGAAACTGTTTGTGATCATGACATTCAGCAAGCACATAGTGGAACAGATGGTGTCCTTCATTGGGTGAGTAGTCTCATCTCTGCATATGTGTGTGTGTGTGTGTGTTAATTAATACCTGAGATTATAGGTAGTCACGGGGCATTTAGGTAACCTCTGTGCTGCAGCATGAACCTCCTCTTTTACCTCGTGACCCTTAAAGGTCACACAGAAGTTGTTCTGACTCTGAAAATTGTGGGAATTTAGTCATATTTTGTTCCCTTTACAGTTCTGTCTCTGCTTACTTATATGATCAATGACTTGGATGTTTCCACTCTGACTATGGGCATTAAATATTCACATGTAAACTGAAATGTAGGGACGCTGGTGGCATCATAAGTGCACTGAAGGTATACGTCTGATTTGGCAAAAAACCTGAAGATATTCGGGTGATTAAGAAACTATTAGATGCAGACAAGTTGTAAAAGATGCAAACCCAGTAAGAACTTTTCTAATAAAGCTTTTTTGAATAAGGAGTAGATTTGAAAGCAGTTGAAAGAGGGTCTGTGTTTGCTGTGGGTGCTGATGGGTGCCACGATGGGCGTCCTTGTAGAGATGCCAGAGGCTGCAGCTGGAAACTACCCTCGACACACCTGCTGGTGGGAGTGCCTTTTATTGCACACACAGTCATTCATGTACTCCTAAACTCCTAAACACACATTTGCTGTGATGAAATCAGGCAGAGAGATTGCATCATCTCACTTCCTTGCAACGTTATCTATTTGTACCTTTGCTACTTCTGAAATGAGTTGTAGAAAACTTTGATTAAGATCAAATATTTAAATTGTTTTGGCTCTCTTCTCTTTTATGCCTCTTTTTGTGTTTATTTATTTTGACACTATAGATTTGACATTTATCCAAACATATAAAATGGCTCAGATGATACTATCAGTACATTTACTCAAGAATGACTAAAGGGGAATGTGTATATAGAGCATATACACATTTAAATGTGCCTTTTTGGGTTGTAACAGAGCTGTGCTCTGGAAGTCACTGTTCATTGAGCTGTAGGTTCAGAGCGTTAAATGATTGGCTCTTTATGTTTCAGTTTTACTCACTTCTTGCTTTTCTTTAGAGGAAGTTTCCCCCATTACAACTTGTCAACCGTTAGCTTCCTTCCTGATGAAGGCTTTCCACCTTCACCTCTGATTCTCTGTTACTCTCACTTTCAGTCACAGATCACCTTATGAATGGGTGACAGCCTCACCACCTTAACCCTTTCAGCACCGACAGACCGCAGTGTTAACTGTAAAGGGTGAGCTGCTTGGAAACAAACAGAGGTGCATGTGCAGTTGCATGTGCACACCTGAGCATCCCTTTTAAATGTGTGCATGCACAGAGAAGGACACACACATGTTGTACATGTCCACCTGTGTGTGCGTGCACAGAGAAGGACACACACATGTTGTACATGTTCACCTGTGTGTGTCTGCACAGAAAAGGACACACACATGTTGTACATGTCCACTTGTGTGTGTCTGCACAGAGGAGGACACACACATGTTGTACATGTCCACCTGTCATCTGGGTGATCTGGAGGTCTGGTTCTCTTATCAGCTCAGCCACACAAAGTTTACATAATTTTAACCTCAGATGGATTTTTGTTTGAAATAAATCTGGAAATGCCACGAGAGATGAGACCTTTATAAGAATAGTGTGTTATTTATCTTTTGATTCATCAGTTTTACAGAAACTCTTTATGGATTAGTATAAGTTTCTGATCATGTCATCTGAAGATTTCTGATCATTCTTTGTTAATTTTACTATTATTTTGTGCCTAATAATTAATTTAAAAGTTAAATCATTCTTCAGATGTTTTTCTAGCATTTGCTTCTAAATTATTTTTATTATTCTATAAGAGAAAATTCAGCTGAATGTTTTTATATGAAATAAAAGACAGATTGTGTTTTTGGTGGCATTGTAATATCAAACTTTTTTGTGCCTCTAGCTTAAAAATCTTTGAATAAAAGAGTTTTAATTGTATTTTTGAGTTACTAAAGTGACCGTTGGACTTTGGTAATCTCATTCCCACATGACATAATGCAATACTACATCTCAAGCTATTTTCCCCTCCTGTTTGCCTGCAAAGTGAGCGAGCTGGCACAGACACAGAAATCACTGATTTTAACTTCTCAGGGTTTCCACCTTAAGCTGCATCGCTTTACTGGGCTGAAGAATTTCCACAATCATTGTTAGCATGTCATTTCCTTCTATTAAACTGATCCATTATTATCAGTTTTGAGTTTCAGACTGTTACATTTCAATCAGTTCATTTTTACCTTTGCCAGCCATTGATACAGATAGAAACCACCACATACACTATTGGTGAAGGAATGGCTCTACGCTTACTGAGATATTGTGCAATTGAAGCTCCTAACAGCTCGTCTGCACAATGCTAAAGTATTGAATATTAATTGCTGGTCTGTGCTGTCAGAGGAAAAAATAAAATAAATAAATATATATATATATATATATATATATATGTGTGTGTGTGTGTGTGTGTATATTTATCCTTACAAATGTGCAAACAACTCCCTCAGCATGAAGAGGATATTATGTATATAATGATTAAAATAATAATAAAAAGTTGATCATAAAACCATGTATTTGATACAGTTTTTTTTTAGTAATTGTCTTGTGAGCAGTTGGCATGGATTGTCTGATTGCAACATAATTCTAAAAGTAATGCATGGATTATGACGAAATGTTCAGGAAATATCATAAATGAAATAAGTGATAAGCGATTCAGCTTTGGTTGAGATCTGGATCACAGCCTGGTTCCGGGATTTTTTTTACTATGGGGTTAGTGATAACGTTATAAAATAAAAGCCACAATCACTGGCAAAAAAAGAAAATAAAAAAATGACTGGTTGGGTGGAGGTCTGCACTCTTTTGTTCTTCTGGTGAAACTTTTTGCTAAATTCACCAGGTGAATTCCCTGATGTTAAGCTGAGATTTCACCTTTTACTAAAATGCAAACTGTAATGTTTCAGCAGGAAGGGCCTGTACTTTTGTGACAATTTTAAAACTTTCAGGAGACTTTAAAGGAAACTGCTCTATTTTCTTATGGATGTCTGATTAGATCAGATAGTTAATTGTGTTTTTTTTCACATGAAAAAATTAAGCTTCTTGTGAGATTTTTTTCAACACAAATATAATTTGTTTAATTAGAACTTTATCTAAAATGAATGATGTTACACTTAAAAACTATTTATTTGATATTTTTATTCTAGATGAAACAATGTTTCTTTATTATTAATTTTATTTGTGAGCTCAAATATAGTTGTCAGGATATTTTTTTTATTTCCTATTTTTTAATTTTAGCTAAAGCCAGAATATTTTTTCTTTACAAATTAGAATCATGTTACCACATTTATGGTTTATTATCAGGCTCTTAAACTGTCAGCAACCTTTCCTATCAGCAGTCTCAACTGTCAGCTAGATGACCAACAAGGTTATTTATTTTCTTTTTAAACCAGTTAAAATTCTTGTGATGGAATTATAAATGACCCCTTTTGATTATGCAAAGCAATTTGTGGGTCAAATTTTCCGTGATATATTTATGATTGCATTTTGAAATCTAGACCATAAAAAGTACAACAAAAAAAATATCATACACCTTGACAATTGTTTAATCAAACAAGGTGCTCAGCTTTTTTCAGCTGTTATTGTAATTTCTCTCTGTTGAGGACAAAAAATGCATGTCAGCCATCTCAAACTTATTACCTCTTCATGTATATTGTGGAAACAGATCCGTGTCTCTCTTGCAGACAATTTTAAGCCCTTTTTCTTGCATGCAAAGCATTCCAAGTTAAATCTATAACCGTTGTTAGCAGTAGCTGGAAAATAATAAAGATTACAATGAACTATCTCAGATTCACAATAAAATCCTCCTCCAATGCGTTTTTATTCTGATAAATAAAGCTGATAACTGGGCCAGATGGCGTTGTATGTCTGATCAGACTTGTTAGGGATTTTTTTTTGTTTTGCATCCTATGACTAATGTAAAAATATGAAGAACAGCCGTGCGTGTGCAGTCATTGCAAGTCAGGAGAAAATCCTGCTAACTCCAGCCTGAGAAACATTTTTTCCTTCTTCAGGCATCTAAACGTGATAAAGCCTTGTTGTGATTTATTTTAAAGTTGTATTTTATTTTGTTTCACCTGTTTTACACACAAAAACTCCCATAAACTAAAAAGTGAAGGGTTTTCTTAGATATTTATGTATTATCAATGTCCTAGATACCCCCCAAGCAGGCTGTTTTTCTTCTCTTTGTTTTTTTTTAACAGTAGAGAAATGTTTGAATTGTTTCTGGGATTATCAACCTCACTACCTGTGTTCAGAGAACCAGTGATGCCCTGCTGCTATGCATCATATAACACAATGGCAACAGTTTTATCTTTTTTTGTGCCACATCTTCCTTCTCCTCCTTTTGCTTATCTTTGCTTGGAATTCATCATCCAGTAAGGTGGTGATACAAAGCAGGAAGGACTCAAACTTACCCACTGCAAGCAGCACTGAACCTGGGAGCTTTCCTGTGTTTGTCACGCTGTCTGCGTCTGCAGGCTCTTCATTTGATCTGTCGTGAGGTGCTGAGTTTTGGCTGAATTGCTTACTGTAATTTGTACTACCTTTCAGCACAGGAAAAGACAGAAGTCTTCCTTAATTTTAAGAAGGCCTGTTGAGGCCTATCTGATGGCCTTGGTGATTCATGCCCTGCAGGATTCCAGTATGTCTACATCCTGTAAGTGGTGACTATGAACACTGTTGAGTCAGAAGGGGTCAAATTAAATGGAGACAAAAGTCACGGTCTCAAACTTTAATAGCAGCAACATAAGTTTAATCTTCTGGATTCCCACCAGTGTTTCAGATCACCTTTCTCAATAATCCTTCATTTTAATTGAGTCAGCCCCTCTGCATGTCTTGTATGGAGCTTGATAAATCTTTCACAGTCGTGTGTCATGGGAAGGAGTATCACTGTCACACTCTTGGGGAGAAAGCCACTGACATGCAGAAAGGAGGAATCAAGACCTGAAAAGCTTATCCAGTCGAGGCTGCTGTGTTTGGTCCATGGGGGGAACCTAGCACGTCTCCATAAGAATGCACCTATTTCCATCTGAGTCCATCTTCAAGGCTGGAGTCCATTATCAACACAATGGGCTTCCAGATGGCTGTTCCTGCGACACAAGGCTATCAGCATTAGGAGCTCACAGCAGGCTGGCCTGCTCAGGAGGAGGCCTGGGGAGAATAACAGGTCAGGACAGGCCAGCCGATGGTTGTGTGAGCCACTCAACTAAATCACACGAGGACTTTGCAGATCACAATCAGTATGAGAATGTAATTCTGATTTCAGGCAAACTCAGGCTGACCCTTAACCTGGAATAAAAGAGTTATCAGATCTCAGTCATAGTATAAACTGTCACCTTTATGCAGTGTGATTTTATTCATTTCTGCTTTTTGGCTGAAAACATGACTGCATATAAGAAATTCAGAGATGTGTATCTGGGGAAAAAATGCTCTTGCAGTGGGAGGAGCTTCAAGAAATGCATTTAAGGACACTAGAACCCACGCTAAGGTGTTATTTAAGTTCATGCATATGATTAAAGGTTTACAGATAGTTTAATCTTCTTACTTCTCATTTCCTACTATCTTCATGTAGACATGGGTTACTGGAGAAGTGAAATTGCTGAGTGTCATGTAAATCAAACTATTTTGGGTGTTCAGAGTAATGCAACTATTCGTGTTCATGTAGACAGGCTGAACTTCTGGGGGTCTAAGGGGAGAAAAGACTTGTTTCCACTGAAATCCTAAGCACAACCTTCTAGCTCATATAGAAACAGAATTTGTGTAGTTTCACAGTGAAAATAGGACAGGCTTGCGTATAAGAGCTGTCATACAGAACATCTGAAAGTCACCAAGCAGAAAGGGATTTTTTTTCTGTTACCATATACATTTTGCACCCAGTTGAAGCTTTTTTAACTTCTTTAACCGTAAGCATTTGCACACAATATTGTTTCTATAAGTACGGTTCTGTGAGCCATATGAGCAAAGTCTTCCTGTTAACCCAATCTGCAGGAAGGGTGTATTTTCAATCCTATTAGTCACTGGGTGCTCCGGTCACCTGAGAAGCGCCCTGACAAAGATGGCATTGATCAGTCCTTCCACCGCCTCCCATATTCCCTCAAAAACAGTCACCTCATGCAGGATGATGGGATCAGCAGCAAACGGGGTAAGACAGTAGTGGTACGGTGTGGCACGGTGGGCAGCGACTGACTCTCTTTTTATATAGCATCATTAAGTTTAATGCGAGGCTCAGCAGGGCGTCTGTTTTCTCATCTCATCCACTTCAGTTCTGATTACCTCGGCTCTGAAGCTCTGACAGAAGCACAGAGGCAGTAACAGGTTTGAGTCTGAGCCAAAAGGTCTTACTAGAGCCGTTTAGAATAATATTCAATCACTCAAGAAGACTGATTGTTCAGATCGTATACTCCAGGCCTGTTTCTGCTGTTAATAGCACACCGAGGGACTCCGGAGGGGTACACAAAGATCTGAGAGTAATTGTAGCTTTCCCCAAAAAAGCATGTGTTTGAGAGGGAGAAAGGCGTAGAAAAACACAAAGAGAGGGAGAGGTTAGATGTGACTTCCATGCCTGGTGTCATATTATGCACACTTTGTATCCCAGGACTTCCTGCTTTATTTGTTTTATATCACACTCGTTGCCATATTGGCTGCTCACTTATCAAATCCTTCCTGCACATGCCCAGGCCGAGCCTAACAAATTGCTAGTGGATGCCAAACTCCCTTTATGTTGTTTTAGGAAATAGTTCACCATTCATGCTTTTTTTTTTAAAGAGCAGATTATTTATCTGGGGAGTCCAGTGTGACCTCAAGCTGTTCATCATCATCATCATCATCCTCCACTGGAGTGTATTGTTTAGCAAATCCCATGAACATCATAATATGTCGTCTGTCTTTTACCGTTTGTCATGTGTCTGCGTTGTGTGTGACGAGTCGTCCCAGACAGGCCCTGACTCAGAGGCCAGCTGGGCAGGCGTCCGGTATCAATCACACCTCAGTCAAAACAGACATAATATCACCAATCTGCTCCGTTCTCCACAACAACAAGTCACGAAAAGGAAGGTGGGACTGTGAAGGGGCTTGTTTGTGATCATTCTTACTGTAATACCGCTCCATGTTGCTCACTGGAGAAAATAGCAACCAGTTGTTGAGGCCAAGAATTTATCACTTTAAGATTGTAGATGTGCATATGAGTAGGCTATGTTTGTGAATAATATTAGCAAGATTTATGACTTTAGAAGTAACCTGCTTTTTCAAGTCACATTCACTGAACTGCACACTGAACAAAACAGCAGGTACTCTGCATCTGCTACAACCTCTGCAACATGTAAACTCCCAACAGGAACATGTGATGCCTCATATATATAATTAGTCAGAAAGTAAATAAGATGATTTCATTGTTATCAATCTAAAGGTTTGATTGTGCTGGTTCTGTAAAGCACTCATAATGTACAGCGGCGAGAGTGGCTTTGAAAGCAGGGGATATTGAGCATGTTGTGGCTTTGCCAGGTATGCAGTACTGTAACCAATGTGGTTGTTTGAGCATAACGTAGCTTACTAGCTCAGTACAGTCTCCCAGTGTACAATATAGAGAAAAAAAAAGTCAGCACCACAGATACGGTTTTGTGTTTAGTGCTGCTGTATTAGTCACATATGTACTCTGCATTTATGGGACAGTTCTCATTTATTCCATTTTCCAGTCGTTTCCACCCTGTGACCTTGTTTCTGTGGTGCTGGACTCCCTTCACATTTAGCATCTCACAATGCTCTCATTCTGGCTCCTGGATTTATTTCAGATTTTTCTGTTAGCAATAACAAAACATAAATTCCAGTTGAAATATTGCAGGTGTATTAATTCTGCGTTCTCTTAAACAATGCCACCATACATACCATAAAGCGGCCGTCCGCCCAAACATAACATCACGAATAAGCAGCGGTGCCCTACATCTCCTTCATCCTTTTCTCTTCATCTGCCTCCACCTCTATTTCCAGCCTGCCTGTTGCTGCCGTTTAGCATGACTTGTCTGGATGTGTCTCCAGTCACATCTGACTCACTGAACAACTCTTTTCACCCGTGGAAGGGTCCAGGTGTGGTTACCCAGTGACCGAGCAACTCCACACCTTCACACCCAGACCAAAAGGGTCTGTGTGGGTGATTGAAACCTGGGAGGAGGGAGGGGAGAATATCCAAGAGGATATATTTATTTAGTGTGTGTGTGTGAGGCCATGACACAGATGCTTATGGAGCAAGGATATGATAAACACCCAGGGCAAGGGGATCTCCATCCAAAAGTGGGCTCCATGTTTTAGTGGTGAAGTCATTGGGAAAAAGTTTGGTAGAACAGGAGGAGGAACAGACCCATGGGCAAACACATGGACAGATCTTACCTTACAAAATTACACATTGAGTACAATTTTCCTTACTATAAAGAGAAATCCATTATTTCATTATTCCAGCCCTTAATCAAACTGAAGCTTTGGCAGTCTATCCAGCTAGTTGAGAAAAAGGAAGGTTTATGCTGTCAGTGTTTTGGATAGAAATGGTGAGCAGGTCAGAACTTCAGCACCATAAGTCTGAGCACCAAATGCCACTCTGTGTGCGCTCGGTGTTGGTGCTGTTATGTTAGGTGTGAACTATGGCCCTGTGGAGCATTGAGTAACACTAGCAATTGCCTAAGCCAGTTGTGATGATGTCGTAACCAGTTGGACCTGGCCGGGCTTTGGCTGTCATGTGAGCCCTTGTTCTCTATCTTCCCTTGTCCCGGACGTCAAAAGCAACTTGAATGTGTGGGTTTATTTTCTGCCATCTCGTGTTTGCGTGCATTCTTTAAAGATTTTATTAACAGAATAAAAAACAGGAAATCTTTTCTCCAACTCTGCTGAGGTTGGCAGTCATCAGAAGGGACAGGCATGTCAAAAGTGACATCTCACTCACGGACAGCGGATTTTGGTTTTCACTAATGTGAACACACTTTAATCCACTGGGTAAGCCAGGAGCAGTAGCAGGAAATTCTGCTTCATTAAAAAATGAGAGGTTAAGACGTTGCTTACAAATTAACCCTTCAGAACAATAATCGGTCTGCAGGAAGCTGAGAGATGTGGGGGTTTCCCTCCTCATTTCCTCGTCTTGCCCATGATTTGTTTCCCGCTCATTGATATCATTTGACTTTTTTTTTTATGGAGACACAAATTACAACTGTAAGAGTTTAGATTTTAAGGTTTTTATTCCTTTTTCTGAAGCTGTAAATTTATTACACAGCATGTTGATAACTGTAACATTTGGCTCACAAACACTCTGCATGTTTTTACCTTTTTATGATGTTTTTTTATCTAAAAGAAAGCAACAGTAGGTGGTTGTTCATGATCCACACACACACACACACATTAGCTTTCCAAGGGAGATATATTTATATATATTTAACACGATCCATATTAAAGTTTATTTCATCCTAAATGTTTTTAGAATAATTTTCCTAAGAAATCATAATCTGATAAATCTCCTGTGTGTGTGTGTGTGGTAATCAGTTGTCTTTATAAACCCAGATATTTAGCTGTTTAATGTGCCCAGACATGTTGTTTTAAAGCACCACTTCCAAAGTGACTTTGACTCTAATGTCCATTGACAGGGAGGACTGTTGAATTTCATAAAACATACCAATGTAAATTGTCAAACATTGTTGTCTTATTCACATCGTTATGTTGCACAGATGTGGTGTGCATGTCCACACTGAAGTCTCAGGAAAACTAGGACAAAGTGAGGGCAGTGTTGCCGTGGTTTCTCCTGGGACATGGATGAAAAGTGTTCATGTTCAGAAATATCACTGTCTAGATAGTCTAGATGTGGATGAGAAGAAACTAATCATTTGAACTTATATTTGCAGACTTGAGAGGGAGCATGAATTGAAAATAAAATATAAATGTTCTTCTAGTTATCTTTCTTTTTTTTAACCTTAAAAGTCCAAATAATTGCAAACTATTTTTTACCATCAGGATAAAAAAGAAAACATCTGACTAAGCTTTAAAGCAGCTCATTACACAAACGTTCAGCCACCAATGTTTTTACATCAATTTTCTTCACAGGTTTCTTACAAAAATACAACAAAAGTATTTGTTTATTGCATAAATAAATAAGAATACTCTTTTTTGCCATCTGTATATTTGCTTTTGACTGGTGTATATCTGTGATTTATAAAAGGGGCAGCTTGATTCATTTTAGGGATATTAAAATAACATGAATATCATCCATGTAATAATATCACAAAGCTCACAGTGAAATTTTGAATAATTATTTACAGGTCACAGGATATTTATGCAATTACGTGGTGTGTATATATAAAACACTTTAATGCTGACATATATAAGTGAAGGCTCTCTAAGTTTTGCAAAACTTCTGGAAGTAATTGAATCAATTACAAAACTATTAAAGTTTGATAGGATCCACACATGCAGAGTTTTTATTGTTGCAACACATTTCAAGACTTTTCCTTGTTATTAATACCCTATATATATCCTATTTTCCCCTTTAAAGACCAAAATGAACAGTTACACACACACACACAGCTGTAACATTTTTTTAGGTTTTGTGCCCGACAGTTAATGTATAATTTAAGGTTCTTTTTATTATTTTTTAGCATGTAAACTAAAAAATCATCATGTGAAAAACAATTTAAATAATTCCCCAAATAAACGTTTGGAGTTTCTTACATTACATTTTTTTTAGTTTGAGCTATTTTCACTGATAGTTGGAAAGAACACCTAATGAACAAACAGTTAATGTGACTTTGTAGTACGTGCCTGTGTAGATTTTCACTTCCTGTACTAAGATTAGAGGCATGACTTAGTGAGCTTTTTTCACTGCACTCATGATTTAAAAGTTAGACTTAAATATATTTAATAAACAAGCTATGAGGCATTTACAGTTTGAGTTGATTAGATTAGACCTGCAGCATTTGGCCTGTTTTGTTCTTTATTCAAACAAGAAAAATTAACAAGAAGAATTTTCCTGTCTGTTTTTGGAAAGTGCTGTAAAAGTTTTGTTCAGGCTGATTTATTGTCCTGTTTTTAAGGACACTAAGTTCAAAGTAGAAGGTTTACTACTTAGTAACTTTAAAGCTTTGAACAGGCCTGTTTGCTTGAAATAAGCAGCATGTTACTGCTGTTAGGAATTTTAAATAAGTTTTCCTCTTCCTCACCAGCGAAGAGCAACAAGACAGCAAATAACCTTAAGTTTCAAAACTTTTACTAAACAAAAAAGACAGCATTTAGTGTTTATTGTACTTTATTATAATTTAATGCATGCAGACTTCACAAAAGCTCTCCAGTTTAATTCCACCACAGAAACCTATCGCCATGCAAGACTAAGATATTCTCATGAACTCCTTTAACACATGGAAAGTTCAGTACAAGTACTCACAAGTAAATTATGAACACACTCACAGCAGAAATTCCTAAATCCAAAGATTTCTCAACACCTTTTGTAGAAAATGAAAATATATTCCCCAAAAACACAAAATTAGCAGATAAGTAATGGTGAGAGCAAGCGACACTCCTGACTGTGTGGCAGTAATTTCTGTTTTAGACTGCTAGCTTTGAGCTTCTTTGTTGGTGGATTTGCAGAGGCTCATGACTCAGTATTGCTCACCGAGTAGGAGATGATTCGCCCGCCATTTCTGAAAACTGTCCCTCTCATTCTTTCTGCTTCTTATGTTCTTTTACATTCTGAGCTAAAGTGTTTCTTAAGGTTTTTTATTTATTTATTTATTTCTCTTTATTCTGGTGAAAACTTTTATTCAGCTTGTCATAAAAGTTTCACAGTTGTGATCTGTCTGTGTGTAAGGAATTTACTGACGTGGGGGATGGGAATGTGATAGCTTTTGTTTCCCTCCAAAAAAAAAAAACATATTATTTTATAACTTAAAATGACTCATCAAAATCTAGGTTACAATCTAAAGAGTTGGACTTCCTGTCTGTTTTTATGCCCACTCACATGGAGGATATTTATTAACTGGTATAAAGTTAATTATTACTTAAAGACTTCCTTGTTGTAAATGCAATCATTTAACGCAATCTGTTTTTTTTTCTCTCCTTTTGTTGTTGTTTCTCTTTTTCCCGGCTTAACGTCGGTGTGTGTAGACTTATCTGTGTGCAGAGGTGGGGAGGAACGGAAATGACTTGCCTCCCTCAGAGAAAGTTATCAGCCATAAACTCAACCGTATGTGACATGACTGCCCACGCAAACCTGCCCTAAAATCTTTTATGTGCCTCTGAGCTTTGATGATGCCTCCCCAATACGAACAAAAGATGCAACGGTGGAAGCGTTGAAACACAAGCTCAGGGGAGTAATACAGCCACAAAAGAAAATTAGTGAAGGTCCTTAGTATGTATTTGTTTAGTGATTAATCACTAACTCCAACGAAGAGATGGGCCACTGATTCGTGATTCTAGGGCATTCTCTCTGCAGTCTCTCACACCGTTTTTTTCTTTTGTGTGTGTGTGTGTGTGTGTTAGAGCGTTGGGAAGGGGTGCTCAGTACTATGCTTGTAGTTGGTGCCTAAATCTTGTAAAGGCTTTCCTAATATGGGCTGTCTTACAGCAGTGCCCTCCCCTTGTGGGCCATTCCCTCAGGTCTCAGCCAGTGATGACACGGCTTGGGTACGACTCACTTCCTCATTAATTGGCTGAAACCAGTTCTTACAGGAACCGCCAGTGATAAATGTGAGAGTTCTGAGAAGTCATTCATTTCTCCCCGCTGCAGCAGCAGAGGAGGCACTGCAGGGGAGTTGAACGGGTTCACCGATGTGTGTGTGTGAGCAGGAGAGGAAGCAGAGTATGTGTGTGTGAGCAGAGAGGAGAGAGTGAGGCAGAATGCGAGCGATTACAGCCGCCGCAGCTGCCGAATGAGGACCGGACAACTTTTTCTCTCCTCTTTTTCATTTTTTTCTTCATTTCTGTCTGAGTGTCACCTTTTTTCTGTAGCTGTGTTACTATAGATCCTTTTTTTTGTTGTTTGTTTTCTGTGTGTGTGTGTGTTTTATGTATGGGGATGAGCAATGAAGGGATCGCACGCGCTGCTCTCTCTCTTTTTCTGTTCTCGGAGAGAGGAAGCAGGCCGACACTGTACAGGAGACAGGACAGCATGCCTCCCTTTGTTGCTGCCCTTGGGCTGGTGAGTAACAATGATGTGACGTGATTTGTCCACCCCCCCACCCCACATCTCTCTCTTTTTGCCCCCCCTTCCCCAACACACACCCTCCACCTCCCATCCTCTTCTGAACAGAGCTGTTCCACTGCTGGGTGCGGCACTGCAGAAGCCCTTCAGGGAGTACTTGGAGGCCCAGAAGGCCAAGCTGCACCATCTCGCCGGAGAGGGGAACCCAACTGTAAGTACAGGGGGCCTTAGCCCCCGTCTCAGTTTTTATTCATTCACGTGTGCGCACCGAGAAATGAACGCAGCCTCTTTGCTTTAGCCTCTTAGACTCTCTTTCCCTCCACTTTTTATAAATGCTCCTTTAATCTCGTCCTTCCTTTGTGTCCCTGACCCAATTTCTTTCTCTTTCCACCTGCTTTACCTGTTTCACTAGCTGTCAGTTATATCTCCTTACTATGCGAGCTATGTGTACATAGAACAGTTTTTAGGATAATATTTTCCAACTTTTTAAGTGTACTTTTGTTAAATGTAGCGATAGAGTAAATTATAGAGGCTTGTTTGGGGCCAGAATGACAGGGGAGGTTAGCTCTGCCTCGGGCGGGCTGGATGGGAGGGAAGAGGAGAGGGGCCAGTGTGAGGTATGGCTTCACTCGCTGTATTGAACTGTACTACTGTAGCGCGGGGCGTGCTGACTCATGCTCCATTTTACCAATTGGGAGACTGTGTGTGAGTGTGGTCACTCCCCTATGTGTCTCACACACACACTTGCACTCACTGCCCCGCCTGAACCCAGCACTAACTGTAGACCGGGACGTCCTCCCCTCCACCCTCCTCCTCTGCCAGTGACAATCCATCAAAACCCCCCTGTCTAGAACAAAAAGAGGCAGTTGTGGCTGAAGCCGATTTCTTTTTCAAAGCTTTTTTTACTCCCTCTTTTCTCACATCTTGTACTCCGTGATTCATTGAAAACTATTTCTCTTTTTAATGTGCTTATAAGGAAAAGGGAAGTAAAAAGGATAGACGTTGAGTTACACAAGGACAGATTAAGGCATTTTCTAGAACAATGTTCCTTTTTTCTTGTAACTTGAGCCTGTAGCAGTTACTGGAGAGAAGCAAGGCAATTTAACTTGGTGGAGCAGGCTGCAAGCTGGGGTCAGTGGGGGCGGTAGGAGGGAGGATGGTGGGGGCTGCCGCGTGTTTTATTACCCCTGATCTCTATCTGTCCTGCACATGGAGCTGGATCCCCACCTAGCCTACAGCATCAGGAGTAGATAGGGGGGGAAAGAGGGTAGCCCTCAGTGACTGACTGAGCTCTTCTCTGTGTTCTCTCTGTGGTCCCTGGCAGGAGGAAAGCTGGCTGCCGTGGCTCTTCGAGAAGATTGTGGTCATCATGGTATGCTTCTTTGTCTGTTCCATTGTCAACTCCATGGCCCAGAGCTACGCCAAGCGCAAGCAGCAGGAGAAGTACTCGGAAGGCAAGACGGAGTGAAGACCTGCAGTTAATGACCTTCAACCTCTCCATACTTCCACCACTCCTTCCTTCTTGGCTGATAACCCATCATTACCTGAAGCAACATATCAAATCCCCATCTGGTTTCTCTCTTGCCACTGTAGCAGCGCGCTCATTGTGAACTTGGACTTTTCTTGTTTATGGCTTTGCGTTTGGTAGTGATTTCTGCTCTAACTTTTTTCCCTCTGTAAGGTAGGTGTTTGCTACGGTCTGGGTCAGTGCATGTAAGCTGTTCCCTCATGTACATGTTGGTGCTTTTAGCAGTTTCTAGGCATGTGAGAAGAAGCTTTTGCCATTGAGTTGCCTCAGTGTCGCCATAAGCTCCACTGTTCCCATTAAAAAAGTCACTAGACTTAACTTTATCTGAGTAAGCTAGGGTTGTTTTAATCCAGAGCCAGTGTAAACTTATTCTCATTTATAAATAGTAAGTGATACATTTTTTGGTATTCACATCTGTAGTTTCGGTTTATGCTTACTATTGACTCGTGTTGTATATAATAATTGCTAACATTGTCTTCTTCATAACCCCCCATGTTCATTTATTCTACTGTAAGTTAAGATAAAGATTTTAATGATTACTTTAGTGCATGGTGCTTTAAGAGGACTGCTTCTTTGGGGTTCCCGATTCAGCTCATCGTAGTACTTTTCAATGAGAAATTAGCCATGAATCATCCTGCTGGTCCCTTTGTCTCCCCTTATTGTTCTTCCAGGAAGGGAGTGCATGAGTCAGCCCGGGGCTACTTTACCAGATGCAGCCATATATATCGAATCAGATCTACAACTGTGTGTGAAACGGAGAAGGAGGTAGAGGTTGTGGGTTGCGTTACGGTGGATGTCACATATGCTGCTCTCCCTTTGATCTTTAATGTGCTCCACCGATAGAGCCTGGCAGTCTTAGTGTGCAGGATAGTAGCCTAACTCGGCTTTAACTTGGAGGCAGCTACAGTACCACGGAAAGTGTTTTTTCCATAGATGAGGACAGCAAGCTCGTGTCTGACACTACATTAGCAGCTCTTAAAGGAAAACTGCATTTTATCTGGTGAATGTTTTTCTTTTCTTCGTCGCTTTTTTTGTCTGCTTTTGTGCTCGTTGGATAACGTCAGCCGCGTATTTGGTACTATCCTTTTTTCCCTGTAATTGCCAGTGAAATGTGCTACCCCTCCTCCTCCTCCTCCTCCTCCTCCTCTCTCTCTCTCTGTACCGCTGCTGTACTACGCTGGATTGGGAGCAGTGGGCGCGCAGGCATAAGCAGCAGGGGGAAAAAAAACCCTCAAGCGCACGTCTGTGCTGTTACCTCAGCTGAACCTTCGAATGAACTCGTTGCACTGCCCCAGTCACGGAGCCAGGAGACGAATCACTCGAGTAGATTCAAAACAGAGGGGTACTGTTGAGCGAGCTGAACCCTGTGCTCTGCGCTAGCGCTAGTCTAGAACATTCACATCTCCTTTTTTCCCGTCACGGTAAGTAGGATTAGAATTGTCTCCTTTTTTATTTTTCTCCCCATTGTTGTTGTAGATGTATGTCTCAGGCATGTCCATCACTCTCTCGGCCTGTCAGATAGCTTATCAGACTGGTGTTGGCTGTTAAGATTGCAAGGCGACAACAGTCTGTAGGCTGTCTGACATTTCGGGCTCTTTCATCTGACCAGCATCCTGTTTTGTCCTTCTGTTAGTGTCATTGTTTCAGTTAGCATCAGTTCCCATTCAGAGGTGTGTGCTGCGATGTCACTTCCCTTTATCCCAACTGCTTGTGAAACATCGGAGCTGTGGGTCTATTGTTTATTTCCTCTGTGCTGACGTCTGTGAGGGTTTTATGTGGCTTAGTGTGAGGAACTTTGTTTTCGCATGTTTGCAAATGCAGATGTAGCGATGTCTGTGGTGTACTTGTAGGAGAGAGAGAGAAAGCGCTTGAATTTCCAGAGAATCCAGCCGGTACACACCTTATTGCAACACATCTCATTGTGACACTCAGCCCTAGGTATAGTACACAAAGTGCTCAGCCAGCTTCCACCTTCCTTTTTACACTTCCCTCTTCTGTTTCACAGAAAACTTTCTTTTGTTGCTCAATAGGTTGCTTTTTTCATTCAAACACTCTTGTTTTTAAGGGAAATAAATAATCATTTCAAGCTGACAGTCACTTGACTAGTGGCCACAAGGCTTTAGTTTTATTTTTAACTCCTTTTTGTCCAACAAAGAAGTACAACTTTTTCTCGGCCATTAAAGCAGAATCACTGGATAACACTGGAATGGCTCGCTGGCATAAGGAATGTTTTTCTTGGCAGTGTCATGATGTCCTGTTCCATAAGGGAGCCCCCTTTTGGCACGCCAGTCTGAATGTGTGAGCGCATGTTTAACTAAAATTCTATTTAAACATCTTTATATTTCTGTACTAAGCATGTTTGTTTGTAAGGTTTTTCTCTGACTTCTGTGATAATAAAGTCTGTTAAAAAGAAACTGGTGTTTTGTTGGTTATGTGACGAGTTTTTACAACCTCAGGTCCATGTTGACCCTCAAGCCTTTAAAGAATCTCACGTGTCAGCCAAGAATGAGCGACAAGGAGAAGAGCTGGTCCATCACAACTCCAATTTCCATGTCTTATGTTTCACATCCAAACAGTTATCACATTACTAGTTTACCCTCTCCAGAGTGACATCATCCCCATTTCACACTCCAAATTAGGCCTTACCTTTCATATAAAGCATAGATAAACTTGATGCTCTGGTTTCATCTTTATTCATTTTCACATGTAATTGATTCTACTGGTCTAAACTTTGTGTATGAGTCATTTTATTCTACTGTACAGCAGTTTCAAACATTTAAAGGAGATGACATTTAATAGATTCATGCAGTATATATGACAGACTATATAAACTTCTTTGTATATGCTTTTAGACAATTCAGTTTAGTTTGAGACGAAAACAAAATGGGGACCCTCCTGTGGTGCACGTGAACACAATGTTCTTACATCCTGAGATCCAACGTGTGACCTGTTCGTAGAGCTGACACTCCCACAGCACCAATGAAGACGGCTATTTCCACCCACACCATCTCTCCTTGCCCTTGGGCGCCGGCTGAAAACCCAGCATGCAAATCCTGCCTGTCTAAACAGGTCAGTGAGCTGATATTTAAATAATGACTCTGCTTTTGTCCTTGCTCTCCTGCCCCTCTGATCTCGCCATATGCTGTGCATATACTACAGTTAAATCCGGGGCTGGTTTAATTTCTGGCACAGTGATTGTCCCACCCACTCACCCCTTGCACTCCCCACCTCCCTCATTGTCTCTCGCTTCAGGTTTTTTCCCCTCCCTGTCAGCAGGGCTAACCACCAGGGGAGGCTGAAATATTACTGACTTCACCCACCACCCACCCACAAGCCCACTCTGCGTTTGGTTATCCACTTAGTTCCTTTCACACTCCGTCTCATTAAATTATGCTGACCGTGTGGATTTCTTTCCCCCCTTTTTTATTTATTTATCTTTTTATATAAAAAAAAATCTAAATCACATTAAGGCTTTTTGTTTTGAGTAGCAGCTGGGGGACTGATATCAGACCACAGCAGAGTTAACAGGCAGATGATGAAGTCCAGAATATTCTGAGTTTAACATTAATTAAACTGAAATAAGGACATGCAAAGCATCAGTCCTCTGATCTTAAAAACTGAATTTTGCAACATTACACTTGGTTTTGGAAGTTTACATGTGTGAAGCTTTCAGGGGGTTTATAGTAAATGGGCTTGTAGTTTTCCAGTGTTTAACTTTTTATGTAGGAGCAGAGCACATCCGATCCAGATTATCATCCAAAGCCTTTCAGAATGTTGTAAAAGGCTCCAACTGGAAATGTGTCTGTCTGTCATACAGACATTTGTGTGTGTTCGTACATCTTAGCTGTGGTTTGTGCAAAGCGCCTTTTCCAAAAGCCTTTGTTTCCTTTATTGTGGCTTTTCCATGCCGAGATCAAAAAAGGCTTATCAGCAGCTTCATACCCTTCATGATTCACTCCATCTGAGAGGATATTGGTCTCATTTGAATTAGATCACAAGGTCTCTTCAGAGTGATAGAGTGCCTGCTAAGCTTATCAACAGGCACTTAGGTGGCCTCTGGTGTTGATTACAATTATTTAAATGCAACCATTTAAACCATTACCAAGTTATGATGCTGTTTGTCTGATCAAATTTGACACAATAAAACACGTTGTCACGTGTTCAGCTGTTCAGCAACTCATGATGAGTGGGTCTGTTAAGCATGGTTTTCATAAGTCTGCTCTTCCTGCCCACCCGGTGTAAAGATGGGAGACCGTTTAATGGCTGATGCGAGGTGCTGACATCCTTTGCTTATCAAGCAGTTATTTTTCTGCCCTTTAACACTGCAGAAATCGTGTATTTGTTGTACTTTTAATAACCAGTGCAGGCTTTAGATTAGGATTTTGCCCTTTGTTTTCATCGTTGAGCTGTTTCTGACACTGGTAAAGATTATAATTAGCATTTGTTCTTTTATCTTATGGGGAAGGAATGAATAAGTCACAAAGTTTATGTCCATTGAATATCTTATTCCTCCGTGCTGCATTAATAAGCATTTTTATGGATGAAGCACAGAAAATCCTCTCTATGCACCTACATGTTGTAACAAGTCCATGTGGAAATGTAATAAACCAGCATAACTGCTTGTAATGCTTACTCATTTCTCTCACTTTCTTTGTCCGAGTTGTATCCGTGCATGACGCATTTACATGGAATGGGGTTGCTGATAGGTAACACAACACGGCAGGGCATTCCTAAGAGTAAAGTGGGCATAAAATTGCAGATATGTACCTCATAGCCTAACACGCATGCTGTTTCGAAGCAACACGCCCCTTTGATGTTTGAATCACTGAGTCAGCCTTTGGTATGCTTGAAATCTGACAGTGTGCTCTCGCGTCAACGGCAGAGTTTATCCTCAGGTGCTGAGTGTTGCTTATGTGCAGCTTTACACGTCAATGCAGGGTTCTGTGTCATGACATGATGCCATCTCAGAAATATTGCTTAGGAATGTCTCACACTGCCTTCCAAGCATACCAGTGCTGGTAATATGTGCTCTCCTCTTTCCACTGCAAATTAAGCAACGCCAGAAAGAACTGGATAATCTGCCAATAGCAGCACTGTGTTGATGCACTGCTGCTGAGGGAAAATGATGGAAATAGTAGTACAGCATCTTCATCATTGCAGCTGAGGCCATAATGCATCTATCAATCTTTCACCTCAACTTGTGAACAATAAATAAAGATATTTAAACTCCTCCACTTGAGGTACTAAGTCAATCCCAACCTTAAGAGAGCAATCCAGTATTTCCACTGAGGATTGTGGCCTCAGTACTGGACTAGGCTGTATAGAATCCCAGTGTCTGGTGGATGTCTCTCTCTATGAGACCAGTAGGACCACAGCATCTGAAAAAAAAACTTGCTAATGAGTTGTTCTCATTAGCAATTCAGCTTTTTTATTATTACTTTCTTTGTTATTAATATTACTTGTATGTTTTTTCTTGTTTTTTTTAAATCTATTATTATTTATTCTCCGTTTCCGTCATTAAGAGTGACCTGTCCAGGGTGTACTCTGTCCTTTCACCCAATGATTGCTGGACAGGTCAAGCTACCTGCGACCTTCATTGGAATAAGCAGTACACAAGATGGATGAATGGATGTGAAACACTTAAGTTAACTTCGATTGTTTCAAAATGTACTGTACAAATACATTTTATTGGATTTTAACAAGGTCTCGTGGTCACAGGCAGCTTCAGAGTCCAGCTCACCGTAGACCATTTGAGTCCTTTGTGGTGCTTAGCAGCTGTTTCCTTACACCATGTGGAGAAAATGAGAATGCTGTTATACAGGAAAAGCAATTATTAAAGTCAGAAATATTCATGTTGTCCAGGTTGTGATCATATGACTGATTTTCCTTTGGTCATAAATGTATTTTGTCACCAACTTGTACATTGTGCCAAGTACTGCCATAACTGTGAGAGCAGCGTTAGCTTGGTAACTTTGAAGAGCTACTTTATTTTAGCATACATAGGGTAATGGAAAGAAAAGTCAGAGCGAGTCATATACATTTCCTGTCTCTTGGGTTACAGCTGTTAGCATGTTAAATGTGAAAACGATAAGCTGCTGTCTTTCTTGTGGGTATGGTATGAAGTTGCCTTGCATGGTGTCTTTGTATCTAGTATGATATGCTAGTTAATGTTAGCGGTGATGCCAGGGTAAAGGTTAGGAAAGATGGATTTGACTTCCCCTGATGCAACAACTGATCTGGCTTAATGTCTCTTTTTGTGTCAGTAAGTTTTGCAGGTGTGGTTCTTTAAAGTAAAAAACAATGATCACTGCAGCACTAAAGACAGAGGAGGCAAACCAATCCTTAGCTCAGTGACTGGAAGTAATGGTGGAAACAAACAGGAAGTGCACTGCTTCACCAGATTGCTACAGCTCAGATTGTGCAGTTAAATTTTTTTTTAATATCCATAACCATATGACAAAGTTGAGCTTATCCTCTTTATGGCCCTGCTAATTTTAGTCTTCTTGTCCACGTTTTATGCATGAGGCCTGTTGATCTCGTGTGGTGGGGTTGTGCCCATCACCATGCTGCAAACAACACAAAACCACAACCACAAAAAGCAAACAAAACTGGACACGTTTATGCCACACTACACACAAACATGCTCATCTGGATCAGCTTTTCTGCAAGTCTACTCCGTCAGAGGACTTTAACTACTTTAACGGCCTCACCTGACACTCGTGATGCTTCTACCTCCTCTTTTTATGTCACAGCTTTGATGTTGAGCAGCATGTATTATTATCGCCGTACCTGTGCCTCTCAGCCAGCGGAGCATTCTGTCAAAAGCAAAAAGGGGAACACAAAAGGGGTTTTTCTATTTTATCTGCAGTATTTTAGGGAAATATTCTCAGTAAAAGTAAAACACATTTAATCTCTGACCTCACTTGTGCTCCTCACAAATATGGAGAATAAGGTTTGTTGTTTCTTGATAGTTTTCTTTTATTTCTCCTTAGAAACATTTTTATCAGAGAGTGGTTTTATCTTATAGTAAGAATTCAATATTTTAGGATTAACTGTCAATAAATCACATTATATGCAAAACTACTTCTTTTATCCTCCATCTTTGACATGCCAAACAACAAAAATAAACACAAATAAACAAGCGAAACATCTTTTATTGCTATTTGTGTTAATTTTGTGTTAATTTCTAATATATTTCTCTGTTTTCTGGTTGAAATAAGTTTCAGTATTACGCAGTCTGCTGGGTTTATTTAAATTATGAACTATTATAATGTGAATTTTTGCCAAACTGTGTCACTTATATAATTTTTACAATTAATTTCACCACCACAAAGGTCTCTGGATGCAGCGAGTAGCAAGAGAATTAGTTAAATAATTGTTCCTGCTGCATGTCTGGCCTGACACATATATTACATAATCTTCAGGGGTTAGGAGATTAGTTTAGTCCATGGATTTTAACCCTCACTTTGCTGCCTTGCTCACCTGTACATCACTCTCTTGCACCTTCAGCTGATGGTAAGTTATCCCTAAGATAAAACCCTGAAGGGTTTGATAGGATAGTCCTCACCTCATAAACATCTGGCATTTGAACTTTAGAAAAAGAAAAAAGGAAAATGAAGATGCTGACAGCTGTGACCCTCAGCCTCAAATTAACGTCCTTCTATATCGACAAAATCCAAACAAAAGAACGAAATGCAGTCTGTTGCTATGCATGAACACACAAGAGCCACAAGAAAGCATTGCAACTTTCTACCAGTGTCTACTCTGTTCTTCTGTAAGCGTAAACAAAACTAAACAAAACAGAGAACACACACAGAAAACCGTTTTCGTTACCCAGGGAAGCTGGTTCTGATCATTGGGAGATTGAGGCAAAGCAAACTATCAGGTGGAACTGAGGCAGCGTGCAACGTCCCAATACCCTGCATGGAGGGGTGCTTCCTTTGTCTCACACACAATAGAAGAAGCTGCGGTGAAAGCTGGTTTTCTGGTGAACATGTGGGGATTTCTGCAATATTTAAGTCTTCTTTTTAATATGATTAGTGTCAAATGTGGTTTAGTTAGTCTTAGAACCTCATATTTAACTGCAGCTGGAGGACTGCTGGCTGCTTTCATGTGCTGAAGGAAACAGGATTGTTGGAGATTACAGTAAAATAAAATGCTCTTAACAGGCTGGTTAATATAAAGAACAGGGCTACACCAAACCCCCAGCTGAGAAATAATCTCCTCCATGCACCCCATTTTATGATCATCTGAGTTTTATCAAAATTATGATTTGGTTCTTGTTTATTTGATTACTTGAAGCCAATCACTGTCTTGTAGAAGAAAATAAGAGAACATTTTGTATAACATAACTGTAAATACAGGCAGAATTGGCATAGAGAGAATAAATGTGCTTTTAACTGGTTCATTTAATGTTAAAATGATACATTTGTGTAAATGAAAGCAGGATGGAGGAGCTATTCAAACTGTTCCTGATTAAAGCATATAGAAGAGCTTTAGTTCAGATTCAGCTCAGATTCCCCGGGATGGAAATGAAACGCTTCTTTTAAAAGGTGCTGCTGTAAAAATGAGTTTAAATCAAACTGAATTTTTATTTTGCTCATGAAGGGAAATTATGTGAATAATTATAGACTTTGAAACTAAGGCCATTATATTAATGCATGTCAATCTAAATTCATCTCGGGCACTTTTACAACCATGAAAGACCCAGAATATTTGGATCATAAATAAGCAAAGTAGGGTAATATCATCAAGCAGTATAAAAATCCTGCCTGATACATCTCTCTCTCTCTCTTTATTGTATCGCAAAAACAATTAGGAAAATGTCTCTAACTTCTGGTACGGTGAAATCTTTTTTTCTGTTAAGTGTACGTGTTTTTATTTAATTGAAAAAGCAAATTAAACTGATAGGCTTGTATGATACAGCACGGTAGCATACAAACAGCTATAATTCTCCAGACTTCTCCATATTGTTATCATTTGTGAATTAAAGGCTTTGTAGGAGTCAGTTTATGCTGACACAGTTCAGGAAGTGAAAAATGTCATGTAAACTGAGACAAGTACACACCTCTTTCTGCTGCCATCTACTGGTTGGAAAATATGAGGTTATTCAATAAGTGGTGAATTATAAGAATAAAATGTGATTATGTCAGGCTAGTGCCATTCATAGCTTAAATTTTACCCCAAGCTCTTTATTTCTTTCACTTATGTCCTCTTTAGCAGACACATTAACTTATGAAAGAGAGAAAAAACCAGCTTTAATAATTATTATTTCAAAACTAAAGCCATATATATATATATATATATATATATATATATATATATATATAATTTAGAGGAGGGTGGAAACCAGCTGTCACTAAAATAATTTGAAATTGGGAAAAGTAATTGGTAATTGATATTTTGTAAAATCATGACATTATTTTGTAATTGTGGCTCAACAGAAATGTTCAAATGAAACAAGCAAACAGATGTTACATCACTCATTAAATAATATTTTTGAACAATCTTGAACAATTCTTTGAGGAAATCACTTTAATCCAGTGTTTTCTGTAACTCTTGGTTAAACTTCTGCACCTATTACAAACATTTGTATTTATGTATCTTTTTTTTAGTCT
>JBAMHV010000016.1:2127523-2159217 GCA_037177535.1 Pseudomugil gertrudae | reverse complement strand
GCTTCCAAACACCAGGCGAAACCACCCCACACCCCCCAACGTTTCCCCACACATCAGATAACGATCCTCTACCCACATCCACCTGCTCCTTCACGTTCTTATCATACCCCCTACCTCAATAACCATATTTCTTATCCTCCATATAAATTTGGGTTTAAATTGAGCAGATCGGGTACTGCCGGTGGCCGACACTAGAGGCTCATTCCGCCGCTGGGTTCGCGTGTGTTGTTTTGGTTAGCAAGCTAGCTTAATGCTTTCCGCCGGTTTTAACGGTGATGGCTCTCACATGAGGTGGGGAAGCGGGTCTGTGGTTTTCTCGTTAAACGTCAAGTGAAGTGTCGTGGACATGGCCGGTGTTTTCGACATCGATTTGGATCAACCGGATGAGAATGTCTCTGACGACGAACTTGAGGATGGGGTGAGTTTACGTTGACAGCAAGGCTAATGCGGTTCCTGTTAGCAAGCTAGTTAGCGCTTAGCAACACCAAGGCCCGCGTCAGCGTCAATGGCTGAATGTCCTTTATCGGACAGCGTCTCGCGCACCCCTTTCCCGCGGATTCTGGTAGCGTCCCGTACAATGGTGACCGCCCCTTAATAGAACATAATTTCGTTGCTTTAATTAAATTGGACTTGATACCGACTATAGTTAGTTTTGGTAATAGATATACAAGTGTAAATTAAATGTTCTACTTGTGTGTACAACATGTTGTCCGACAATGGAAGCATAAGTCGTCCTGTGCTCTGCATCGGCATGCCAGTCGGGGGTTTTATTGCTGGATAATAAGGTGTTAGTTAGTCGAAACACACCAGTTTGACAGCTGCTTTGACGTTTTTATGGACCATATTGATATAAAGGATAAATAAATTCACTGTCGAGCAGGATAACAATATAGTAAATCATCCAATGCTAGCTAAACTCCGGCTAAAATCCCTGTTAGCAACTTTTTAAAAGCTCTGCGTAATGTGAACTAGAGTTTAGAAGTTCATGTTATATCCATGGCTTTTTCATGCTAGCTGCTAATTTGCTAAGTTGTATAACGCTGCTAAAAACAAACAGACTACAGGTCTTAACATGTAACAGATAACTAAGCTAGGGAGAATGTTTATCTACAATACAAAGTAAAACAATGTAAAGTATGTTGGATTTGAACTGAATCCGCTTCAGTGGTAAATATAAATAATGTTTTGTTGCTTGTATTGTTGTTTCCTGTTTTTAGGGTCAGCTCGGTGAATACATGGACCAATGCAGTAGCTTTGAATTGTGAGTTTTTGCACTACTGTGATTTGCTGCTTCTCTTGTGTCCACCAGTCCCAACCTTATATTACATATTATATTTGTTTGAGATGACCAAAGTTTGCACTTAAGATCTGCACATTAACAGCATTTAATAAACTCCTGTGCTGATTTAAGCCATGTCACAATGATGTTGGAGCATCAATAACCAACAGATTGTAAACATTTGTACCAGCCAACACCTAAGGTGAAATCTGGTACCATTAAGCTGCAACATGTTTTTATTTTAATACTCAAATCAGGGTATTCCATTAAACCAGGTGCCCTTAGTGAAAGCATTTACCTAATGCTCTTTTGTTGATTAGCATCTTATCTTAATCTGTTGGTAAGATCCATCTACACTTTACCTGTAGAGGGTGGTGAAACTCTTTTTCCAAGCAGATATTTGACTAACACAGAGGAAACCTCTCACACTCTCACTTAAACCACTTAAGATGAACTGATTGAGCTAAGAAACTCTGCTTTGGTTAAATAATGTCTTAGATAAATAAGTATATAAAGCTGCGATTGGTGCCACCAACAGGCCATCATGAAGTGCTCAACTTTCTCCAATCAAAAGACTGCATTTCATGAAGTATTTTGTTGCCAAGCAAAGCAAAGGATATTTTTGTTTTATATGTTTTATATTTTGGATATGATCCACTTTATAAGCTGTGTATGTCCCAGGATAAATCTGCATTTTCCTCCACACCACTGCTGTATTTAAGCTTTAACGCTCAAGTGGCTCAATGACCTGGATGTTGCAAGTGTCCTGTCGAGTCATTGTTTTAAATCCCCTCTTTACTGTTTTTTTTCCAGTAACATGGATGACTGTGAGAAGTTTGAAATTTCAGAGAACAGCGTGAACAAGGGAACGGAGCAGATCCGGCCTGAATGTTTTGAGCTGTTGAAGGTTTTGGGGAAAGGGGGCTATGGAAAGGTGAGGTCCCAAGTTCTTCCACCAAATAACTATCCACCTGTATTTGTCCTTTTTTTATATGGTGTTACTTAACTTCTAGTGGACTTTTTAAAACTTAATAGTTGATTGTTTACCCCTCAGACAAAACTGTATCAGACCTGTTTATTTGGTATAAATTAAAAACAGAGATTCTGCTTATTTAAGATGTACGAGAAATCTAATTATTTCACATAAATGATGGAAAACCCACTCTGTCTTTTACTATTTTAGCCTCCCGCGTTACCCGTATGTGGAAGAGGATATTGCATAGGTCTTGACATTTCTTAATTAAGTGACTGGAAGTTTCAACAGTGATTTATCTTTCATCAGTTGTCATTTTTTTGTTTGTTGTGTTACTTTAGACTGCCAGATCTGATGCAAAACCAAATATTATTTACATGGATAAAGCATAACCGTCAACACATTTTTGTATCTTTTCTTAAACCGAGTCAGGACAGCAGTGTTTGTTCGCTGTAGTGTATTGATTTTATTGGTATGTCTTGGTTTTAACGGTGAATGTTTTGAGTTGTAAAACCAACTTTATCTCTTAACTTTACAATAACATTGCATTTTGGAAAAATTATGCCCTTTGTTTAACTTGGAGTGTTTTTTTTTTTTATCTAAGAAGTCCTTTTCTTTAAGGGATAACTGATCATTACAGAGAGGTCAGATTGTTTTTATTTTGTTTCAGCATCTTGTCTTTTAAAAAATGTAGTTTGTTCTAAAAACTGAGAGTTTGGACAGAGAAACGGAAAATTAAAGCGGTTCAAAGTTTCACCAAACTCAATTTAAAGTATCGCAATTGTGTTTGTAGAAAACATTTGTTAATTTATTAGTTGCTCTTTTGAGTACACACACTTGGTTCACTATTTTGGTGCAAAATCTTCTCGTCCACCAATAATGTATTGACTGTTGCAGGTAAATTTGCTGCACAGCCAATGGAGTTGTGACTATATTATTCACAGGATTTGAAAATAAACTATTATAAAGTCTGACATTAAAATCAGAAAAGTTACCAAAATATTATATTTCTAACATGTTTAATTGGGTTACAGAGTGAAGAGTTATCATCCTAAAACATCGCAGCTGTTGTAAAATTTGCTCCTAGAAAAAGCAGTCTTATGTGAAAATGTTATGATGCTATTCATATTCTGGCTATTTAATTAGCTCATTATCTTATGACACGTGTATACTTGATCTTTTTTTTAGGTCATTGCTTAAATACGTATTGTAGCTGAAGATGTTACGTTTGGAAAAGCAGGAAGTGTCTAATTTAACTGTTGGCTGTGTCATCACTTGTTGAGTTGGTTATATTTCAGCCAGGAGTGGTGTATTTCTTAAAGTAATATTGATCCTGTGTAATATGATGTGAACTTTTACAGGTTTTTCAGGTTCGGAAAGTCTCTGGTGCAAACTCTGGAAAGATTTTTGCTATGAAGGTTTTAAAGAAGGTGAGTTGATCCATTCTCTGGCCACCAAAGATGTCCCCTAGTGTACAGATGCTGCAGTGCAACCTTACAGGAATTATGTCTGAGTGCACAAAAATAAAGTATAAGAAGCTGCTTTTTGGATATCACAAGCTTCACACGAATAAACTGGAAGTTACAGTGAACTTTTTCTGGTAACACACTGGTTTATTCAGCTATGCAGCCAAATGAGCAAGCCTCCTTAAGTAAAGGCAGCTCCTTCTGTTCAGCTTGACCTCCTCTCTGCAGCTTACACAGAACTGATATTTGTCTTTGCTTGGAAGGCCAGCACATGTTCCCAGAAGCTTGAATTTTGCTTAATGATCTGGTTCATTGGCTTAATAAACCAGCTGTTCTTATCATCCTGCCATCCAGATTCCTGCCCCTGCAGCTGACACTGAAGCGCTAAACACAAGATAATGGCCTTTCAGTTTGTTGTGTCCATGTATAAACACCCACACTGTGTCTTTCTGTGCCATGCCAGGCCATGATTGTGCGCAATGCGAAGGACACGGCACACACCAAAGCTGAGAGGAGTATTTTGGAGGAGGTGAAGCATCCTTTCATTGTGGACCTCATCTATGCCTTTCAGACTGGGGGGAAGTTGTACCTCATCCTGGAATATCTGAGTGGTGAGCATAGTGATCATAGATTAAATTAGGGCTCGACTGATGCTTAATCCAGTTCAGGGTTGCAGCAAAGATGGAGGCTATCCCAGCTAAAAGAAGGCAAAAGACTGAGTACACCTGGACAGGTTGCCAGTCCATCACAGCTGTATACATTTAGACGCAGGTGTATGCTGTTTATAAGCAACATAATAAATGAAGTTATTGGAAAAACATACTTTATGCAGCCATCTGACGTGGCGTCTTGTTCTAGTATTTTTCTGACAAGGTAAACTGACTGATATCATGGTGGCTGTTGAACTGTAATGGTAATCATTTCACATCATGGTCCTGCTCTGAATAAACCTCTGAATTCATCTCCTAAAATAAGCCTCAACACGCAGCCGACAGAGTGATGAAGGGTTGTTCTGTATTCTCAACTGGAGGATGTTTAAACCGTGAGCTAACTACAGCTATTTTGTTGCTAACAGACAAATGGTATAAAACTCTGTTTTGTTAACTGAGAGAATGGAAATGAGGGAAAATCGTCTTCCCACAATGGTATGAACTGATCTCTTATTGTGAGGAGAAATTTAAAATTACAGATCAAAGTCATTGATCGTATCATGCACCGATCACACTTGGTGCGCAGTGAGTAACTAGCCAGGTTTGCAACATAAATGAAAAGCATGACCGATGCAACACAACACGCGCCATTACACACGACAGAGAGGGTTAAACTGAAACTGGAGAATTGCTCGGTCATTATTATTTTCACTACTTTGTTATGAACGGTCGGTTCAGTTCAGCCCACTGCTGTAATCTTGCCTGACTTACTACTCCTGTATGTTATTGAGAGGGCCGAATAGCCACAGAGACACATTTTTGCCCCTCTGCAGCTACTGTCCAATGGCTACGTTTACATGGGACTTTTATTCCTCTTTATATGCAAATAAAAGTAAATTCTGCTTTAAACGGATGAAAAATGATCATATAAATGATAATTCAGAATTAAACTTAAATATGACGAATAAAACAGCATTTAATCAGCAAAACAAATGTCGATGATGACTATTTTTTTTAAAAAGTGCTTTTTTTAATCAGCTAGCCGATCAATCAGTCGGGCTTTACATAAAATGCAATGCTTTTTGAGGTTGCTCCTGGGATATAGAAGGTATGTTTCTGTGTACATCTGAATGATCGTTTTGTATGTTATGCTTGCAGGCGGTGAGTTGTTTATGCAGCTGGAAAGAGAGGGCATCTTCATGGAAGACACCGCCTGGTGAGTCATTTCCACTGGTGAACCTTCACCTGATGGCTTGTAGTTAGTTTGTATATGATCTGAATTATGGTCAACGTTTGCAGTTATGGGTTTTTAAAAAAGAAACTTATTAACATGATTAGACTCTCCGATTTTCTTGTAACAATTTTTTCATCAATTGCTTACGGCTGCACGGCGGCGCAGTTGGTTAGCACTGTGTCCTCCCCATTGGCTGGGGGAGATTGCAACCTTTCTGTGAGGAGTTTGCATGTTCTCCCCGTGTTAACGTGGGTTCTGTCCGGGTACTCTGGCTTCCTCCCACAGTCCAAAGACATGCACCTTGAGGATAGGCTGATTGGAGACTCTAAAATTGCCCATAGTAGTAGTGAGTGTGCACGGTTGTCTGTCTGTGTGTTGACCCTGTGATGAACTGGCGACCTGTCCAGCGTGTACCCTGCTTCTCACCGATGTCAGCTGGGATTGGATCCAGCCCCCTCGCGATGCCGTTCAGGGAATAAGCAGTAGATGATGAATGAATGGATGTTTTGCTCACACATCTGATACATTTATAGTTATTATATAGTTTCATGTCATTAGCAGAAGAGCTTGTAGCTTTGCATCCTCCCTAAAGTAACCACATTCCAGTGTTTTATTTAGTCCATAGTTTGTTTTGTTTTATTTTAGTGGGAAAGTATTTATTGCTGAAACAGTGAGATGGCTGTCCCTTTGGGAAAAATATATTTGTATTCTTCCAGGAACCAGATACGACAAAATAAGAATGAAGATGTTCAGTACAGAAATTCTCAGACAGGAAATAAAGTCATTAGGACTTGTGTCCACACAGCACTTTTTCCTAAGTGCCAAAGCTTATATGTAATTGTTTTCAATGATGTGTGTGTGTGTGTGTGTGTGTGGCTGTCGACAGGAATTTATTATGTTCAGCTGCTCCAAAAGCTTTAAGCTGAATATTTAACTTTTCAGAAAAGCACTTGTCATTTTAGTGGATTTATTCGGGCAACTAACCACACATGGGGCAGACGCTGTCACCCCAGTAACCAATAGGATGAGACATTGGCATCTTCTTGCTGTGTCTGTCAGCTAGCAACAACTGTGACATTTGAGACAGAAATGATCAAATCAGAGAATGACATCCACCCATTTCCTGCTGCTTATTTGCACAAAGGAGACAAATCAGGCGGACACTAGATGTTGATGGTAATTCTATTAACCATGTCAAGATACTAAATATGCTGCAGTCTGTCTGTCAGGTGACGGATAATCACACAGACGCATAGCAGGACAGATCATCTGAAGCTAGCCTTACTTACAATTAGGCTTAAAACATGCCTGAAAATGGACTCCTAATAGTAGCCCTTCCACAAGACCGTGATACAGCTGTGTCAGGCTGACCTCTCTGCAGTATGACCTCTTGAGTCGTGGTATGCTGATGTGTTGATTGTTTTAGACTGAGTGTCGTCTCTTTTTTGCTCATGGTTGGAAAACGATGTTAATTATACAAACTGTAGAATGACAAACATGCTAACACAATATGAGTAGATGGTTTATCACAGAACAGCAGATAAAATATAGATGTACTCATGTTTGCATAGAAACATTTACATTAATGTCCAAGTTAGTCTGGCTTTTTTAAAATGATATCCTGAAAGGAAGTACTTCCCAGCACACCGCCAGGCTTTTGTCTGGCAGAAATGCGTGAATGCATGATGTCCCTAGGAGTTGGGGAATATATGTCACATATATGTGACAATGTGAGGGTTAGATGGTCCCCTGCAGTGCTTTTGTTTTGTAAATATAGCATGCAGCTGAAAATGGGTCAAAATACTGACCGAATAAGGTTTGCATAAGAGAATATAAATAGTGTAGAGGTATTCGATTTCTAATATTTTGTCTTTTTTTGTTAGTTTCTATCTGGCTGAGATTTCAATGGCGCTGGGTCACCTGCACCAGAACGGCATCATCTATAGAGACTTGAAGCCTGAGAACATCATGCTGAGTAACACTGGTATGTTATTGAGGCAGGGTAAAAGCACAACTTAATAAATGTGGCCTTTTAGTAAGGAATTTGTTGTTTAGTGTCTAATCTCCTTTACGCTGCATTTACCTTGCAGGACATGTGAAGCTGACAGACTTTGGTCTGTGCAAAGAATCCATCCATGATGGAACAGTCACACACACCTTCTGTGGCACCATCGAATACATGTATGCACACAAAACTTCTGTGTATTGATGTCTTATTTCCTACTGATTATAGTGTGTCCTGCTGTATCACTGTGCTTCTTGCTCTGTCCGTCCTCAGGGCTCCAGAGATCCTAATGAGGAGTGGACACAATCGAGCCGTGGACTGGTGGAGTCTGGGAGCGCTCATGTACGACATGCTGACAGGAGCTGTAAGTATAAAGCTATCAGTCTAGTGGTCACGTTGCTAATGTACGTAAACACCGAATGAAGCGTTACGTGTAGCCGAGCATTCGTTTGTGACCTGCTGCTCTCTCCCAGCCTCCATTCACGGGTGAAAACCGAAAGAAAACGATTGACAAAATCTTGAAATGCAAACTCAGCCTTCCACCTTACCTCACACAAGAAGCCAGGGACCTCCTTAAAAAGGTGGGTGTCTTCAAGCCTCTCCAGTTTCCCAGTTTCGTGTTTACTACGACATCTGGAACTGTAAAGAAATACTGTTCCTTTCCTTGCAGCTGCTGAAACGAAGTGCCTCAACAAGACTCGGGGCTGGACCAGGAGATTCTGCTGAGGTCCAGGTAATCCGAATCACTTGTATTCACACGTTAAGTTTTAATGTTCATGTTGAAATGGTCATGGCAGGAAATATCTGAAAACCTGCTTGTACATTAAAAAAAATCCTGCTTCTTTGGTTTTGTTGTCTCTTCCAGGCCCACCTTTTCTTCCGACATATAAACTGGGATGACCTCTTTGCTCGCAAAGTAGAGCCTCCATTTAAACCATTTCTGGTGAGAATGACTTGACTCCTCCTTCGGCCAATTAGATGCCCAACACAAGACACATCCTGGCCAGAACCAATCGCACTCCCCATTATCATAGAAACAGTCGGAACAACTTCTCATCTGGTCGTAGCAGTTATCCCAACTCCCTGGTGTTTCCCAGCATGGTCACGGTCTGAAACTCTTTCTGCTCCTCCTTGGTGATTAATACATATCCTTCTTTTGGCAGCAATCAGCTGATGATGCCAGCCAGTTTGACTCAAAGTTCACCAGCCAGACTCCAGTAGACAGCCCGGATGACTCCACGCTCAGCGAAAGTGCTAATCAAGTCTTCTTGGTGAGTATCTGGCGCCGTGCAGCACATTACACTGTGGATGCTGCGGCTTTGCTCCCTTAGGCATCTAAACAATCATCTGTATTGAGAGGACTAGCTTTGTTGTGAGTGTAGATTACTAAAACACTGTGCCTCGTGTCTGCTTGTGGCAGCAAGCCATTGCAGAAATGAAGATATCTGCAGAAATCATTTAGTTTTTAAAATCTCAACATATCAGGATGTCTTCATATATCTAGCCTCACTCGGTTTCTGAGAAGTTTTGAACTGTAAAAATGAATTTAAAGTTGATAACTTGTTGTTACTCTAATAGGAGAGGACATGAGATACATTTTTAGGGTGATTTGTTAGATGCAGAAGTACTCTGTCAGCATTCAGCAGTTGGGTCTTATGAGAATCCGTTAATGCATCCCATCTGTTTTACTCCTGCTAGTCTTCCTGGAAGCTTTGTTCACTGTTACACCACATTGCATGATATGGTTTACTCTGTGTTTCATTGCTCATCATCAGCTGTGGGTTGTTTTTGGAAGACGGCCTTTGAAGAGGTGGACTTGCGTCTCACTGTTTTCGTCCCCCACCTCTTTCCCAGGGTTTCACATATGTAGCTCCATCTGTGCTTGAAAACGTTAAGGGGAAGTTTTCTATTGAGCCAAAGGTCCGCTCACCGCGGAAGTTCCCTGGAAGTCCGAGAACACCTGTGAGGTAACGGCATGTTTCCCACTTGTTGATGACTCACTTGCTGACTTTGTATAAGTAGCCTGCATGAATCTGTTGTCAAAGCGGTTTTACTTTAACTTTAATTTTTCACATCTGGTTGAGGTGGTTTTAGAATAATTTACTCTGTTTAAAAGGAAAAACTACACAAAGTGAAACATACAACTGTTTTTTTTTTTTTACCAGAAGAATAACACAAGTATTATGTTTCTTTTTCCGAAAGTCCATTGAAGTTTGCAGGAGGGGACTGCTGGCCCCGGGGACCGTTGCTGACCAGCAGCCCATCCCTGCCGTCCTCCAGCAGCTTTGTAGACCAACCTATGGAGGTGTCGTCAGTTGAGCAAATGGACACAAGCAGCAGTGGCACCTCTGAGGTGTCTGCTCCCCTTCCCATCAGACACCCTTCAGGCATTAGTGCAGGACCATACAAAAAGCAGGCCTATCCCATGAACTCCAAGCGGCCTGACCACCTGCGAATGAACCTATGACGCTTGGCTTGCACATGAACTTTAGTTGTCTTTCAATTTCTCCTCCTCTTCCCTTTGTATTTTATTTTAGATAATTTTTTTTCTGAAAACTTGACTGACACCGTCGACTCGGATCACCAGCTCTTCCAGCAGCGCCTTCCCTGCCTTGGCCCCCCAGTTCCTCTTTACTCAGTCTAGCTTCCTCGGCCTCACGGGGATCGTCAGCTGATTTCCGATCAGTCAGTGGGTGGAAATTCAATTATGCGGTTTTCTTCTGGCTGATGTGGTTTTGTTGTACTGAGTTGGCATTATCGTATGATTGTCTGGTGCTCTTGTCTCTAAGTCTGCGCCGGTTACTTGCTATCAGAAAGGAGATACTCTTATCCAAAATCTGCTGGATTTGATTGACAGACATGGGGAAAGAACAGAAGGACGTCGCATATTTCTTTGTATCTGCTGCAAAAATAATCCCACATGGGTGCTCTTTGGTGTGCAGATCCATCTGTTCTTTTTGCATTGTTTCCCTGTCAACGTAAGAAAATTTAGGTCTCAATTCTGAGTAGGTACAAGTTACCAAACAACATTTTCACAATAAACATGTCATCATGTTGCCTTTGATATGGAAGAGTGGGTCACAAGTAGGTGGCGCATGATTAAGGAAAAACATAAACAAAAACACGAGTGAAATGTCACCGTGGGCATCACTTCCACCACAACCATGACCAAATACTGGACTGCTTCACTTGTTTGACTAAAATGTTGGCTTTAGGACTTCAGTCTAAAAGCACTGCGCGATTCTTTTGTTCTGAATGTAAACAATCCTAAAGCCTTTTTATGTATCACCTAAATCTGTGCTTATTTCACTCCTGCAGTCACATTGACCACCAGGATTGCTTGATGACCTAAAATACCAGACTGGCATCACTGCCTTTACCAGTTCAGGCTGCATTCATGTTTCCAGGACCGAATATGGAACAAATAGACCGAAACCTGTCCGAGCTGAGATGTTAGTTTGCCGTGACATAACTCCCCATTCCCTCGTATAAAAACTGACCACAGGGTTTGATGCAGATTGTTTAAACTGTAATCCAAATACTTGAGTTTACTGAAAAGTCCAAAAGTACTGTTTTGATTAGCCAAACCTTTTTTTTTCCTGGTAAACATTAGAAAACAACTGACTTATCAAAGTGTTTTCATAATGGCTTTTTTTTTTTTTTATCGTGCTGACTTCGTTTCCTGTGTGTTTATTTTTGTAAGATAATGCAGATTTTTCCCTCCATTTGGGGCTTGTGTAAGTAGAGTGAGGTTGTAATAACAGATCAGCATCCAGCTGAACTTTCTTTTTCTACCATTCAGGTAAGTTTTAGAGCAATCACTCAACTTAATTCAACCCGTTTGTTTTTGTATTTATTTAAAGTGCCATTGTGCTTCACTTCATTATGCACACTATGCAATCTATGTATTTATTGTGGAGTATTACTAAGGCAGCAGAATGTGATTTTTTTATTTTTTATGTAATGACCATGTACAGTATGATTTCTTTTGTTTCCACACAACACACAACCTCAGATGCAGCTTTTAATTTAAAATGGGCTCAAATGTCTTACTGTATTTATTTTGTGCCATGTTATCACATTCAAAGCGGATACTCTGAAGACATTTTGGTATTTATGACATGGCTGCTTCTTGCTCCAAGCTTCTTGGGTGTAGAGCTTAAAATAAGGGTGACATATTGTGGAAAACAAATAATGGGAGTGGCATTGTGCCTTTGATTAAAGTGTACATGATGTGTGTACAATTAGCTGTAAATTATAGTGTGTATGGAATATTCTGAGACTGACTTGTTTCCTCTTAGACCTCTCTGGGATGCACATATCTTTGCTTTACCAGTTTATTAGATTAATGTGGGATCATTTGTATGACTCGATGAAGAAAAGCTTGACAATGTCCATCTTATCAAGTTTACTTCATTTGAGGAAACTTCTTTTATAGGGGATGTTTTTGTAAATCCCTGGTCCACATGGAGCAGTTTGTTTGCAGTCATTTGAAGGTGTCTGAATGACATTAATCATGTACATGGTGGAATTAAAAATAAACATGACATTCGCTGATGTTTGTAAGCCACAGGGGTCGAAACAAACCGTTTCCATTGCTTTTACTTCTTTTAGCTCTTTGTTCGAAACAACTCAAAACTTGACAGTAATTCAAATGCAGATTTTATTCGGATAGTTTGATTAAAAATAAAAGTGAAATTACTTTTATACATAAAATAAATCCAGTCTTTGGTTTGATTTGGTTTTTTTACAAAATGAATGTCACCCGTATAAAAATAATTATTCAATGACCAAAGTTCACAAAGCTGAAAGAAAAATGCAAACTTACACTGAACTGCAGGATTGAATGTTTTAGCCTGCTTTCACATGTTACTGTGTACTTGGTCGCTGTTGAGCCTTTGCAGTGTGTCAACCCTCCCAGCTGCCCACTGAGCAATTTGAGTGGTTTTAATACTCTTTAGCAGACATGAAGCGGCTCATTTTTACACCATTACAAATCAGAAACACTGGATAAGAAAGGGTTTGTGTGCTGCGTTTGATCAAACGTATGAAAAAGGTTTAAAATACTTTTCCCATATATATCTATAGGACTCATCCTCTCCCGTATTTACAAGAAACTGTGCACTTAAAATTTCTGTTGCCATGAAAAGGTAAATAAAAATAAAAGTAATAACTTCAGATGTGAATAACATGAAAAAAATCAATCAGCAGTAGAAATGTACAAGTAAAGAAGTCAAACATTGACCCACAGGGGAGCCCAGCCCTTAGCTAAGAACTGAAACAGTGTGCATGACGTTACGCGTCAGTGGCGTTTGAGAAAAACCCCTACAAAGATACTAATACCATACTCAAGAGCTCAGTGTCTGTGCATTGCTAATCAATAAATCTGCAGGTGAGGAGATGTAGCACCATCTCTCCATTTGTAGATCTTCTCTGTGATGACTGTGCGACACAGGGGGCAGCTCTTCTCCCGGTTAAACCAAAGAGCGATGCACTCGTCACAGAAAATGTGCTGCAGAGAAGTAAAAACATGTCGGCATGTGTTGCACCTGTACTCCTGCTTGATTCAAGAACAAAGCTTTAAACATAATAAAAAGGTACAGCGATGATTCCCACATCGCCAGTACATCTCTGTGCAGCATTGTGCATGCTGATGATTTACCTGACAGAGCAGAGATCGAGGATCCCTGTACTCTCCCTGGCAGATGGGACACACATCTCCAGCCTCGCTGCACTGACCCCGTGTTGCAGCTGTACCTCTATGCTAATAAAATAAAAACAAAACTTTAACACTCCTATACAGCTGCTTATCAAGTCTGAGCTGTTACTGTTTAAGTAAAAGGTTATGAGCAACAAACCTCGCCCACGAGAAACGTCTTCCCAGTTTTTAGTAAAGACATCCACTGGCCGTACAATCCTAAAAGCTGAAAAGGTTTTTATTTCAAGTATTAATGTTTTCAACATCTATACTGGGGGGGGGGTGTTTGCATATTTGTGGTAGCTTACCTTTAATATGAGGTAGAGCAAAGCCAGCAGAACCCCCAGTGTGATCCCAGGGGCCCCATCAGTCTCCTGGTAAGTGACCAGGTAGCGGAACCACAGAGGAACAGGTGCTGTAGCCTGGTGCACTTGACCCAATTCCTCAGTCAACATCAGCCACCGTCCCTGAAGACATAAACAAGATAAAAATGAAGACACTTGCATTATGTCTCCTTGATCAACAGTCCGAAGGAGAAAACTGCCCGTCATACCTGTGTCCTGTAGGTCACCAGTGAGGAGGGCAGCAGCACGATAAGGCACTTCATTTCCATAGAGAGGAACTTTATTATGAAGTTTGTGACTCCAACTGCCCAAAGGATCTCCCAGAAACCCAGCGGTTCAATGGTTGGACTGAGGAAGATGAGGCTAGAGAGGGTGGTGAAATTAGTTGAAATTATTCGATTTCTCACACTTAAATGGATTCCTGATTTAACCTTTCACCCATGACTGTATTAAATGAATGAGTGGTTATTTTGGTGACAATCATGCACACGAGAGCGATTATAAGAATTATTTTACATGCAAACATAAAGCAATTTTCTTTTAAACTAACTTAAATCTTTTCTTTATCTTGTACCCAGAATATCAATAATACACAGAAGAGAATAAAGTCAAAGAATACAAAAATATTCTTAATTAATCCACATGTTTAGAATAATAATACATTGAAGTAATTTAACAGGTGCAAAATGACAACAAAGCATCTCAGACCACTTCAATGAACACTTCATATTTCACATAACAAGGCAAGGACAATATGAATTATTATAACATTAGCATTATATTCATATCTTTGTGTATTGAGGTGTAAAAATAGAGTGAGTGAGCCTTACCAATAGTAAAGTGTCTCAGTGAGAAAGGTGTAGTAAAGCAGGAGGGTGGAGGATAACAGGAAGAAAAGCAGCCATATGCACTGCAGCTTCGAGTGGCGATCCTGGAGATGCAGAGATAAAAATGTAGTTGCAAGAATTTTAACAATCATGTTTGTATATCTGTGACTTCTTGTATTTCCGGTTCTTCAACTTGCCTGAAGGAAAACTTGAGTTTGAATGTTTTTATTCACATATAGGAAGGTTGTGAGGAGGCCAACCCCAACTGCTAGACCTGGTAAATAATGACAGATTAAAAACTGTTGTGTTCACAGCTGCAATAATGTATGAGCTGAACTCATACTTACCCAGAGCATGCTGGATGACCAGCTTAGCAGACAGTATGACGAGGAAAGGAAGACTCTTTTGGAGCCAACGGAACAGACAGCGAAGCTCAGACAATGAGGTGCTGGGTTCTCCAGAATCCAGATCAGAATCTGGAGGGTCAATCTCAAGGTCTGAATTGCTGTGGTGCTGTGCTCGTGTATGTCCATGTGAATGTGAATGGGAGTGGCTGTGGGAGTTGACCCTGGACCTCCTGGATGATGCACCTCCGCTTGATTCCCCAGAACTTCCAGTCATGGATACCCGCACCTCACTGCTCTCGGTACCGGTGGGAGCGGCAGTAACAATCGGTGTCCCGGTGAGAAGCCCTTGTTGCAGATTTAGACACAAGCCATTTCCTGCATGAGCCCCCTGCTCACCTGAATTAGGCTGCATTACAGTAGGAGACTCCCTCAGTTTCAGTGCTCTTCTGAAATCACTCCTGTGGGAATAAGTAAAATATAGTTGTATTATCTGTACCTTACTGTTTAGTGAAACTCATTTGCATTTATCTGACTTATCTCAAATGTAACAGACCTACCTTGCTAACAATATTGCAGAATTTAAACGTTAATATAAATGTTGTAAAGCAGCTTAAGTTTTCTTTTCTGAATACGTATCAGTGACTAACCTAAATAACATTACCTAAATAAAATTAATTTTCACATTAATTAAAATTGTTAGCTCAATCACGCATTTTTGGCCAATAAATTCAAATAGATTAGTAGCAAAGACATATCAGACAGCTATGTTTCCGAAACACAGTTAGCCATTAGCATTAGCAACCAAGCCAACATATGTTGTCTATCAGTCCATACTGGCAGCTGATAAAGCTTCAGCTCACCTATCATTCTGCACCCGGAGTTTCATGGTAAGTCCTTGGTCCCCATTTAGTACAAAACCCAAGTCACCCAACGAAAAGAAGCTAAAGTAAACCAAACATAAAACTAAGTTGTTAGCTCTTACGCTAAACCGTGTAGGACATTTTGACGTTGTAAGCTGGCTTCTTCGACTGGATTTTCTCGGTTTATCGGTGTAAAAGGCGACATTATCGCCACCTACTGGACACTTCTTATAACTACACTCATAAAAATATATTACAAAATAATAATGTTATTCTTATTTAATTGTGGTCTGTTTTTGTTATATGTCAAATTAATTTGATACATAGTCTTGCTAAGAAACAATACAAAGCGAGAGTGAGGCTAAAATGTTTACATACTAGTACTGATTAACAAACAAAGAGCTGTGATGTAGTCCTTCATAATTCACACATCATATATATAGAAACCAGTTATTCACAAGACAGTTTAGCAAAACATTGCCATCTTACAATAGATGTAATTTGAATCCACCTTACTATCAAGTTGCTAATTTGACCTCTAGTTTTCATTTCACAGTTGATAGTAATTATTCATACAACACTAATTTGGGTTAAAATGGGTTATTTCTGATGTTGCAAAGAAGTTTGATATTTTAAACAATTTAAATGTATTTTAATAGCATTTTTGCTTTGTTACTTGGCATCCTTCAAACTCAAAGCAGTATGCTTAGTGTTATTGCGGTTTGTCTCCAACATAAAGGCTGTGCACCGAGTGAAAAAGCTAAGACAGGGAATCGTTTGGTCCTAATCTCTTCTCTGATTGGTGGATTTACATGGAAATATGATCACCAAAGCTTTCTGTTTTCACTGTTTATTACAACAGCCCAAATATGATGATAGAGATAGTCCTACTATGACATTCAGCTGGGTTGTAATTGCTGATTCCAGTGCAGCCAAACAGGTATATACGATGATTTACTGGGTAATAGGATTGGAAATTTGGGGCAGCCATGCTTCATGAGCTTCTGCAGATTGGGTCATTTAATGCATGATTTATTCTATTTGAAGCACGATTGACATGATAGTCTACGGTGTTAAACAAGTGAGATGTACAGTATTAGTCCTGACCCATGTGTGTGTTGAGTCTTCCTAACAGGGAGAAAAGTCAATTATGCCAGTGAGCAATTTGTACTCATTGAGTAAAGAATAACACTGGCTGGTTAGCAAGATTTTCTTACTTATAATATTTAAATGATATCAGTAATTATATCAGTACTTTGTGTGTGTGTGTCAACTTAAATGCATCTACTGACTCGTTCCTAGAAGGTTTTATGATACATACTTTTGTATTTAGGTTTATGTTAGTCTCCTTTTTTCCCAGGAAGCAGCCTTTCAGCTTGTTATGCCTGTGAAACCTCTGGTTTGAGCCTGAAACTACATGAGCTGTTTCTGTAACGTCATCCAAAACTATAAACTGATGTGGGTTAGAATTAATCATTTTTAAACACACACACACGCACACATTCACTCATATACACAACATATTCACACATAATTTGTGTTATTAGCGCTCTGACTATCAATATTACAGTCCTGAGTAAGCAGAACATTTCTTTTTACTTCGTTCTTCTATTTAAGTTGGTGCCTTTAAACTGTTATAAAATCTGTTAAATCTGTATTCTTTTATTTTTGATAAACTTCCTTTTCTGCCAAAAACACTGTGAAATAAACATTACTATTGACCTATTTGTGGATGTGATCAGGTGCTTTGCAGTGAGAGTATCTTTAAAGCTGCATGATTGGTTATTATACTCATCATGCTTTGTGTTCTTGTCCTTGTAACATGTATAAATATGTCTTACTGTCCACACTGGGTGGACAGCACCTTGTTTTATTGTTTACATCTGGTGATGTGTTGTCATCTTAGGTTTTCAGCACGAGACAAGTTTGTTATTTAAATAGCAGACTTATATTTATAGCACTTTTTGTGCTGTTTTTAAATGAAAATTGAATTAACCTATAATGCTTGTTTGCAAAATGGTTAAACTGCAATGCTCAAAATACAGTAAATTAACATAACATTACATTTTTGTAGTGATGAAAGCTCAAACTGTTTAAATCTAGCGAAAATGGTGGAAAGGTCAACTTAAGTAAGCAAAAGAGGTTAAAAGGGTTGAAATCATCATAAACCAGAAGTCATTAGTAGAAGTATTTAACATTTTAAATAAAATGGTGTTTAAATATGAGCAAAATGGCTGAAAAATAAATGGAAATGAGCAAAACAAAGCGTTGTAGCAGAAGCGTTGGAAGCCTAAAATTAGGTGCACATGTAGTAAAAATCAATGTAAATTAAACTAAATGGAGTAAAAACAGTTTAAGGTGGCTGAAATGTGCTTGTATAAAAGGCCCAAATTCATTGTGACTTGTTTTAGTGGTGATTCTACCTGAAACTATGTGAAAGGTGAAAATTTTTCAGTGAGTGCTTCCTCCATTAATTTCTATTGTGAGATAAAACATTTAAAAGTTTAATATTTCAAAAAGCATAAAATGTAACTTGTAGAAACTTGCAAGCATCCTTCTACTGAATGAGTGTAATGTTTTGGTCAAACCTAGCGGAGGATATGAACAACTGAAAAATAACGGAAATGTAATAATAAAAATACTATAAGCATTCACACAATTAAACTTTAATATACTAGAAAACAATAACAGAATATCTACTCTCGAGCAGAAGACACAAAGACACAGAAAAGCTAAAAATAAATAGTTAAAATATAACATTTAGTTAAAGAGAACAAATACTAAGGCAGAAGTTAGAGATGCGAGCCCATGTCTGAAACGTTTACCTATATGCTTTTTACCAAGCAAAGCTTTTGAGCCGTTGTAAAGAGATTAAATCATGCAGTGAAATGACTGAAAACAAACAGGATTCCAACTTTATCTTTATTTATTTCATTACTAATTCCCGTTTGTGCCATGGAGGACTTTCCTCTGGAGAAAGAACATTTCAAGATGTGGCGTCAGCTTATCTAACAAATGATGTCCATAAAAAGATAAGCTGCTTCCAGCTCCCCTGTTTTTAAGTCTTAGCATGTGTATGCGTGCAATGCAAACATGTTGGAAATGCCATGCAGTTTGCCTGAATGGAAACAGCAACAACTGTCCTTCCTCAGTGTACAATGTTCTTAAAGCAGGTTTGTTGTGCTACTGATGAGTGAAATGGATTCATTGCGGTAGCTGTGAGTCAGGTCATATCCTCTGTACATCAATATCTTGAAAATGTCTGTCTGGGTTGAAAAAGCAGAGGCTGTAGTTTATCAATTATCATCCTTTTAGTTGGTCAAATCCGGCTTGATGGGGTTATTTAATCAGCTTCCTGTTGTCACAGAGCAAGGAAACAAGCCTGCATCTTGCTCATCCGCCCAGTTTGTCTCTCATTTATTGTCTTTTTTTCACAGCCTTGCTGTACCACCTGCATGCCTGCTCAAGCAACCTGTACATTGCATCGTTACTGAACTTAACCCCCCCGTGTAAGCATGTGGACCACAGTGTGCACTTACAGATCCATCAGAGGTACTGACAGTTTCATTATCAGCGGTGGAAACCTTAAATGTGCTGCTTGTGTTGGTTTACACAGATTTAAAATAAAGCCGTCAATGAAGCCAAATTATTGACGAACAGGTATACTTTGGCACAGTTCTTCTTGAATGATGTCTCTGGGCTAATTTCTTAAATGTCCCAAATTAGAAACTTCATGAAATCCTGTCAGTAGCACAACTGACTGCTGAATAATTAGTTTTATATGTGAGAGACGTGAGAATATTCTTAAATGCATTAAATTAATATGATGATTTGAGACTTGAAATATCAAAATATTACAGTGATGTATTTAAGATGTTATTTTACCCAGTGTCACCTTTTTATGTCGTTCCTCACTGTCCTGCTTAATGTGTTCTGATACAGGCAAATCCTCTGTAAAGCCATTTAGACAGAAACTAAATAAACTAAAGGTAAAATATAATGCTTTTCCCTAACAAAATTACACATCTTGAAATATCAGTAACATAGTTTTGTTAAAAATAATACAAGCATGAGAGAACAAGTGCTTTCAACCATGAATTTTCATCCTGAACTCCTTTTCTCTCTTCTGAAGTTCTCTATCAAGCTCAGTTGTACTCAGAAATTCCTATAATACATAATTACCATATGAAAGCATTCGGTAAGTAGCCTGAGAGCTCACACTAGTTGGCAACACACGACAAACCAAGCTCAGACCAGCACCCACCAAATGAGATGGGACATACTGGAGTAGTAATTTGATTTTTAAGTACAAAATACTCAATGGCTGCTTTATTACGGTAGATGCTTCTGTTTAACTGCTTGTTAGAAATACCAAATGAACCAATCACACAGCAGCAATTCAGTCTGTTTAGTCATGTAAACATTGTCAAGATAGCTTGTTGAAGTTCAGACTGAGCATGAGAATGAGGAGGGAAAAGGTTTAAAGTTACTTTGAGTGTAGCGTGGTTGTTCTAAGTATTTCAGAAACAGCTGATTTACTGGGATTTTAACACACAACCATCTCTGGGGTTTACACAGAATGTAGGATAAAAGATCGAGTGAGAGGTTGCCTGAATGAAAAGGAATCGTTAAAGTGAGAAGCCAGAGGAGAATGACTGATTCAAGATGACAGAGAGACAACAGGAACTAAATGACCATTTGTTAGAACCAATCAAATTTAAAAAGGTTTATTGTCACGTGCACAGTTATACGTCAATTACAGATTACATCAGATTACAGTGCTTAGGCGCTCCAAGGTATGCAGAATACTACGTCTGAATGCACCTGACCTTCAAGCAGATGGGCTCCAACAACAGAAGACTGCACAGGACATCATCCCTGTCAGCTAAAGACAAGAAGCTGAGACTATTTTATTGCATAGACTCTCCAGAAGTGGACAATAGTAGACTGGAAAAAGGCTGCCTGGTCCGATGAATCGCTGTTTCAGATAGTAAAGACAGACATTGCTAAAGCACGAATCTATTCTGACTTGTGTCAACACTTCAGGTTGTTTCTGGTGGTGTATTAATGTGGGGGATATTTTCTTGGGGCCCCTTATTTGGCTGTCAGCTGAGCATTTCTAAACATCACAGCCTACCTGAGTGTCGTTGCTGCCCATGTTCATCCCTTAAAGAGCATAGCGTAGCATCTTCTGATGGTTACTTCCTGCTGGATGATGCGCTGTCACAAAGCTCCAATCATCTCCAACTGGTTTTGACTATAAGTTTACTGCTCCAGTGATCTCCACAGTTACTAGATATCAATCTAAAAGAGGACCTTTGTGATGCGGTGGGACTGATTATCATCATGGATGTGCAGATATTGTGTTAAAATGGAGAAAAATATTTGTTCCATGAAAAATGAAGACCTTTTAAAGGGAAAGAGTGGTCTAACCTGGTACCAGCAAGGTTTTTCCTCATAATGTGGCCAATGAGTGTACATTTCCTTATTTTGTAGATCAGCCATGGTATTGATGGTTGGTATTGATCCACCTTTTAAACACAATCTTGTTATTGGTCAATAGCTGAATCAGCCCACTCTGCAGCTCCTGGTACAACAAAGAAGCTCACAAAGTAAGAAAACATTAGCTCAGCTTGAACACGCATGCAGTTTATACTATTCATTGCTTTAACAGACTAGTGGTATTACAAAACAGAAAGTAAGATTAATTACAACAAGACAACTGTAGTTGTTGCTCAAATGAAATGTAGAATAAATGGACTGGACATAAGTAGCTGAAAGGCTTCAGGGACTGTTGGGTCAGGCACAGTCCAACCAGTTCAGCCTCCCAGCGAGGAAAAGGAAGCTGAAACTTATAGCCATCCTAGGTGGTGAGCTGCACACGATACCAGGAAGCTGTGTATACTCTGTCTTGTATTGCAGCGACTCTGAACCTTTAACATAAAATCATCCTACATTTCAGGTAATTTGTTGCCAAAATGGGATCTGAACTACTTTATATTGTTACTCAACTGTTACCTCGCTTGTCCAACATCACTCTCTGTATGGCTTAGACACTATAACCATGAAGTGAGACTCTGTGGTAAAAGAAGGTTAATGTAGTGTGGCTGTGAGAGCTGTTCCCCAGCTCTGTTCCACTCCCGGTAATTGTGTTATTGCTCTATACAATTGTCAGTGGAGCTGCACTGCCCCAGTCAAGACATCTGAGGCAAGTCTGTGGAGGGAGGTTAACTTGACATATAAATTGCTATCTGCCAAAATGAATGGAGCTCAACACAGAGCAGATGAAGGGAGCTGTGACCTGACATTGCTTCTGACAGACTCTGTATATCCTCAGTCATCTTTCTTCCTCCTTACTCATTGCCAGCTGCTTCCTCTGATGTCTTACTAAAGCTGTCACAGATCCAATTTAGCTTTGTGTTTTTTTTTGTGTGCACGCAAACGTACAGACTTAAACTGTGAAGTCTGAACTGGGCATGTGTACATGATGTGTAGGTTAACCTGCTTCCTGGAGTTGAAGGAAGAAATAATAAAAAGCAGTTTTATCAAGTTTTTTTTAATTATAAGTCCTGTAAAATAAATGTTGAAAAGCTTCTAAACATCCACTGCTGTCACTGTGAGCATAAAATGTTATTTAATTGTCTTAAATATCTTTATAAAATGTGAAAGACTCCTGTAAGACTGAATAGATTTGACACATTTGGGAAAAATAATCAAATTTAAGCATCATGTATACTCGAGTCATAACCTGTCAGTAGGCTATTATAACCCCATTATGCAATTTTCCATATTATCCCAATGGGAACAGATTTGTGTACAGAATGAAAAGCTGCATTTGCATCCAGGCAAATCCCGCTATTGACCTTATTTTAAATAGGATATAATCCTATCACGGTGCTTGTATAAATCACAGCACATCGAGTTGCCTTATGCATAAAACCTGCTGTAATAAATAAATTAGCTTTGCTTTGTCTACAATAAGATATTCCATTTATATTCCCATTCACATGCTTCAGAATGTACTGCCATTGTTGATTTATGCAGCTGTTATGTTCCACATATACAGTTTGCACTCATTAAATGTCTTCATTATATCCATATCTCTCTAAATACAGAGTATTAGACAAGTTTTTCTGCACTCAGGCTGTGTTTTTAGTCATTTGTGGAACATTTGCTGCATTTGCTGCCCTTCGTTTTACTTTCATGCTTTGCTTTTAATATGAGAAATTGTTTGAGCAGTTATATTCTCCTTTTATAGGTAAAAGAAACAGATAAAGTTTTTTTAAAAGTACTTTTTTCCCAGTAAATAGTAAGTAGAAGATTATATCCATCATTAATTGTCTGTGGAATGAAGTAAAAATGAAAGAGTCTTAAGTTAAAAACTCTCCAAGATCCAGATTAGGAAATGTGACTACAGATTTTAGCCCTCGAGTCAGAAATAATGAATTCTGAGTTACTAGTTGTTACTGACCAGCACTACAGCAACAGCCTTAAAGAAGCATCTTTTTTTGTAACAAATTATAGAAGACAGTTAAGATGTCTACTGGCAACCTGTCCAGGGTGTACCCACCTCTCGCTCACTGATTGCTGGGACAGGCTCCAGCTACCTCTGACCCTTCATTGGAATAAGCAGTACAGATAATGGATGCATGGATGTAGATGTTTACATGTCATCATTATGTGAATTAGAGTAAAAAATACCTTGCAATTTGGATCAGTCATCGCTCCACATATGATGTAATTCAGTTAAAAGTGAACAGAAAACTGTATTTAAATGTTAAAGTGTGATTTTTACAGTAAAGTCCTCATTGAATTGTCTTTTGTATATTACTGTACGGGTCATTGTAGCCAGTTTAGTGAGGGCAGTTACTGCTCTGCAGCTTTAATTTATCTCTGTCTCCAGAAGTCTGCAGTCTGCCTGAAGGATTCATTTTTTTAACAGTAAAAACTGAAAAGCTGACAAATCACACACAGAATAATCCCATCTAATTTCTCTTTTGCTACAGAGCCACTTTTATAGGTAGTACGCTTGCACTACTTCATTCATGCAGATAGTCTTTGTTTGCCATGGTTTAGGAAAAATCCATTATTAATGTTATGAGTTTCACAGGTGTCTTTACTGGTGTGTAAAGGCTCAATGTTTACCCTCTTATTCCATTTCATATTAATGATGTCTCATGCTGTTGCATCAGCAAGCACATACCTTGTATATGCATGCAGTCCTTTGGTTTTTAAATGACGCTGCATAAATTTTACATTCTTATATCATTTTTTAATGTTACATGATGGGAACAAATTAAATCCATGCCTTTTTAATAATTACCATCCAAAGAGATTGCAAGAAATAATGCTTCTCAATGCCTACATAGAAAGGAGTTTCACTGTGTTCAAATATTACCTATCAATCACATGATAATACAGAAGACACTCTGTTGTGATGTTGTTCCTGCAGGGCAGTGGGACTGCAGGTTAAATAGCTGTCTGACAAGCTCTGCACAAGTCTGCTTTTGACTCAAAGTCAAAAGTCTGCAGGTCAGTGTGCTTAACGACAGGAGGAATACTAAAAGACAGTTTAACTCGTACGTCACACCGTCTGGTTGTTGTTTCCCTTGACATCCAGCAGGCAGTGCTGTTAGATCAAAGATGAAAGGAAACGCAGCCTCCGTCAACTCAGATTGATTATTGTTTTCCATGCTGTAACACACAGCATATTAGTTACTATGAGACAATTTAATAATGCAAATAGAAATTCATCATAACTGGAGAAATAAAGAGCTCAGCTGGTGTGTTGCAAATGGTGGATTCAAACAGGGGTGTTTCTGTGTAACCAGGAAGATTTACAGGTTTACTGAGCAGCTGAAATGCACACAGCCATTAAAGTGGCCTCGGAGAAAGGTGAATAGGAGATTAATGCGCTGTCTTCTTGGCTCATCTCCAAAGCACACCGGTGGCCACCAAGGTGAGAGGAATCGTTCCACAGTGACCTCTGTGCATCACTGCTTGTTCAAACCAAGCCCCATCTTCTACATCCTCCCCCTTTCCGAGCCTGGTAGACTCACAAGTTTGTTTCAGTACCACTGTTTTTTTCATCTTTATAGACGGGGTACAACATTGGGGGGGAAAGTCTTATCAGCCAGAACATGGCCTCTCAATTGTCAATCTGATCGATGTGTACAGCTGGATCTAGGCTACTGCCCTAGCCATGAAGGCTCTTAGCCAATTGCCATGGATACACATCGTTGCTCGCATCTTGATGCTGCTTTGGTGTCATTGTGTTGTTATTGTGGCTCAGACTGAGTGTCACGCTGTGTCTTTTTAAATGTTCGCATAACACTAGACCGCTAAATGTTCTTGACCTGGTACATTATTTCAGTGCCGAGTAGACGCAGTGCAACATTCAGCCATGAACAAGTTACATATTCTTTGTGTAACGGTTTGTTAACTTTTATTTTTATTGATGCCGAGCAGCAAAAATCCATCCTTTCGATTTGCCAGAACCCCGTTTGCCTGACTTTAACATTTAACAGCTATATGTGGCTCAGAGCTGAAGAAGTTATCACAATGCACTCAAACTGAGTCTGTGAAAGCTGCTGCAGTCCTTTAAGAGGCACCGTGATGTTTGTTATTGATGGCAAGTATGATCTCAGCAGAGGTCCTCCTCCTCGACTGACCTCTCCTCTTCTTTCCACTGGTAGCTGGAGGCCAAAAGCCTGGATTTCTGCACCAGTCCTAATAAATCCTCGGCTAAGAGTGGCAGCAGCAGCAGCAGCAGGCCTGCATTCTTCAGGAGCCAGCACTTCCCCTTAATCTGCCCTGGGGTTGGAGCAACAGTTGGCCTAGCTGGCAAAGAAGAGAAGAGGAGAGGCCACCTTAGTGATAGGAGTCTGATAGGAGCATGACGCATTAGTAAAAACACTGAAAATGTTGGGATTGGACACACTCAGACTCCCACTCTCCCTTAAGCGGGCCTGTGTTCAGACTCAGAGGCTGATTTTGGCAGATGTGTTCATTTTCTCTGGTGCACTGCTCTAAACACTGAGACAAACAGAGCGCATTACTCCACCTGCAACACTTGGTTTTTTCCAGTGATGTTTGACAGTTTGATCCCTTCTGGTGTGTGAAGAGACCCGGGGAGGCACTGGCTTAGCAAATGCCTTGCAGATGTGAGCAGAAATGTAGCCGCTTGCATCAAATAGGAAATAAAATTAAAACAATTCTTTGTCTTTGACAACTTTGAAGCATTTTTTGTGTAATACATGAAATGCACCTCTGCAAGTTCATCCCATTAGCTGACTGTGAAGGTGATTAACAGGCTGATTGTGTGTCAGACCCTGGTCAATAGGCGAGGTTATGTCAGGATATATAGCTGACACAGCCTGTGCAATCTTTACAGCAGAGATCTAGACCCCCAGTAAGGAATGAATTCCTTACTGCTGATCTCTAGTTTCAATTGATTGCTTTAATTTGGACTTTAATGAGCAGAAGCCTCCTGTCTGCAATTAGTGCACGAGTGTGTGAGTGTGTATTTTTGCGGCCTGTGTTTAATTACTGGACACCATGTGATCCAGCAGGATCTTGCAGAAATGGGATCCACAACTGAGCTTTGGCATCCACTGACACCTCTGGCACCGACACAATGTGGGCAGGGTATAATGCAATGCTAAGTCAGCTCTCATGGGCCAGCTTCTGAAGCTGCATTTCAGTTTTAGCTTCCAAAAAGTGCTAAAACTGTATGTTCATCAAAATAAAAAAGAAGGAAGGGAACATGTTTAAGTGTATTTACTATATTGTTCAACATGGTTTTAATTGGGATGTTCGATAATTGCTATTTTTTTCTTTACCGATGTCCAACCCATTTCTGAGCTCCTTATGCTGCAAGCCATGGCACAGTTTGATGATGTCACAGGATTTATTGCACGTTGTGCCAAACAATTAAGTATATCTGGAAAAGTCTACATGACATCTTTTATATTTGGTCATTTTATGTAAGAGGAGACATAGCTGAAGAGTTTCATATATAATATGTACATGTTGTGTAAAAGTTGTCATTAAAAAAAGTAAAAACCAAAAGCAATATTTCCAATATCATTTTAATGCTGATATTATCAGTACACTGAAAATATCTGTATTTTAATATCAGACATCTCTAGTTTTTGTGCTCATTTAATGGCACAATATTTATCTGACAGCTAAATTTAACCTAAGATCCAGTTTGTCAGAGAAAATGGAAAGATACTGAAAAAAATGAAAACACTTTAAAAAAAAACTTAGCAGATCATCAGATAAGTCATTTTTTTTCCTTTTGTTCTCACAAATTAGATGAACAAGCTTGTATACTTAAACTTTGCCAAAGCAAAGTTGAGTAAACACAAATAAATCATTTTTATTTATTTCTTCCATTGCATTTGTTGAGATGGTTTTTCCCTTTTTAAATACCTGCAGTACATGCTGATGGATAAAAACAGATTGTAATGACTAAATTATCAGAAACATACCTCCCACAACTGATCAGAATAAATTTTGTTGCTGGTTAATAATCTCAGCCTCTCTACCAACCTGTATCACCACCTTATAATGGCCACAGTCGTTGGCCATCATTACTCCCAAAGCCAGCTTGTTTTTAACCGCATAGGGCACAAATTATTACAGGACAACTACACCAACAAGTAACACATATCTTAGAGGTCATGATGATGGGAATCATTTAGAATTGGCTCCAGCTCCATTACAAGTGGTCTTGGTCAGGCCAAGACCGAGCAAGTATAGAAAATAGACAAATAGGCTTGCTTACAGCTTAAAACATTAACATTTATGAGGGAATTTACTGACTACATGATTGTGAAATATTTATCCTTCTGTCCTGATATTTAAGCAGTTAAAGTTCCTGAGGCCCTCTTTCTCATTAGTCTGTTTTCATCTTTGTTAAACAAACATACTACACTTACTCAGGAGGCTCAGTGTCTCCCCTTATTGGGCACAAGCAGCAGCAGCTCCCTTGGGGTGCCGTGGTGGCAGCTTTGGATCAGTGTGTGCCGCCACTGTCGGTCTGTGGAGAATGCAAATGAGCGTCGGCTCTCCCTGATAAACTCTCAGCATATACCCCTGCCCAAGCACTATCTCTCACCATCACACTCTCTTCTACGCCGTCTTTCATCCCATCTATTTCAAGGTCCTGAGGGTACACATCCTCCACCTTTGTTTAAATCATGATAACAAGGTGCACTTAGCACTCACCTGTCACACACACACAGAGAATGGAAGCTTGATTGCAGTACGCAGTGAGATTACTAAACCCTCTTAGACTGTAATCGTACACAGATTTATGATGGTCCGAACACTGAATTCCCCAAAGATATCGTTTTTACAAGTGGTTCTCCATTTATATGACATTTCTTTGTCTTCACTGAATTTCAGAAGGCAGATGCAAGGTTCATGTTCTGTCACCTTCCACTTATAGTCATTGCCTTCACAATACACTTATTTGGCTTCCTAAAGAGGATTTCAGTGTGATAAGTTAGCAAGAAAACCTCTCCAGCATGCATCTTAATACATGGAGAATGTAGTAAAGCTGTAATGGCTGCTTTGTGTTTAATTAATAACATACTGCAATGATTAGCTGAAAGTATCCTGTCTCCAGTAGGACTAACCTCCACCTCAGCTTAATTATGTTTGAGCCGTTTCATGTTAATTTGAACTGTAAAGCAGGCTTCTTAATGATGCTGCATGGGTGACTGGCGCTACAGCTCCCGCACCAGTAGGACGCATACAATTTGTTTTGCTCTGTCATTAAGAAAATAATCTTATGTTGATTGCCAGAAGCTAATTACACTATCCACAGCTGGAATCTTCTGTGCGGCACACAATAAACCAGCTATGCAGGTAGCGCTGACAAGCTTTCACAGGAGCTGCTTCCGTCTCCATATTTTCTATATAATCCTCATGAATACTGCTGACTTTGTTCTGCAGAAACGGGAAATATAGAGCGCTTTTCGTCCACGGCACTGCAGACTAGATTGACCTTGCATTTTAATGTAATTTCATAAGCTGATGCCACAAGACTTTTCTGCTTTAGAAGATTAAACCAAAAATCACACAGAATCAATGTGTTAAAAGAGTTTAGGTCTTAACAACACAAAACGGTACAATAAAGGCACAGAGCAGGATGAAACACCGTACTTCCTCTTCAATACTGGCTATTGAAAGCAAACAGTACCACCTCTGAAAAGGTGTAACAGCAGCAGGATAATTCATAATGTGGATATTTATACTAAACTGTAAAATTCAAGAGTTGCAATAATGTAGAGACACAAAGGTGACATTTTTAAATCCCAGATTTTAATGCTGAAAACTGTGTTATTTGATCATTTTATTTGTAGCAAAAGATCTTCTATGCACCACAAGAGGTTGAGTCAGCTCTAAAATATGATCCTGTCCTTGTATAGAGTACACTCCTCCAGACAGTTTTCACAGATTAGCAAAACGATATTATTTAGAGTGACCTCTAGCCATACCTGAAGCTACTCCTCCAGACATATTGCATGTGAGAATGAAATGGAGACGGGATAAATGGAAGGAGGTTGTGTTGCAGCTCTTGTTGCATTTCGTTGGACCAGTCAGGAATTACCTGTGACAGCACTCAGTGAAGCACAACTAGTGCACAATATCAAAGAAATGTCTTCAGAGAGGGTATTTTACAAACACTTAGGATTCATATTTTGATGAGAAGGTGGTATGAGATGTATCAGGAAGTCAAATTTCTAAGACTTTTTAAAAGGGATGCTGTGGCCTATATGAAAAACAGCTATGAGAGATATATAAGGTACAGTGCACTAAAACCCCCGTACACATTTTTTTGTGAGTAAATAACCATGATGAACATTGTAATGTTTTCCCTTCAGCACATTACTCATTCATCTGCATCTGGTTCCTGCCATCCTCCATGAGTGTCTTCAGGACTTAGGAAGAACAACCTTCTTCCGAATCCCTTTCTTTTCCCCCTTGTTTGTTTGTTGTTTGCCCCCCTCCTCACTTCAGTTCAATTGGCCTTGGCCTCAGCCGTCGGTGTAGATGTCGGGGATAACAGCTCACACTGTCTCTCCTCCACAGTCCTCAGGGACAGACCCAGACGGATGCTTCTGACCCCAGAAAGCAGCAGGAAGGTTAACATTCTTGTCTGTCTAGATTTCTGTTTGAGAGAAGGGCTACTTAGTGCATTTTTATAAATCCTAAGATCAATAACTTAGAGCACATCCCAATAACTGAGTGCTGTTTTCATGGAGGTTAATCTGAGGTGCAAAAGCTTGCAGGTATATGGGCCACCTTGCTCTACTGTACAAATAGTTGGAGGTTGCTTGTGTTTGCAAATGAGCCCACACAGCAAATTCGGTTGAAGTGTGTATGAATGTGTGTGTGCTACAGAGAATTTTGCTTGTGTATGTGCATTTTTCTTTGCACCTGTTTGTGTAAAGTATGGGGGGGTGAAAAGAGACACGGGTGAGATTTGCATACATGATTGTTTACACACATAAGGTTGTGCAGGATTAAAATAGCATGCACATGAGGATTGTTATATGGAATATGGATGTTAAATGGTTCACGCCACACTAGTGCTGACTTAAGATATTTAAGATCTCAATGTTACACATATGTGGAAAAGGCAATAGGCTTTAATATATGTTACATCTGTAAATATAATTTATTATGCACACATTCTGCAACGAGTTGGATCAATATCTAAATTTGTTTATAATTTAATTTTAGTGAGGTGCAGCAGATATGTCTATGGTTGCTTTTGTCAAATGTTTTAACAAGACTTAAGAATTGCTTAATTGCTGCTTAAGAATTAAATTAAATTAAATTAAAAATACTTTTAAAATATTTTTTAAAGCAACAAAGCTTTTTCTACTTTTACAGAGGAAACCTGACTAATCATATACAACAAGGATAAACACAAGATACTTAGTCAGCTGATAAAAATGAATGTGTATTAAGTTATCAGAAAACCCTTTGCAAACCCAGAACAACCTGTTTATTTTAATGGAGAGGAACAAGAACAGCCCCAGGTCTCTTTTCAGCCTTTTAACCACACTAAGAGTCACAGGGTCTGTTGAGCTACTGTATGTTATCATCTCTGTCGGCCACAATGAGGTCATGAGCTTCCTCTCAAGTAATATTGTGTCTGTTAAACAGGAAATTCACTTAATACTCGACAGGGAGACTGGCGTTGCATCTGCAGTGATGCTGATCTTGTACTGGTCTATCATGATGAAGAGAGAACTGAGCTGGATTTTGATTGGGTAATTCCGACCCTGAGCTACTGTTGTGAGCAGTCGGTAGTGACAAAAATGACATCCTAATATAAGCGTCTAAAATAATGGTTTGTGTCTGGGGAGAGGTTAAGAAGCTTGGTCCTCATGGAGATGCTTTGCAGGGAGCCAGTTCAGGTATCTGATGAGGATAACTTCTAATACCTCCCTGTGGAGACGTTACAGACATTTAGGCATGACTCACTGGGGGAAAGCTTCAGGGCAGACGCAGGACTCACTGGAGAAATTATAAGTCTCTGCTGGCTTGGGAACGCCTCATCATTCTGCAGGAGAGCTGGAGGTGTCTGGGGAGAAGGAGGTGCAGGGAGCTTTGTTCAGACTGATGCCCTGATATACCAGATAAGTGGTGGAAAATGCATGGATGGACTGTTTCTTTAGAGCTCTGCAAGCTGACAACACTAACAAGCAGTCGGCTCGATTTACATCATCAGTTTGGTTTATAAACCCGATCACATCCAGTTTGTTCCAGGAATCTTTTTTAAAGGAAGCCACTGTATTGTGTAGGATCAATTTGATGTTATTGATAGTTGATGTATTGATGTGATGCTGACTGAGCCAGAGGGGGTTTGCCAATCGTAGACTTTTCTGTCTTCATTAATAACAATAATATTAAAGCCACAAGTGGCCTCAACGGGTTCGAGCCCCCTGGCACCGCCACCCTTGTAACACTCCTCTTAATGCAACT
>JBAMHV010000016.1:2106697-2120094 GCA_037177535.1 Pseudomugil gertrudae | reverse complement strand
TACAATTAAATGAAGAGAAAACTGAGATAATTCTGTTTGGTAGCAAAGAGAAGAGGGTCAGCATTGGTAAACATTTGTAGACCCGGGCTCTTAAAACTACCAATCAAGTGTGTAACCTTGGTGTACTGATGGACTCAGATCTGACTTTCAGCAGCCACATCAAAGCTGTGACTAAGACAGTTTTTTACCATCAGAAACATCATCAGGATTAAAAATTTAGTCTTCCAGAAAGACCAGGAGAAACTCATCCATACATTTATCTCCAGTAGGCTGGATTACTGTAATGGTCTTCCTAAAAAGAGCATTAAATATCTGCAGCTCATTCAGAACTCTGCAGCTGAATTATCCTGTACATGAAAGGTGCTATACAAATAAACTTGCCTTATTCTACTTGCAAATATACCTTTGGAGTTGGAGTGCAACAGAAGGAAGATGTTGGCGCATTTGTTTTTTTAAATTTGCCACACATTTACATTAGGGCAGTACACCTGTAGTGCTACCTTCTTTTTCACATGCAGGAAGTGTGGTGTGGAGAATATGTTTTGCATTATCTTGATAAAAATGATATGGTCCATCCTGGAAAAGATGTATTAAATGACGATCCATCCTGGAAAAGTTGCATTAAATGACGATCCATCCTGGAAAAGATGTATTAAATGACGATCCATCCAGGAAAAGATGTATTAAATGACGATCACAATGCCAGATTTTTGGGTCCGTTGTTGAAAAACCGTCTGGACAGCCCTTTTTGTCCTTATTCCAGTGCATAAAAAATATCCTTACTTATTCATCAGCGTACAGTATATGCTTTCACTGTGTGAAGGTCCATCCCAGATTAGAAGTTAACCTGCCTTCGGACAAGGTTAACATACATCTTCTCAGAAAAAGAAAAAGTGGCCATTGTTTGCTTATCTTTGCTTCTAAAACAACTTTATGTGGACAGCGCTTTTATGACAACAATCCCCCACTTGTTAAAATGACACCATTTGATTATCAATTTATTGATTTTTACCTTATATCTAACATACCGTTGTTTGGATTTCTGGAATATGATGATCACTACAGTTCATTCAGTTGCCAATATAATTCCCGGGTTTCTTATTTCCTGTGAGATCTGACACACTAAACGCAAACTTACTAGATTTAACATTGATTTTAGAGATTTATAGTGTGGTGTGTCACGAGATGAGCAGAAGACAAATAAATACAGAGTGCATGAAGAAATGTTCTTCTTTAAAAGCGCCCCTTTTTCACATTCCTTCAAAGCAAAGCCAAAGACAAACTACAACTGTGTGGGATTAGAGGTGACACGGTGGTGGGTGGAGGGGATGTCATGGTGACTGCATGTGTTCATGTTATTTAAGTGCTTCCATGTCTGCGCGTTTGGCTAATCGGTGTAGATCAGGATGCTGCTATGTTATTTAAAGGTTAAGTTTTGTATCCTTGGTACTGCTTGGGTCTTGCACATCACAACGATCATCTGATTCGAGTGTTTATTCAGACTGTTGGTGTAATATCTGAATATCACATAACGTCTGGTGCTTCCTCCTGACAGCTTATTCTCTCTTATGTATTGCCCTCGGGAAAACGTTTCTCATCATAGCAAGGCAGTTTAGGGATTATTTTGCCCCATGCGGGGATGCACTGTTGCTGTGATGTGTGCCAGGATCATTTATAATCACTTCCTTGTGTTTTCAGTGGCCCACCAGTCAGTTTGTCCTTGACTCTGTCAGCTGCTCAGTTTTCTGGAGAAAACTAAGATTGTGATCCTGTGTGTGTGTGTTGTAGGAAAGATGTGGTAAGCAGTATCTATATAAAATATGCATGCATGCTTAGTATACATCTTTGACCCCATTATGTGCTTATTTTTTTATGTGCTCTGCATGTGCATGCAGTGCAGTAATCCCATTCTCTGCTACAGCACAGGCCCAGGCTCTGTTTCTCAGACATCTTGTGCGTCTCTGGTGAGTAATCAGGTAATTGATCATAGAGACAGGTAATTATTCCTGTGCCAAGCTCACTGGCAAATGAAAAGTCCAGCAAAAAGCATCCGTCTCATCCAACACAGCCTGAGGTAAGAGGACAAGGGAGGTGTAAAAATGGGACTGTGGAAGGAGAGACGACTAAATGAAAAGGCTTTACAGCACAAGCTTCTGTGTGTGTTCCATATGTGCATAACGACGGACAATGACGTGCGGTTTTCTTCTTTTGACTTGGGAAAAATTACTTGAGAAGTCAAAATCAAGAAAAGCCTGAGTGTTTACTGTAATGATTAGAACATTTAAAGGGTCATGTAGTTTGTTTTACTTGGGCCTGCACTTTGTGGACCATAAAAGGTGAGCTACTGTTGGTGTGACAGAGTGCTTACAGGCAGAATTTTACATCTCCCCTGCCTACATCTGTGATCTAGATTGCTTGCTTCATTGGTGTCATTTAGGTTTGTTCTGGAGCAGTGAGTAAACCAATCTTCTTACATACACCCCTGTCTGCAGTTTGCCTTGATTTATGAACAGGGAATAACCCAGCCGAACCTGAGCCTCATTTGTCACCTGTCATTAAGATGTACTGGTAAGGTGTTTTCCTCTTAGAAATAGCCATCCTCAGCTCCCTCTGCTTTTCAAGTCTTTCCTGCTGCTGCTGCTGCTTCTGGGCTTGTGTTGTGGGGAGCAGTAGAAGTGGCTTGCTTCTCCAGCTGTGTAGCTTTCTCTGTTTCTCTCACACACACAAAAAGGGAATGGTATTATGTGTTGTCAAGTTTGTCAGCTGTAATTGCATTGCCGTCTTCACCAGAAGCTCTCGTTCCCCTCACAGCGTTCACTCATTGTCATTTTTCATCTTTGCGAGTGCTTATGCGATGCCTTTCTTTTCTCTCTCTCTCTCTCTTCCCCTTTCTTTATTCGCCTCACCTCCCATCTTCCTCACACACCCCTCCACCACACTCAGAAGTGCTTGCACTCTTGTGGGCTGAAACTCCCACTGGAGACAGACACTTATTTGGCTCCAGGATAAAGCTCGATGTGTGCTGAATTGAAATGCTAAGTCTAGCATGAAACTCCAAGGGCCATGGGAGACTAATCAGTTGTTGAAAGGCAAATAAATAAATAAAGGCACGCTGCAAATCTAATTTAGCCTGGATGTATGCTTCTGTGTTTTGTGTGCGTGACTGCTGCTTAAACCCTTGTTGTAAAACAGGCAAGTACATGAGTGTCCCCCCCTCACCCTAGCTACCACAACTTTAGTCTCAGAATTAAGCAATAGGCATAGGAAGATGGATATTGGGGGTAGTATTTCTTCAAACCTGTCTCTCCATCTCCAGACAGGTGAAGATGGTATCAGTGAAGTGGCTGAATAAGTGAAGCTGAAACAGACACCATTGCAGATGTAATTAAATATGTATTTCCTTCAGCAGAAATCTCTCTATAAACACACTCTGAACTGACATTCAGTTGGTGTCCTCTGAGCTGCAGATGTGGAGAGGGTGGAGCGAACGAGTCGGAGAGGTGACATGTTTGACAGGCATAAGACACAAAGGCAGGAAAAGTTGTCAGTGAGGGAGAGGGGTTGAGTCGCCAAAAACCAGGAGATGTAGCGTTAATCAAATGCAGTGTTAAATATTTACGATATAAACAGTGAGTGAAATATGAACGGGAATATTGTTTGCCAAATGTTTCTCATCAGGTTTTTCTTTCCTGTTAAATCAAAACTGAGGCCACAGTTGCAGAAAATGAACTGGAGCATGGCTGACAGCTAAGATAACAGTAAAAGCTTATTAATAATTGGGTCTAATTATAGCAGGAAGAATTGAGTTAATATGTTTGACGCTCTGTTTCCGCATTAACTCTATTTTTTCTCTTTTTTTCTAACCTGTTCATAGCAGCATGTGTTAAGCAACAATGTTTCAGTGACATGGAGGCATGTTTGGTAGAGCAAATTCCTTTTTTCTGATGCAGAGTTAATCCTCAAAACTCATTTTTAGCATCATTACACAACCAAGAACGGGAGTTGACATTAATCCGGTATAGAAACATTTCCAGGAAGTGCTGCTTTTAATTGATATTTTGATCTCCAAATAACATCACAAGCTTTTTCTATTCACTTTTGGATGACAGATGTAGCATTTTATTGCAATTTATTTACAGACATTTAACTTAAAACACCTCATAGAGGTAATAGGAAGTCAGTGGTAGCAGGTATATTAGCTTGAGAAATTTCCCCTCAGTTTGATGCTGCAGCTTGTCATGTTAAAAAAAGCTGATATATAAACTTTCCAGCTGCAGGAGATTAATATATTTTAAAGGCAGCAAAAACTCCATTATTAAGTCCAAATTTGATTATTTATTAAATATTACTTTTTCTCTCAGTTCTATTTATACACGCTAGTTTAGTTTTGTCTCATGTCACATTAAGCTGCACTAATTTGAATACAACTCAGCTTGCTTACGAATTTTGAAGCAATTTCATGCATGCCTGCAATAAAATGTCCACTTGGTCTAAAAAAAGCTTCATAGAGCTCCAGGAAAAAAATTACTTATAAATTATTAAGCACTCACGCTGTACCTTTGAGGTCCATTCATTTATTTCTTTTTGCACGCGTACATTTACCTTATGGTTTAATCTGTATTTAAATTAACTCACAACATATGCAGTAGTAATGTTTCCTTTTTATGATGTCACACTTATTCATTCCTAATTACCTAAATCTTTACAAATTAAGAGCTGGGCTTGGAATTTATGGCTAAAAGTGAAAACATCTAACTGACCAGCATCTTCTTGGCAATGAGCAGCTGAATTGGTCCAGACAAATGATGGAATAGTTTAACAACCAGGGGATGCTCATGGCAGCTGTTTTGTGTTGGGATGCGTCACATTATGTGACCATAGCGATGGTAAATAACTTATAAACTTTGCGGTTTGTGTTGTATATGGCTATGTGCAGCCTATCTGTACTCACATGAGGCTGCCCTCCAAATGTCTTCACAAGTGATCCTTTTTCCTTGAAGTTCCCAGTGATCCAATTTAACCCCTTAATGTCTAAATTAAGTTAAGCCTGGGCAAAAACATCCCATTTTTAAAATATGAAAACTTTATTTGTCTCTTTAACAAAATCTGAAAAAAACGTTTTTCTGTATATTTAATATTTATTACTGCTTTCTGACATTTACCAGGATGCAGGAAACCAGTATCATATGGTGAACAACTGGGCTCTTCTGCCATAAAATGATGCAAAATGTTGTCTCAGAAACAATATGTATCAAATATCACGTATCAACCCATAAAGGCTTATTTGGGTAACGACAACTGCATGTGCTTCCTTGCAGATAATCATGTAAAACACGGGAAGATGTTTTTTCAGGTGGAGTTTGTTTCAAATTCACGGCAAAGGTGGACGTGCCATCTTTAAAGATTTGCTGTAGTTTATTTGTTTTGGAACTTGTGAGCTCAAACGCATCTGATGAGTTTCTTCTTTCTGGCTGTTCAGAAGATGCTTTTATTTTTACCTCTATAGTAAATTAAATCCAGGCAGTATTATTTATCTGTTCAATGCCACCTGTTACATGCTAAATAAAGGCTTTTCAAGCAAAGATTTGCTAAATAGATTAGATGGAAATGCATCATCAGATGGAAAACCAGCCTTTTATTTTGCTGTGCTTTATTAGATCGATGCAGCAACACCTGAAAGAGCAAACAAGATCCAAAGGATGTAATTGCCAAAATATTTCCCTTATTTTTTCCCCATAAATGTACGTTTGCAGGGCATTGGGGTATATATACAGGCATTCGATGTCCCATGGTGCATTTATCAGGGCTGAAATGTCACAGAGTGCGGGGAGAAGATAACCAACACCCACCCCTTATTCATGCCTTACTGAAGCCAACTCTGACTCATCAGATCACATGCTGTCATGGATCAGAGCGAAAAGGCCAGAGTGAATGGGCTGCACACTTTATGTGTGTGTGGGCAGTGAGCGGAGGTGTCAAGAGTGCAATAAGCAGGTTTAACATGCCTTTAAATCCACATCAGCACAGAGTTACTGTGCATGATTCTGCGTGGCAGATATTTATCTCTAATCATTATAAATACAGTCTGATAACAGCAAACACTTATCCAATACAGAATTGATCCACAAGTGTGTGTCCCACTTGTAAGGAGTTTAGCCTGAACTTCTGACTTTCAGTAGCAGTAATGATGATACGATGAAAGCAGCCTCTGTCAGCTGTGCCCTTCCCAAACTTTGTAAGTGGTATCATGACAGTGTGCAAACATGCTTGAACATATCTGATTTGCAAAGCAAATCTCCCTGCCAAAGCACACTCTTTCAGTTCCTCACAAGTCAAGTAGAGTCAGAAAAAAAGCTTCACTTAAGCGTTTTTCTGATCAAATAAGCTGCACCGACTGCTTTAAATGTGGAGTCTTTATTTTTTAACATGCAGGGAAAGTTTTGATTCCCATGATCAAGACCGATAATTCAAAAAGCCCTCCGTTTTGCAGATATGCGTGAAGGAAATGGAGCAAACTGCTCACACACATTACGCCAACCATATTACCCCTCACAACAAGATACTCCAGACTAAATGTAAGATGCAGATACAAACATACATAATGCATGAGTGTTGAGCAAGTGTTCACACTGCATTGTTAGTGTGCAGTTATGGTATGTTGCACTGTGAATAATGACTCCAAACACACGTACACACTATTTTCTTTTACATGGATGCACACAGGCCTATCTTCACACACACACATGTGCCTTAGCTGGGGGTGCAGGTGGAAGTCTTCTTGGCAGCGTATAACCTGTAACTGTTATAACTACCTGCTTGGTTTGCTCTCAGCAAGTAAAGACATGAACACAGATTTAACACTAGGATTAATAGAAATGTTTCTCACCACACTCACTAGACTGTCAGTTGGATTTTTATCATTATTAGTTCTTTATATTCAGAGCAGAGTGAGTAAACTCCATTTATTGATCACTGAGCAGAGGCGTATTTGTCAGTATTGTCTTATGGGAAAGGAACTATTTACAGAGACCTCGGATGCTGCACTTTGTAAACTTATTGACTAGTTACTAATATGTTCAAATATACCCTGCTCATTAATATTGACCCTTGTCTCATAAAATATTGACTGTGTTCTGTGCTGGAGACTTTGGTGTGTGTGTTTGTATGTTCTACTTGCAGATGCATGTTGCATTTGTTTTAAAGGTATTTTTATGGAGAACAGGCTGTAACTAAGTCAGTATCGTGTTTAACACTCTACCTACACAAGTGCAAACCTAAATGGAAGCATTTTGAGGTTTTAGTTTATAGATTTGTTTATGGTAACAGCAAGCTGGAGACACTGCTGCATCAAACATAGTTTGCAAACATGGCTGTTTATGCATTTTATTCAGTATTTAACAGGTCAGTGAGAAAGCAAGTCATATAATTATACAATTTACTGGCACTGCAAGGTTGGTGCACATGTAGGAGCTTATGTAGGAGCTTAATTAAAATATACAGACTGAATGCATTCTGAAATGAATCCTTCGGGTGAATTTCAAGTTTATGACTTTTATAGTAATACTTTCCTAAATGTTTGCAATAGAACAGCTGTATTTGACCTTATTTGTTTCTAAATCTGATTGTTCATTACAATAATGCTAAGACATTATTTATGAGCTCAGAATTAAATTGTTGTTAAAAAACCACGAATAACCTTCAGTTTGAGTCGCACCTTAATTTCTGCAAGTGTTGCACTTTTTCCTGGATGCTCACCTCATGTGATCAGTTCGATGCAGGAAATGTAAACCTGGACTTATAGAGGGATCATATGTGCACAAGCGGAGTTGCTAATGGCTGATCATATTCGATCAAGACGTCTGGAGGCCACTGCCAAGCACACAGGCCTTTATATTAATCAGATGACAAACAGAGAACACATGGACTGTGCAGTGTCTTCCTTCCCACACACAGCCTTCAATTAAACAATTAGGGGCGTCTCAAACTGAAAACACGGCTGGTCTTGCTGCGAATGAGCCTCCACTGAATCAACAGTGCTGCAGGCAACACCACGTGCCACTCAGGATGCCCTTGAACTGAACTTTGACATCTCAGCTGTGTCGTGGCACATTTTGCTGTTGCACTTTCTCCCTCCCTCTCTCTCCCACCCCTCCTGCTTCTGTTTCTGATATAAATGTAGACGCCCATATGGACGGTGGGAAATCTGCGCAGCCTGCAAACCTGTATATAACTCTTATAGCCACTGTGTCCTTTTTAATGTCACAAGCTTCCATAAGAAGAGGAATTTAAGGTCGCATTGCTGCAACAGCTTGAGACTTGGTGCAGCAAGTTGGAGCCTTTTTAAAAAGATTTTCTTTTTTTTATATAAAAAGATATTTATCGAGCCAGAAGCATGAACTGAAAACAACACTAGCAGCATGAATGTTGTATCCTCTGAAGTGGCCTTTCTCTTTGTTTGAAGAAAATGACAAAGCACAATGTCACAGAGGAATGCCAGACATGTTATGACCAGTCACCCGGCTCAGCCTCCTGACAGCAGGCTGGTTTGCTGTTTTTCTGAACTGCTGCTGTAAAAGTGTAATTGTGACAATGATCTCATTCTTTCCCATCTGATCTCAAGGAGCTCTGTGCTCAGCCTGCCTTCCAGTTGCTGGCAGTCAGTAGGAAGAGGGGGGTACACACAATTCATTAGCTTTCATTTCATGTTGAATTTATTAAACCCATGCTGGTTCTGCAGAGTAGAAGTCTGCTTAAGAAGGTGGAAAAATATCTTCTATATAGACACCTTTTTCTCCATCTGTTTGCAATGTGTCTACAAAACTTTGACTGAGGGAAGCAATAGGGAGGGGTTGGGGAGGATGGGGGGCAGGGGAAGCAAAGGGACCAAGAAAGCGGGAAAGGAGAGGGAGTGTAATGACGACGGCCCAACAACGAAGGCTTGTGAAAAGACTGCAGGGGCAAAAAGTGTGTCAGATCATTTACCAGCAGGGATGCACGACTTCATCTTTTTAAAGGCTGCCGCCCCGCAGAAAGGCTCTTGTCTAGTCAGCACTGCAACAAAGGCACAGCTATGGCTTTATGTGTGTGCCTGGAATGTTCTGTGTGAACAGGGGCAGCACAATCCCCGAGCTCCATCGAGGGAGGGAACATGGCGCTAACCTCGGCCAGACCTCACCCCAGAGAAGCAAAGCATTGTTGCAAAAACTGAGTTGACAAGTACTTCACACTATTTAACTGCAGAAGGGACTTAATAAAGTGCAGCTCTCTGCTCAGCTGCGTCTGAATAACATTGTTTGACTTTGCTTGGAAGGGGTTTGTGCTGCAGGTCACTGGTCCTGTTGCAAATCAGGTTGTACAGTTGGATTTGAGCAGCTGACAAAAAGAAGTTCATGAATCTCTTTGAAGACCTCTGGATTATTTTTATGGTTGTTTATTTATGACATGGTACCTTGCAATGCTAACAAAGCCTTTTATGTATGGTTGGTGCACATAAGGTTCACAGTTAGCTGTACATGACCCCCTCAGTCAGCCAGCTTGTACACGGTCCATCTCAGAAACTCCAGTGGAGACTGAGAGGGCATCATGCCAACCACTCTGCATCCTCAGCACTCTTCAGTGCTCTCAAACTAATGACAAAAGAAGCTGCTCCCTGTTTGTCATATTAAATACTTAATTTGAACATTTATGTGCATGTGTCTGCATGTAAGAATAACTAGGAGATTCCTATTAAAATTTAAGCCATGTTTAAAACCCCTTCATCACGCTGGCTGCAGTAGCATCTAAAGGAGTAACGCTGCACCTTAAATTTAAAGCATTTAAGTACTTTTTCTTGGTGCTCAATGTTTTCTGACATAGATTGAGCAATCCCTGCATAAAACACTTGATCCGCCATTAATTCTGCTGTTTATCTTGTCCAGGTATCTTCAAGGCAGCCAGCTCAGACATCTTTGGAAGAAGCTTTCTAAGTTGCTATCCACAATTCCCACAACTATCATAGGCAAAGGTAGAAACACTAATTCCTGTTGTACTGGGTACATATGATCAGTAGCACCACCAGTGTTGCAGCTGTTAAGCCTTGGGGGCTGTACCTGTGTCCATCGTGGTGTAATTGTGCATAGATCCACTTCATATACACTTACAAGAGCTGCATGTGTGTATGAGTGTGTGTGTGTGTGTGTGTGTGTGTGTGTGTGTGTGTGTGTGTGTGTGTGTTATTGGGGGAACGTGACATGTAGTGTTAAAGTGCTTTGAGTGGTTAAATAAGACTGGCAAAGCACTATAAGCACACTCCATTTACCATTACTTTCAAATTTATGTACATGACAGCTGGTTGAGTTATTCCCATCCTCCTTTTTCATCCTTCTGGTACAGAATGATGGAGACATTTTCCTCCTGGATCCATGATATGATTAACAGCATGACTCTCATTTTCAGTGTTCTGACGGTGGTGTTTCAGAAAGGCCGAGGAAACTCAGTCTCATGACAGAACAGGAAGTAGCTTTGTTGGTCCACAGTGCATCATGCTTTATATGTTTTTAAATCATGACACTGATTTTCCATTTTTGTAAGAGTTCTTTTGGCCACAAACACTCTTTAATTCTCATCGTCGTGCAATCGTACTTGCAGACATTTAGGGATTGCAGTTAGAGTAAATGGTTATGCTTAGCTTTGATGGATATGGGTACATGTTTAAAAATACATGCTATGGTATTTACAAAGTCTGCACGTTTTACCCTTTAAAGCACCGACCTTATAACAACTGAACAGAAGTCCCATTTTTAAAATCTGAAGTCTTTATTTGGCTCTTTAAAAATCACTAAAAAAATATGTCTTGAGGTTTTTACAATTTATTACCATGTGATAGGGGTCATTCTACCACATGGGTGCCATTTCCATGTTGCAAATAGAAATGGATGGTTCAGTCTTTTACTGATATCTAGATTTGGTGAATCTAGAGATTCACCAAAATGAACAACTGATAACTAATGCATCATTTAAGTAAGAAGACAGTTTACTGAGATTGACCTCTTTGATAATATTTTAACTATGACCAAAAATACAGAAAAATGAATGAGAGAACTTAGTTTTGATCCTTCCGTGGTCTTCAGAAGATCCAACTGATGCTGCTTTTTGCTGTGAACATGACTTGTGGAAGGTCCCACATGAACACAGGCAAACCTAATTAACTCAGTCAATACTGTCAACACAAAACATGCAGTCGTACATGTTGTAACTTGTATCTGACCCATAAAACAATGGTGAACAACTCATAGATGCAGCAGGAAGTACCTGTTATGTTTCCAGCATCCCCCATTCACATCTGGTGTTTCATGTCACAAATGTTTTTAGCCCAGCTGTTACGTTAGCATCCCCATCAATCTACTGGTTACAGATAGTTACAAAGCAAGTTGATACAAATGATATGTTTCTACAAACGAGACTGTAAACACACCAGTAAATACATGTACAGATTAAACAAAGTGATTAAATATAAATATTTAAGTTTAATTTGAGAGGTTTGATAACCTGTACTAGTTGTCAGGACCCGCCACCTTGCATGATTAATTTGCTTCCCTGCTTCAACACACCTGACACAGATGAATGGATCACCCCACCAACATGTCAAGCTCAACACAAGCCTGGTAATGATCTGTTTATTTAAACCGGGTGTTTTAAATAAAAGGAAAACATCTAAAACACACAGGGCAATTGGTCCCAAGGACAAGGACTTGAAAACAGTTATAAACACCCCTATAGCACCCAGGCTCTTAAACAACTTGCTGAATTTCCTCCACCACTTGCAAGCTGGGGATTGTTTAATTACCTCAGTGACCTCAGCTCCTGTGATGGGAGAATCCTCCTGCGAGCCCCCTGAGAGACGGTGTGTCAGTTAGATTAAGGAGATCTTCAAAGTATTCCTTCCACCATCCCTCTATGTCCCCAGTTTTTAATAATTAATTTATTATCAGTTTTCCACAGAAATGTCTTTGATGGGAGTTTCTGCTCACGGACATTTTAAAAAGCTGCAAGGCTTACTCTGTAGGGATTATGTAGAATACATGACTGCGTCTTTGAAATATCTAATATCTTTGAAACAGCCCGTATGGTTTCCTATGCATCCTACAGGCAGGGCTGTGCTCAGTCCTAAACCTTCTTCTCATTTCTTCATATTTTGTTGCCAAGAAGTCAAACTGTCCTATAATATTTTAGGATAGCCGATCAAAGGTTCTCCAGGTTTTCAGAAGGTATTATAAAGCTTTTCTTCAGACTTTCTACTTAGCCAGTATTAGAGGAAAGATTTTTTCAATCATTCTTCGTAACCATTTTAGAGAAATACGCACTTTGATTTCTTAAGCATTAGCGTCTAAATGTTCTCGGACTACAGCAGGTGGGGAAGCAATCTTTAAATCAAAGTTACTGATCAATCCTGGACCTAAGATTAGTTATAATACCTTTAAAAACCTAACTCTCAGTCTATCTCACCCAAAATAGAAATCAGAGAAGCAGCTTCTGCTAGCATCATCCACCTGGACCTTCCTCTCTCAGGCCTCTTATCAGACTTAGTGCTGAATACCAATAAAGCCACTGAGGGTGACTTTAATTATGAAAATGACAGTTTAAATCTTGCTTTAACTCTATATTGAATCTAATTGGTTTTTCACAAAATGTCCACAGACCTATTCATCCTCATCATTATAATCTTGATCCCACTCTGATGTTTGGCATTGATTGTAAAGAACTAACAGTTTTTCCTCATAACCCTGTTCTGTCTGATCATTTCTTAATGACTTTTGAATTTACCATTGCATACACAATGGCTGCGAAGAAAATCCGTTGTAGCCGATGTTTGTCAGAACCAAATGTAAGAAATCCATTTCATCAGTATTTCCTGCATCACCATGTGTTAATATGACAGAGAACATCCATCTGATCTCTACTCCCACACAGGTTGATGAATGTGTTGATAGAGTACGGTAATAGCTTTAATGCGTACAACACTAGACAATGCTGCTCCTCTGAAAGGAACATAGCCAATCAGAAGAAGCTCCATGGCTTAATTCCCAGCTTTGAGCTTTCAAACAGACATCAATGCACTTAGAAATGAAACGGCTTCATCTGGTCAAGAAGTCTCACTTAGTGTGGAAAGAAAGTTTAATAGTATATAAGAAGCCCTGCGCAAGGTCAGAACAAATTATTATTCATCAGAACAAGAACAATCCCAGGTTTCTCTTCAGCCCTGTAGTCAGGCATAGTGCTGTTGAGCCATGTATTCTCTGTGGTCCTCATGGAGAGGACATCAACAGCTTGACTGAGTGTGTGGACGGATTATATGGACTCCTGTGTGGACGGCACCATCCCAACAAGAACAGTGAAGACCCTTCATTAACTATTTTTTG